>VXBI01005323.1:197912-245986 GCA_013397375.1 Toxostoma redivivum
TTTTTTTTTTTTTTGGCAGTTCTAATTAATGAGAAGGTGTTTCTCCCTATCAGGTTAACTTTTATGCATGCTTCAGTTATATATTTAAATTAGAACTGATCAGTAGAAAATTCATCATCAGATGGCTTGAAGTCTCTTCTCAGTCACATCTTTCTGCTGCTCAGCTGTCTCTTCTGCAGCTTCTGGACCTAGGAAATCTTTATGACTTGCTGTAGAGAAGTTCAACAAAAGCAAAATAGATCTGCCAAGTTCCCTCTGAATGAGAGCCAGTTAATCCAGCCGACCTGAGGGGGAAAAAATCCAAACACAAATAAAACAAAAAACCAAAACAGACAACATTACACTGATGTCAGGAATCATGCTAACTAAATCAAAGTTAAAATCAACAGCACTACCAGCTATAACCCCAGCACAGAATGTTTTCAAACACTTTAAATGCTGTTTCAATCACAGCTTTGCTCCCAGCAAAGGTTCTTAGTGTACCACAGATCTCTGACTTGAGAAATTACACAGCAAAAACTGTCCTGGTTAGAGTTAAGTGGCTGTTACTGTTTTTAAGACACATAGGCTTACAATTGGAAAGAGACAAAAGCAGCCAGGTGAGGGTGGGGTCCAATCTTGAGGGTCTAAACATTTGCATATTGCTTCACCCCAAGAGTAGCTACTGAAGCATTTAAAGCATCACTGTATAGATTAGCCACAAATAATAAAATTCCAGGTGCACAGAATCTGGGTTTCTCTCCTTGCCTTGTAGAAATCGCTGCTATTCTTGTACTGACACCCCATCCCCTTGGACATTTCTTAGCCAGATCTATAGATTCCAAGAAAGCAAGAGCTATGTCTGGAGGTCTGCAAGAAAAAAAAAAGTATTTTTTTCTGACACACATGCATATGCATATTTTTAAATATAGAGGATTATACATCCCAAAAGTGCATCTCCTTTTGGCTTCCTCACACATGTGGCTTCAGGAGTCCAGATTTTGTCCTCTATCACCTCCAACAAGATGAAGGAAAGATTTCTGTCTATTCCATGCCTGAATTCACTCTCTATTTCTTGTACCCTGTGTGTTCATATCCTTCATCACAAAGAAACAGGGACACTGGAAATTGGAACATGCTCCACAGTTCCCAGAAACTGGATTTAAAGCACTTGTGATACTCCCAGCTGAGCTGGGTTTCTAGCTAGGGGTACTAATTAGAAGTACTGAAAAAGTCCAGTGCTCTGTCTACAGTACCTGGGTGCCAGTCTGGGTCCCTGTGGTTGTTGAAAGCATCTTCACATACAGTGAATTTCACACACATTTCAATTTCATCTCTTCTTGTGACATCCAGTCTCAGATTAGGGATGTCAAAGGCTTGGAGAATCCACTACATTCTTACAATTAACATCCATATAATTACTCAAAGATATTTTCTTCTTTTGCACAATATTGATTACTTAACTTTGTAATGTGTTTTATGACTACCACTACAATAACTACACAGAATAATGGTTCTCTGATTGTAAATAATACAAGGTTCCATTCTGCTATAGAACATACAGGACTCCTACTAAATTAATATAAAAGTATTTTCCTGTAAAGGAATACAAACTTTGGAGCTTGGTTCAGTCAATGTGTTGAACATTTACATATTGTGATAGGCCCATTTGGAAGTAAGATTTGTGGTTTTGTGTTCCATTTGGGACCTTAGATTTGATCATTCTTCTGTAAATAGCTGCTATTTAAGAAGCGTTGGCTTATATTTTTTGCAAGATAGTTTATTTTCAATGGCACTGTCCAGGCTCAACTTCACTATGCTCTTTGGAGTCAGTGAGATGAAAAGACTCAGCTGTGTCTGGGTTCTGCTGGCTCGTCCCCTATTTTTTATTACTCACCTCTCTTGACTGATGTTGGCTGACATACACGCATCTGAAGTCACTCCCTGCTGTGCAGGAATGCTCTGAGATGAGAGGGATATGAACCTCCTAACTCTTCAGATGCCCTCCTCAGCACAGGAGAAGGGAGTAAGAGGAGTCTCAAGCCCAACAAAGACAATACTACATCACTTAGCAGCATATCACTAGGGACTCTGGACAAGAAACATGTCTTCAATCTTAAAGTCTGCACTTGGTATATGTAAGGATTATATGGATGAAATTTTCTTGAAACTGTATAATATAAAAATATCCCCTCTGAATCATTGAGAGTAGAAAATGAAGTCATAGCTCTCCATGTCACAGCATCTTGACAGAATGCAATAACTGTATTTGTGAAGAAAAAACAAAACAAAACAAAACAAAAAAACCCTTTACAAAGTGAACATGCTAGATAGTAGAACAAAATTATATCCACCAGACTATGTTTAGCTATGAATCCCACAGGGAGAAGAAAAGTTCAAGGAGCCAGAAACACAATTAAATACTTCTGTTTAACTCCAGCAGTATCAGGTTCCTTCTAAGATGTCTATCTCTTATGAGAGTCTATTTTAAACCTGAGCTCATTTAATGATGATCTAGGAAAGAAGCCTACAAGAGTTTCTTCCCATCTGATATTGCAGTTCCTCCACTACACTCCAAGTTACATTTGGCCAGCAGGTCTCACCCTAACCTCTGGAGACATCAAGAAGGAGAAGCTGAGATGGATGATTTTTGCCCCAGGATATGCAGCAGGGACTGCATCAGCAGAGCTCAAGTTTATAAAATACAACTGGCTGGAAAAAGAAAGCAGCAGCCCACTTTTGAATAGTAAAAGCGGTGCGTTTTTTGTTAAACAAGTAGTGTAGAAATATTGTTATCCTCAATAGGAATGGAAAAAAGAAAAATGGTGAAGAATTCCACACTATTGGTTGTTTATTCTGTTTCAATTTGCCACAAAAATAGAACAGCAATAATTATGAGATATACAAAGGAATTATCAAAATACATGGACAAATAAAAGTGGAAATAAAGAAATAAAACCTGAAACGTTGATAATTTTGCTTCCTCTATAAACGTTTCCTAATGCAGGCTGTTACAGCTGCTTACACATCCTAGTACTAAGAGTCTAAAATCAGAATATTTACAGCAAGATACACTAAAAACATCTGTCTGTTCTGGTAACACTGCACATGGCTTAGACTGATTGCTTTTTCAGTGCAATGTGTATGAAAAGCATCTGAACACTTCATTAACCATCTGCCACTGAACTGATGCCTCATGCTACTACCATAAAACAAAACAACCCCAAAAACCAAAATTCAATGGGTTTGTAAATTGCTGGGGCAGAGCCAGTAGCCTGTGAAAGGTCAGCCATGGGCCAGCATCCCCCATCAGCTGCCCACTCCTGCAAGGTAAATGCTCTCAACCCAATGGGCTAGTGGGTCATTCTGCCCAAGAAATAGGATTACACAGACAGGCTGTTCACTTGGAGAAGAGAGGGCTCCAGGTAGACTTCATTGCAGCCTTTCAGTACTTAAAGGGAGCTTATAAAGAGGAGGGAGAATGACTTTTTTACATGAGCAGATATTCATAGGGAAAGGAGAAATAGTTTTAAACTAAAAGAAGAGAGATTTAGGTCAGATACTAGGAAGAAATTCTTTATTGTGAGGGTGGTGAGACACTGGAATAGGCTGCCCAGAGAAGTTGTGGATGCTTCATCCTTGGAAGTGTGCAAGGCCAGGTTGGACAGGGCTTTGAACAACCCAATTTAGTGAAAAGTGCTCCTGCCCATGGCAGAGGTTGGAACTAGAAAATCTTTAAGGCCCTGTTCAACCCAAACCACACGATGATTCTGTGATACATGGCAGGAACCTGTGCACCAGCCCACCTGGCAATGACTCAGTGAGGAGTCAGGAGGTCTGATGGGGTTTGTCCTCACAGAAGGCAGCTATGATCACAACTTGGTTCAAAGCACAAAGTGAGAAATTTCCAGCCATTTCCCTCAGAGGCTATTTTGATCAAGAGCTCCAAGTTTCAAAGCTCCTGGAGCATCCTGGACAAGGGCTGAGCACACCAGGTCTGCTGCCCTCTGCACAAGCAGCACACATCCAAAGGGTGAGAGTCTTGGATGCATTACAACACCCACTGATAAACTCCTGCAGAAGAAGACCCTCAGGAAGGAATCCTGGCCCACAAGAAAGACAGTCCTGTTGTCTGACCAGTGCAGTGATGCAGGGAGAAGGATGAAAACAGATGAGGGATATATTTGTAAGAGGTGGGCAACAAATGCAGTTTTTAGAGCTACTACAGAAAACTGGCATGAACAGATGCCTCCTGATATGCCCAGTGTCCCAAGAAATGTCACTGGGGAGAACTGGCAAAACAGGCAGAGCCTGGCCTAAACCTTCTCTGGGGGACAAGATACCAGCACACCCAACGGCAGCACTGCACACTGCCAAGAGCTGAGCCCACAGATGAAACACAGTGCTGGATGGAAAGGAGGTGGGAATATCTCCTTGGGAAGCCCAAACCTTCATGAAGAACTATTTCTAATGGTGACAGAAGCTGAATGCTGATACTAGGATATAAAAAAAAAAAAAGGCAATAAACCTTTTGGAGTGGGTAACATACAATTGGAATTAATTAAAAGTGGCGGAAAAGTGCTCACCCAGGCATGTGATAATTTTGTTAATGTGATTTGGAAGGGTGAGAACTAAGATTTGGATACAGCCCCCAACAGCTTCTATTCATAACAAAGCAGACACAGCTGTTTGAGGAAATTACAGCATAATCTCATCTTTGGCAGATCCTGTGGAAATGTTGCTGTCTGTCATGAAGAGGACAGTACTTCAGAGAGACAACTTTCTGCCTGAAAAGCAATTCGAACATAGGCAGAGAAGAGATGATAGAGCAAATGTTAAATTTTTACATACTGGAAAGTAGCAGGAAGGCAGTCTGATTCAAAAGTAAAACTGAAATGATTTGAAGATATTAAAAGCTTTTGTAGACTGTGGCTCTGTAGCATTTCCAGAATTTCAGTGGTTTAGTGTGTTTAATGTCTCTATAGTCAATAAATTTAAATTATTTCATTGTTTACATGATTGCATATTTCATACCTTTATAAGTATATTTATAAAAACTAAAGATAGAACAGTCTGTGATTTCATAGGCCAAGCCAATCTTTTCTTTATACTTTAATTTTTATTCAATAACAAAACATGCTTCATTTTATCCAAATCATTAATAAATTTATGCTGGTCTATCAAATCAATTTTATAAAATTTATTATGAACAAAAAAGACTTTAAACTTAGCTTCAAAAATTTTTAAATCAAACATTTTCATTTTCAGCTCCAAATAATATTTCAAGATCAAATTTACTTCATCATGCCAAGGTTTTAAAAAGGCAAATCAGGTGACACAGAAAGGTTACTTCCCCTGCCCAAATTAGTATTTTTTTTCCCTAAGTAACAGGGTGATAACAAGCCCAGTGAAGAACTCCAGTTCTTGCTTTCACTACACTTAGGATGAACCATTTCTTTTTTGCTCTCTTCACTGTATTTCCAGAGATTTTTGGTTCAAGCCTTCAGTAATACATTTGCCTTCTACAACACACCTGAGCGATCCCTCGGAAGCAGCACCACTTCCAGTTTGCTGGAAACCACCACCACATACAATGAAAGCACAGCCGAAGTTAAAGGTGCTAAAGCAAGGTTGTCCCTTGACCTTCCCAAAGCAGGGGAGGTGGCAGCACCTGAAACAACAGGACTGAAAAATAAGCTGCCAGCATGAGACTCCAGCCCTGGAAATCACTGTAGATGCTGGCAGTATCATGATGTGTAATTGGCTTGCAAGTGCAACTTTCCTTTCTGAATAAACAGGAAAAAAAAAACCAAAATAGATGTTCCACGTTAAAAGCATTTATATGCATCCTTAATTGCCTGTGGATGGCAACTGGAGGACATCAACACAGCGGATGGAGCAAAGGGAATGCACTGCTTCTCCCTTGACTGAATCCCCTCTTCACCACTGGAGTGTTTTATCTCCCAGGCCCTGCTGAGGATGGAAACAACCATGACCATGTGCTCTTGGCTACAGAAACCTGTATTTTCATGGTCTCCCTGGGGAGCAGACCCACAGTTTTTCCTGCCATGGCAGTGGCAATGGCAATGCAAGAGCAGAAGTTTTTGTACAGCTTCATAATTTACCTCCAGTTACGCTGTGGGGATCCATATGTCTTCAATTCAAACTCATCAAAAACCTTTCCAAATAATGTATATAATTTTCTTTTCATAAGAAACTTGTACATGTATGAGTTTGGTGGGGGAATTTTTGTCAAAACTGCATTTTGTAATATAATACTCTAATAATTTATTACCTGTGAGGGCTGAATTCCCAAAGTACATTATATGGAAAGTATCCTGCTGACTGCTATTTCAAAGTAGTACGAGATTGGGGATTAAAGATTCTCATTATCAAAACTGACAAAGTATTTTCGTTATTAACATCCATCAAGTCTCCACCAGGCATAAGCCTGAATAGTCTTTTTTCAAGACTTCTTTATTTTTACATTTCTACCTGCTTTCAAATATTCACTGTTGGATAAAACAACATACACTGATATAAACAATCCTATTAATTAGTTATCCCCCTAAAGGCAGAAGTCTGTGTCTTAGCAATGGCAACCAGGAGGCTGATTGATAATCACAGCACTAATCTTTGAGAAAATGTCTGATTTTATTTTAATTCCAGAAAAGCACACCTGGCTGAAGGTATAGGAACAGCTCATACTTTCTGGGGCACAATGCTGTTCAATTTGAGGACTTGAAAGAAAAACAAAAGTAGAACCTCAGGGAAAGCCACTGTGAAGACAGTATCAGATAAGGGTATTCTGGCTTTTTAAGTAGTATGAGCTGGTAAATCGAGCAAGGCAAGACCTCAGCTCAAGCCATGCATATCTTTATTGCCATAGCCACGAGCAAAACACAGGCAGTACAAGAAAAGTTCAAATCAAATGCCCAGAGGAGAGAAAATTATCACTTATCACCCCAAGGCACCATACAGCAAATGAAATTGGCAAGAAAGAAAGCAGTAAAGAAATTTTCTTGGAGAAAAACTATAGTCAAGGCAAAAACTGTTTCCTCTCGAACAAGTGCAAGCAAATGGAAGAAAAATTATGTATCAAATCAAGTCCATGCTGCCACAGCACAGCCCATCTGTTACACACTGAGACATAACCCAGGGGTCAACCCCAAACACGAGGCGTGGGGACAGCCCTCTGCCCTCTTTCTTTTGCCCAGATGCCAGCAGGGGCACCACACATGCCCTGCTGCACCACTGAGCACTCCTGGGCACAGTGCCACTGATGTAAATAGGAGATTGCAGGGAAGGTCAGAGAGGCACCATCAGCTCCTACTGCTCTCTTTCAGAAGGGAGGGAGTACAAAGGGATTCTGCCCATCCTTTCTGGTGCCCTCACCTCACAGAGCCCAGCCAGAAAATTACTGTGTCCCTCTATATCCAAAAACATGAACTGCAGTTTATCCTAAAATCTGCAACAGCTGGACAGTGGATGCGTGGGGCCCCACAACACTGCTTAATTTATTTCTGTGCAGCACAAAATCTTGACGCGGAAAGAGGATTGTGAAATGTTTCCAAAATGACCATTGTTTTTTTTGCTAAGACTGCTAAATCTTTCCTGGCTTCCAAAAAACATCTGGGAGACAGAAATAAATAGATTTAGTTATAAGACTCAAACATGAAAAAAGTTCATAAATTTGCTTCCTATTGAGCAAAAAGCCCAGAAACTCAGAAGCTTTGTCTACTCCAGCAAATTTACCCACTGCTGATAAAGCAGTTACAGCTGGTACTGAACTCAGTTTAACTTCAAGTGTAGCCAAGGGTAAACTGTCTTTCCACATCATTTTTTGAATTCTACTGAATCCAATGGCAGGTAGATGTGTCAGTTCTTAACAGAATAACTAAATACCAATTTAGAACCCTAATTTTAGATTGCTAGGTTTGCACATTTCAGTTTGAACCACTAACAGTTCTGTAATGCTGTCAAACTTCAGAAATGCTACTTTCTAAACATTACTGCAATCCATCAGTAAAAAATGAAACAAATGTGAAGCGTTATCAGAAATTCTGCTCGTTTGCTTTAATTTGTTTTAAAAACATCTTCCATAATTTGATCTGTATTTCCAAAATGACACTGTACTTCTAAAATATAGAACAAATATTGGAGATTTGGAAATCTACATTTCCAAAATGTAGAACAAATTATGACTTGTGACTACAGACATAAGGGAAGAAAAATACACTGTTAATTTGTTTTAAAAATCAGTGTCAGAGGATGAAAACTGTGTTAAAATCCAGACTGGGTTTTGGACTAGAGGAGCCTAGTTAAAATAGTTACTACAACCAACTGAAGAGCATAAATCTCAGTGTAGTTTTATTCACACTTTTACTTTCCTATCAGGCTCAGTAAAGTACATGAGGTAGGTTTCCAGGTGTAATTCCAACTATTAGTAAGGAAGGAGGAACATATACAAATATTGCACTCAGGTCACCCTGACTGAGAAGCTGGAATTTCAGATGCCACGCTGCCCACCTGGACCACATGTCTGTGGAGGTCAAGGGCTCAGCAAGGGACAACTGGCAAGGCAGTTCTCACCTAAGAGCACAGAAGGCACAAAGCAAAATCTTAATATTCAGAAAGGTGAAGCGCAAGTAATGCATTACCCGCCTGCTGCTATTGATCCTGAAACTGTACTACAAGCACTCCACAGCCAACACTGCTCTGTAAACAATTACATTTGTTCCACTTAAAAATGCTTGTGTATGTTGCTCAAAAACACTCAGAACAAATTGTCTGTCAAAAGATTGCACCCTCATTTTCATAAATTAACAGAAATTTGATTCAGCTACAGCACTCTATCACCATGCATTCCTTACATGTGTAAATAAAATCAGAAGGACTCGGGAACTTAGGGATTGTTTTCCCTATCGTATTTTTCAACATCAAGTTTATATACAATAAAATAACAAGATTTAATAGCTTTTTGCCTATGTTTATTTTTAAAATGCTGTTAATTAGCACCCAAAGTTGTGCCCCAGGCATCTCCTGTACCCATCAGACACAGATCAGCTGGAAACCAGCAAGCTCCCACGTCTTCAGCCCAAAGAGAAAGGGATGTTTTGAGTTTAATGTTTCAACTTGCAGTAGTCCCACTCTTTACTTACCCCAACCATAGAATTGCTTACCCTCCCTCCTTCTCAAGTTGGGAAGAGACTCAGGCTTTGAAGCATGTGCCAAAGAGCTGGGCTGTCAAGGCAAAACACTGAAATCAGGTTTAAAAAAATGGGGTGCTGTAAAGGAAGCACCTGCAAATTCCCTTCCTTCTTCCTCCAGTTTGACTGCATCTGCAAACTGAAGGAAGAAGGATGTGGTCTCCCAAGGAACTGCTCAAGACTTTCCAGCTTTGCTGGTGGAGCTGGTTGGGGGATGAGTGCTGGTGGAGGACAAGCTGAACATGAGTCAGCAGGGTGTCCTGGCAGCAGCAAAGGTTAACCATGTGCTGGCCTGCTTTAGCCAGAGAGTGGCCAGCAGGTCAAGGAAGGGACCCTTCCCTCTGCTTGGCATGCATGAGGCATCTGGAGCACTGTGTCCAGGTGTGGGGCCTTAGGCTGCTGAGAATGAAGAGGACCCAGGGAAGGGCTACCAAGAGGGTTACAGATCTGGGGTGTAAAAAGTATGAATATATGGCCAAGGGGTAAGGATTGTTTTAGCCTGAAAGATTGGAGCATGGGAGTGACCTAACAGCTTCTTCTCAACTCCCCAGAAAGAGGAATAACAGAGAAGATGGAGCCAGACTCACCTCCTAGGTGTTCAGCCAAAGAAGAAGAAGCAAAAAGAAAATCAAGCTGCAATAAGGAACATGAGAGGAATGTAAGGAATGTAAGAGGGAAAAAATGTTATAATGACAGAGGTGAGGCACTGGTACAGATCACCCAGAGGGGTTGTACAATCTTCCTCCTTGGAGGACTCAAAAGGGTTCTGAGCATCCTGACCTAAAATCAGTCCAGTTGTGAGCACAACTCAGAGTAGGTGAAGCCAGACAGAAGTCCTTTTTTAAAATCAATTTTTTCCATGATTTTGACAGCAGCAACTTCAAAGGGAGAGAAATTCCTTTGGCAAGGACACACTGATGGAAATGCCTCTGAACAAGGCACAGTGCAGCCCAAAATTATTATTTTTATCTGCAATAAAGTGAACTTTGCCCAAAAAGAATACCTAGAAAATGTAGCAGTCATTATTTGCTGAGCACTTCTGGAATGGAGAAGAATCACCTGTAGTGTAAAGCTACTTTGCAGATAAAAGCCCCAGTTTAGGGGTTTTTACAAGAAGCAATAATGCTGGAGCCACCAAGGATGTGGCAGTGACGGGGTATCTACCAGTGAGTTACAGTAGCTCAGGTAAAACTGGCAGGCTCAAGTTCTCAGCAAACAACAGAATACAATCTTTCTTCATGGCACAATATTTATTTTTAAATTTATTGAGTTTTAGGCTGCCTCTATCTCTCCTGGCCAAGGCATTTCATAGTGTGGCCATGGCTAGATGACACAAAGTAAGGAGACAAAATGAATGTGATCCCTATAGGAATCTGCTTAATGCAGGTAAATTAGTGCTACTTTGTTAGTGAGTGCATTTGCTAAAACCCAGAAGATCATTCAAACACAAATTTCATATATCTAAACACTATTGCATTGTAAAAGCACTTAGCAAAGGCTAGTTGTCCCAGGATTCTGCTAACTCCAGTGGGGAAAAAACTGAAGGTAAAAATGGCTCCTTACTCTAAATACCCTCTCTGCTGAGCCTGGTATATGAGTGCTACACTGAGATCCTGTTTCACTCAAAAGTATCAGAGAAACAGGACAAGAAATTCCTTCTGTTTGACATTTGTGACATTTTTGTCAGTAAATTATTACTGCCAGAAAATTATAGTGCCTATTTCCTTCATTATGTTAAATTAATCGTTCTTCCAGTAACATACAGACAAGAATAGACTCAGTTGCTCAAATCCACCTTGGTTGGAACAAGTAAAAGTTTTAGGCTACTTGCTGGCACGATGGTGTGAGAGAGAGAAATGGCCTTGACTCTGCAAGTGCTGCTCAGCAATAAAGAAAACATCCCTGAATTATGAACACTGTTTCCAGCACAAATCTAAAACACAGTCCCATATTAGCTGCTGTAAAGAAAAATAACTCTATTCAAGCCAAAAGCGGCACACAAAATTATGTTAAGACTTCTTTTATTCTACCTGAATCACCAGCATTTTCCTTCAATTAAACCCTACATTCTATTAGAGTAACAAATTCCAGGTTATAATGGTAATTACACACATTACTTAAACAGAAGACTTTTCTATCAGGAAAATAAGCAGAAAATCAAAAAGAACCGAAGAAATATGGCAGATCATTTCAACCTGTAAGAAGGAGAATAAAATTGCACTACAACCAACTCTACCACTTGCAAAATGTGTATCTTAATCTGAATAAATATGTAATGATGACTAATGAGTAATACTGCAAGAATGCATAGCTGGACATGGCCAAGCTTAGGTCTGAGCTGCAGCAGGGCAGTCATCCCACCTGCCCTTAACCCCGTCACTTATATGGATACCATTAAAACTGCAGGAGTGGTCTTCAAAACAGAAAACTTTCCTATGGTGCCAATAGAGCATCATGTACTCTCAGGAAGTCTGTGGGACTGTGCCTTTCATTTTCCCAAAGTAAAGGGAAACAAAGTTGCAAATTTTTTTTCTTTCGTAGTTACTTCAGCACCTGGGAAAAAGATTTCTAAATAAAAAGTCTACTGTTGGCTTCCTTCAACATCATAATTCACAGTGCATCAGTACCCAAGTAGTCAGTAATATTCACTTATCGTGTCCTTAACTGGAAAGATATTGTAGATGTTTGAAAACAGTTATAAAAGAAGACAGCACTGGAAAACAGCAGAGAACAATTTACCTACATGCTCTCGAAGAATTACAGAAGGAATGTATATGGACTAAATAATGTATCTTCAAATTCATTCTGAGTACTTTTAATATATATGAATGCTGTTTAGAGTGTTAGGCAGATCACAATACAACCCTCAGAAGTAGAAATGTTACACTAATGGGAAAACTAAAGATTGCTTTTCTGTGAAACTGCAGAGATCTGTACCTCATGTACAGCTCAGAGCATGTCAATATTGCAGGTCATCAAGAAAAGCACAAGAGAAATGCTTAATAGGATAGCAGTATTCCCATAATTAACCTCTGCATGCCAGAAAGGTAGTTCATCAAACTTTGTACTTAAATTTCATAAGGAGGCATGGAACTATCATTAGATGTTTTTAAGAACATTTTAGACAAATCTTAGAAATTGTGCAATTCTAGATAATCTTGCCTTGAAGAAGAGGAATGGATAATGTGACCTCCCTCCCAGTCTTATTCTGTAACTTATTTGTGAAACTCTGGGAAAAAGCAATAAAAGAAACTAATATATGCAACACAGATAAAAAATAACTATGGGAACTATAAACTCCTGTCCAGAAAATGCTTTCATACATGCTGAACTTTATTATCTTAAGCCATCTTACAGATGTCAAGGGGATGACTCAGAGCAGTAAAATTATGGACACGCCACAGTGTTTGCTCTGTGAGTACAATAACTCTCACTTCTGTACAGCATGAGGAAAGATGACTGTTCACACTTCTATGCTGCCTCTTCAAGAGCTTCCAAATAAAAATAATTAATGTCTAGAAACGTCTGGCTGGAGAAGAGCTCTGGTAGTTTATACAAGAAACAGTTGTAGGATTCTGGACATAGAAAAAGTGATGGGGCAATGAATCAGTAAGTTTGTAATGCATTTGTACATTCATTTGGAGGGTATGGAGATGGAATAAGAAGGATCTAGTGTCAGAAGCTCCCACTTTTGCAGTCAGGATGTCTTGACACCAAATGTTTTAGGATACTGGCACATTCTTACCATGATCTATAAAGTGACCTTAATATTGTCAGTCTCGAAGTGAAATGTTTTTTGTTCAGTATTACAGAATACTTTTATACAGTTAACAAGTAGATGAGTCAATGATGATTTGCAGATATAATCATATTCAATTGATATAGCAACATGAATCCAATTATATACCAATTTTGTGGGGGAGTATTTCTCGGGATGGGATCTCTGGAAGTTGTTCTGGCTCTGGCAAAGCACAGATAGTAGGCATGATCCATAGACAGAGCGCTAGGGATCTTCTTGGGAGCACTTACACAAAAGGAGTGATAAAGGCTGTTAAGTCACACCTGGTTTGTCTTCACTGGACTAATATGCATTATGTCAGATGACCACGTTAATAGCTTTGATGTAATTGCTAAGAGGGCTGGAACTGAAAAATAGCAGTCAAGCTGGTCTGTCTAACAACAATACTCCTAAAGTCACACTATTAGGGGTAATAGAAAGAAAACGAGAAAAGGAAAATTACAGTGAAATTAACATTTCTCTTGCTGTGACTCAGTCCTGCACCATGAGCTTTACCAGGGGCATTTTACTGCCTCAAATGGCGCAGGACCAAGCCTATTGCTGTAATCATTAAAGAGTGATTAAAAAAGAGTACTGAAAAATAAACATTGTGAAACTATTGCCCTCATGCTACAAAATGGATTATATATGGAGCTTGTTCATTTGGTCTCACTGTTTACTTACAGCAACTTACACAAGGCAATAAGGGAATATAAATATCCAAAAGCACAATGGAGGAATGAATATCCTCTTGCCAGGAGTAACACTAAAGAAGCAGAGTGCCTCTTGGGTATTCCACTCTTCTGAAAGCGAATTAACTTTCAAGAAAGTTTCCACTGGTTAACTGTCAATGATGGCAGTAAATACAATACAGAAACTGCAAGAGTGCTTTTTTAATAACTGTGTGGTTTGTCTTCTTTTATTTGGCAAAGTGTCTGAATACCATTGTGGCATTATATTAAACTATCTCACAGAAGACTCAATCAGCTAATGTACCATTGCTGGGCTTGAAAAAACATAAAGAAGACCTATTTATAAACAGCATCTCTGTGTTCAGTGTTTCAGGTTTCTTATTCTTTCAAGGAAGGAAGGCTGTTGCCAAAAACTACATGCCGGTAACATTTGGCAAACTTTCTGTAGCGTTATCTGATCTGCAGAGACATTAAATCTGTCCTGCAAATATATATTCAACAACTTATTAGAAGGTGGAATTTGTGGCCTATTACACAAATACATACACAGTTGATAAGACATAATAGAACAGCTGTTGTGGAGATATTTTCCCATAATTCACTCAATGCAAACAACGCATATGCAGCTGACATCTTACTGAAAAATCTTGGAAAGCCTGCTGACAGAAGTGAGTGTGCACAAATATTAGCTGTGCTGCCATTCTCATATACCTTTGTCCCCCTTTGCTTCTTTTGCACTCAAAAGCTGCATCTTACACTAACTATAGGCTGCATTTTAAAAAGGGACTGCTTGTGTAGGAACTTCAGCATCTGAATCACTATACACAGGTAATTTTAGGAGTAGGGAACAGCCATGTGAAAGGTTTTCTTTCCTTGTTTGCGCATAAAGTGAAGTTTAAATAACTAAAATACATTTTCAGGAATGACACACCAGATGGTAGATTTTAGCCTAGACGTAGATTTTTTTAATGAATGAAAAGAAACCGTTTACAGAAGATTTTTTTTAAGACAGGAGGGTTTTTTGAAAAACAAACAGTGATAGACTCTTCACTGTACAACAGCAGTGGGCATTGCCATAATGCAAACACAGGATGCTAAAAGCTGTGAGGACACTTCTGCAGATCTTAAATCCATGCAAAACCTATCCAAGACCTTAATTACTTCCTCTGTAATACATGTATACCTAATCATGTTTCAACTTTCATCTTCTCTCCTTCCTCTCCCATAGAGTTGACATTTAATGTTCTGTTCAAACTACAAACATGCAGAAAATTCTTTTATCTTATCCTTGGGGAAAGCAAGTGCAAAGCATTCACGAAAGGTAACAAAGTCTCTACAATATCTATCCTCCTTATTAACTGAAAAATGCCAGCCAGTTTCATCTGTTGCAGGAGTAGGCAAAAAATCTAGTGGTGTGAGTGCAAAAGCAGTCAGATGGAGTCTCTGATCTGATCTCTGCTATGTGATATGAAGTCTGTGCTCCTATCACAGACATGAAAGCAAATACATACAACTGCACTGGCAGCAACTAAAATGCAATCAAAATTTTTGTGCACTTTGGTCTTACTGCACATACTTATATTTTTAGGATGTTCTTTAAAGTTATATGATTTAGCAAGGACATTTTCTGCTAAAACACAAGGTTCACAAAAACGACAAGCTACAAGAAACAGATTTCAAAACTGACAGGTTACATGTGTTAGGGCATTATTGATTTTGATTCTGTGAATTGATTTTTAGGATGAAGGGAATATTAGATCACAGAGACTATAGCATTTGATCATACAGTTGAATCTTGGGTATTCAAAGGCATTGTGTGTTGACACCAAGCATGTGCATAAATTAAAGGATTTCAGTGCCTGAGAAACAAGGCACAGACATGCAAGATGAAGGTATAAGAAGGCCTGAGATCCGTGCACAGCAGGGAGCTGATGTGCTGCCTGCACCGGCAATGGTCCAGGCCAGCAATGATGCCCCCAACACTGTGAAAAAATTATGAGTTCTCTTGTCTTTGCTAATTTCTTCCCAGTCTAAAAATCTGTTCAGGATTTGGAAGCTGAGCATCTTAACAAAGGTTCATCATCCAAGTAATTAAGAATCATTGTTTGTAGCTCTTATCTCTGTTACTCAGAGACATGTCCACCAGTCATTTCCAATTGTTTAGAGAATGCAAAAAATCCCACAAGCTAAAGTGAGCCTGCATTCCTCCCTCCTCACCCCCCATCAAATATAAATAAATCCAACAATCATTTGGTAAATTGCATGTTAGAATAAAAATACCACCAGATTAGTGAAGGCCACTGGCAGAAGTCCTGTATCATAATTGCATCAAGAGATTTTAAATTCTAAGCTATTATATTCACATAGTTGTATATTGCTATTTGGGAATGGCTCAACATCTCAGTGCTTAGAGAACACTTAGAAATCACCTAATTTTATCTTGCTCTTACTTTAAATATTGCAGTGAGGACGGTGGAAGAAGCCATGTGTGAGCAGCCTTGACTTAAACACAGCAACTAAAAGCCCTGGGTAAGGTAGGACTCATCTGAAGTTCTAATTTGTCTTTTCAAATCCTGTGTATTGAAGAGAATTTAATGAGTGGTTCAGTAAGGATCTAGAGATAAAAATGCACCCAAATCAAGCACCGCAATAATTTCCAGTGACAGATGAATTCATACAGAGTGAAATTTCTTAAGAGGAACTTTGGGAATAAAATACCTACATTTATTAACAAGATCACTTGTTAGATATAAACTGTCCTGGCTTTAGCTGAAAGACTACACTGTGGCAAGCATATGTGAGCTCTTCTATAGAATAGCTCTCATTACAAAAGAGTCTCTTTGGATCAGGTTTTGCATATAAAAAGAAATTATCAGTGAAAATTATCCTACATGAACTGTGTCACTTTGTTTACACAGAATGTCCCCTTTAATTTTTTTTATAATGAATGGTATTTCAAATTAATCATGTCAGATGAAGATACAACAATTACACCTTTCAGTTGCAATTACTGCTATTTGTACAAATATTTTCCACCTGTTTGGTCTAGCTCTATTGTTGTATGAGTTACACTGGCAAGAATTTCTCTGAGCAACAAAAATACCCCTTTGACACCTCACTTTTCTTCATAAAATACAATCTCATAGCACAGCTCCTTTGGTGAAATTACACACTTATAATCAAAAAGTATATTAAGGTTTAAGAAAAAGGAAAGAAAGTGGTATGGTAGCATTTCAGCCAACACCTAGGCTAAAAGTACACATGGCTAGAAATGTTCCTGAACAGTGAGAGCAGCTGGCTTGAAATGGCCCATCAGCCCATCTTTATCCTTCCAAAATTATTATCCTCCAAAAGAGGATGGATACTAATAACTGCATGCTTGAGTGTTTAAACACTGGAGATATTCTAAGGTAATGTTTGGGAGAATATTAACCCTCATGGACCACAGTCACACTGCCTGCCACTCAAAGATTTAACCAGGAGGTGATCAATTAGTATTCAGGAAGGTTCCCTGCCTAGTTTACCTGCATAGTTGTGGCTGGGGGAAATACAAGAATATGTAGCTGATGGAACTGTAACTTCTTGGGGTCCTGTGGAGAACCTCATCATACTCCCAGACTCCAAATCCCAATGAAATAAGCCTGAAAAGCAGGAATCAACCACTGCATAGTGACAGCCTACCACTCCTGAAATGCTTTTTCCCTGTTTTGTTTTGGTGGGGTTTTTTTTGACTTTTCACTCTGAAAAAGAGCATATGTACAAAGCATCCCAGCAAAAATACAATCATATAAAAACATAAAAAATACCTCATTTACATGGTATTTGTGGCTTCAAATTTAAAAACAACCATATACAGTGAGTAGAATCCCCCAGAGTGCAACTGAGTATCTTCTGCCCCATTTCTCATATGGTACCAAAGCCAGAGTCAAACCCTGTCAGGAAGAGGTGCAGTGCCTGGAGCACCCCATTACTTTCTGCATCAAAACGTCTTTTTCTGCCCAACTGCCTAGAGCACTGTGCAGGACAGGCTTTCATCCTCCAGATGCACCTGAACCTTGCATAAGTTCCTGGTAAGAAATCATAGAATATCTGGAATTGAAGGGACTCACTAGGATCACTGGGTCCAATTCCTGGCCCTGCACAGGACACCTCGAGAGTTGCATCACGTTCTTGAGAGCATTGTTCAAAAGTTTCTTGAACTCTGTCAGTGTTGGTTCCATGACTATTTCCCTGGGGAGCTGTTCCTTCACCCTCTGGGTGAAGAACCTTTTCCTAATATCCAACCTAAACCTCCCCTAAGGCAGCTTCAGGCCTTCCCTCAGGTCTTGTCAGATCAGTGCCTGAATGTTCACAGCAAAGCATCTGCTGCCTTTACGAGAACAGGTTTTCACCCCTTTGGGGTTACTAATGTAGGTCAATTTTTTTCAATCAAAATAACCCAATCATCCCATTAAAATTCTATACATTTTTGGCAGGAAAGTTTCTATCTTGATTTTTTTAAAAGTAGAGATGAGAAGAAGGGAGTTACAAAAATGTAAGTCTTTTTTTAAAAAGTTAATTCTGAAAAAACATTTTTTAAAAAATTGATTTTTTTTTAATGTTTTCCCCATAATCCAGTCAATAGTTTTTGGCCAGCACTTTTTACTTGACATTTCAGGACAAAGGCATCCAAGTCAGCCAGCATGAAGCCACACCATGACCTACAAAGAAAGTGCAAAGCCTGTATTAATAAGCCTTGTCCCACAATGGATGCAAGGACAACATCAGAGTGCTGAAGAATATTTGCAGAGACAGCAGAAGGAAAGCTGAGAGAAAGCAGGAAGGCAGGAAACAGTTCATCAATCTTAATGGATAATGAGATTATTTTTAAAAAATGAAGGAGAAGAAGTGTTGAGAAATGCATTATTTGCAATGAAAGGACAAATAAAAGTAAAAGAAACTAGAATAGGCTGATAACCAGGAAGATGACAGGGAAGTACAATCATAGAAGACAAGGAAATTGCACCCACTTGCAAATAACAATTCTTGCCTTTCTCAGGCAGAACTGTCACTCACAAAAAACCCTTTGGACTTTGGAGAAGACGAAAAAAAAAACAAAAGAAAACCATAGTGTATGCAATCAAGACTGAAGAAGTGAATAAAGTCAGGGTAAATAACTCCCTGTTACACATAATTTCCCAGTGTTTTGCTGAAAAGGACACTGGAGCAATCATCTCCTGCTCTCATCTGATCTAGATACTGAGAAATTCTTCCTCTCCTTGCTCTCTCACAGACTTCTCTTGAATTAATTCATTTTCTTTGCAATGAGATCCAAACTGTGACCCTTGCACCTACCTGGGAACCTAAGGAGGGAGCTGCTTAGTTCAGAGAGGTCTCCAGCGGGCTGGGGAGCATCTGTCTGCCCTGACAATCAACCAACCTCTGTGATTTTCTCCACCAGCTCTCGGCCAGTCTGGCCCAGCCCTGACCTCCTTGGCAAGAGGAATATTACAGTCAGCCAAGTCCTGGCTTAGCCCAATCCCTGTTTGATCAGCGGAAGATTATGTGAGGAGCTAGGAGCTTTGCTATCTGAATGCAGCAAGTGAGCATTCAGGCTGGCTTCTGCCTTCCTGTTGTAATTACTTGATAATCACCATCAGCACACACACCTTCCACAGGCACCTCTCCTGCAAAGGGTCCAAAGCTCTTCTGTCATCAGCCCTTTCCCTGTCCTTGGAAAAGAGATTGCTGGCTGAGAAATTGTGGCATGAGGCCATTATCCTTATCATATACTGGGGAATGTTTTTTGAGAAACACATATGCAAGCAAAGTGATTTGCCATGGCTGTGCCCTACAGAAATAAAACTGCTTCCTTCTGATAAGCAAAGTAACTGTTTTGAATGTGACTTCACCTTATTCTGTGCTGCTACACAAATCAGGGATGTTATCTTGGAGACAAGGACAATAATGAAAATAATCTATTTCCATTACTTGGTATCAATGTTATCTTGCTTAAAACCTGAAAGTTTTACAAGAGAAAATCTGATGTCACATCTGGCACTGGTGGCATCAGGCTGTGTCCAGCCTGTCCTTGTTCCAACACTTGCTTTCTGTGGCAGTCAGTAAGCTCATAACACTTTTGTCTTGCCCTCATGGATTTGTAACACAAGTAGCAGCTAAAATCCAAACAGCTGGAATTGCTGAAATCAACAGATCATAAAGTAACTACAACTTTCTGATGTGATGCAGCCAAAACAAAGGCAAATGCAATATTAGGGAAGTTTTTTCAACATAGACTCACAAATTTAGGCATCTCTGTGTAAAGCATTGGTGAGATATCTAGTGACCCAACTGGCAAGCCACGTTCAATGCAATGTGCAGATAATGACATTTAAGGTAACTGAGGGAGATATAAACCTCTTTTGGGAGAGGAGCAAAGAAAATGTGGCTTGTTTAGTCTAGTCAAACAAAAGTAGAGACAGACTGATCTCTCTCTCTCTAGGGGAGCATAAGGGGATAAATCTAAGAAAAAATACTATGAGAATGATACAGGAGAGAAGATATTTAAATTTAGGTCATAAAAACAACTGAGTACATAGCAGCAGTCAATACAGCTAGGTAGAAAATAGAAGACAATTCCCAGCCTTACGGCAGAGACTTTTGCTATCCAGGTATTTCTAAAACAGGAGATGGGAAAATTCAGGAGGGATTAGATGATGTGAAACTTGTGGCAGGTGATGCAGGACTCATAGATCAGAAAGTGCCCTCCAGGTAGGTGTCATAGTGAAGCTCTACTAAGAAAAAGAAGAGACAATTTGACCCTGCTATTGGGAGTCCTTTCTTCCCAAGAATCATAAACCTGCACACACAGCTCTGTTGGGACCAGGGCTCTTGGCAGAACTGTATCCATTTGGAAACTCTTGTACAACCAGTACAGAGATCCCCTGAGTATCTTAGGAAGGCTCAGATTTGGATTCCCTGTCCACACAGAGTCAATCTGCAGCTAGGCAATCACATTGTTATGATCCTTCTCCATTATCAGAAACAATTATTTGCTGCAAGAAGTCGTTCCATTTTCTTTTCAGTCCTATTTGGAGCACAAAAAGATCAAAGCAATGTATTTATGCAAAGAAAATTTGGAAAGAAGTCTAATCTCATTAATTTGGAGAGACCTCAGAGATCGACTATGACATAACCAATCCAAGATAGAAGAATGTAATAAAATACATTACAGATATTTCATTTAGAAGTATAGATTAGTGAGGAGGTATTATTTGAAATGTTGCAGCACAATGTTAGGTTTTGGAGAAAATGAGAGATTTGCTTAATATTTAGTGACACAGGCCTTGCTCATTCCTGGCTCCACCTCAGTCTTTGCTAAAAGCAGTAAACTGAAGGTGTGCCAAGTAATTTATAAGACCAGATCCTTTGTTGCTTTAGCACCTTTGAATTCATTATTGGGGATTGATTGATTCACATGCTGCAGATGTCTTTCACCTGCTTGATTAGCATGGGCCACTGACATCCAACAAAAAGCAGAACAAAGGATAAAATCAAATTACCAAAAAACATACAGATGTGTACTCTACTTCTTTTTGATTCATGGTGAGCTCCCCATAGACTTTTCTCTCTTATTCTTCCCCTCTCTTGTCCTGTGTGTTTAACTCACTTGCTTTTTTTTTAGTCAAAGGCTGTTTAAGACTCACCAAAAGACTGTGGTATTTGGTCAAAGACTGTATAAAACCATTTGTACAGTCCTTGTACTTCACACAGCAAGGTCCTGTTCTCAGCAGAATGCTCTGTGAGGTAATGTAATTTAAATAGCAGCTGAAAAGTTAAGACAGAGCACTCAAATCTCATATCCAGCCTGCTCCTTTTGCACAGACATAGCTCAGGCACACAGGGCACCATCATGCTGTGAGGGAGCAACAGATTTAAATCATCTGTGATGCTCAAGTTTATCCTGTCTAATGCTCTGTCATTCAGCTATTCAGTGGGAAGATATTTCACACTACACATCTCAGGGTCATTTCAATTTTTCTACCCCTACACGTTGCTTAAGCCAACCCAAGCTGCTGTGAAAACAGGCTGGTCCTGTATTGAAAGGAAAAAAAGCTTAGAGAATCTGGAGCAAGGAACATATGTGAAAAAGAGCCCCAGTCCTGTAATCCAGAGAAGGGGCACCAGGGAGATGTTTGTGCGAGGAAAAGGGGTCTCCAGAGCACTGAGTATGAAGAAGTGAGATGATGAAAAATATGGTTGAAAACTCTGTGGATGGGGACCTTAAATTTAAATCACCATTGGTACTAAAGCTGTTTATTATTAGCTCATGTCTTATCTGCAATAACCTATCCTTTGCTTTTATATTAAAGTGACTAGAATCACAATTTAGGATTTGATTTACCTGTGAGTGATCCATCACTCACAACACATAGCAGCAGATTGTCTTAGTTGTGTTTAAGACTGAAATCTCAATTGGCAAGCTCCCAGCCAGTCCAGTCTATTCCCTATTCCAGTGCACAGATCCAACAGGAGCTCAATTCAGTGCAGTCTGTTGTTATTAAAGGCCAGCATTTGTAGAATGAAGGCTATGATGAGAGGCTGGATTCATCTCACCTTTCTTCAAGCATCTATAGCTGAACTAGTCACCTAAAGTTCCTTTCACAAACAATAGAGAAAATTAAGTATTTCCAGGGCATGAATCATTCAATTCATTCTATGTACCTAGCTCAGACTGAGATGAGTTGATTTTCTCTGCTGAGCTAAAAGCTGCCTGAGGGGTGGTTCAGACCTAGACACCTACAGTTCTATCTCTTCATCTGGCCAGTCTCAGGCTTGGAGGTCTGAACTCTGGTCTCTGGACTCCAGCCAATGTTAGAGAAGGGCAAATCTCTTCATCTCTATAGAGCGGAGTGTCTTTCCAAAAAACTTTTGCTGCCCAGGATGTAAGCACTGAGTTTAAGCAAGTCATACAGGCATACTCTGCAACCTGCTGAGAGAAGAAGGCTCTTCTTGATGGAAATTCAAGTTCAACTTGTGGCCTGAATCATCCTGTCTCTTTCATATGGTTAAACTAAGGTAAATCTTGGCTCCCTGTTTTCAAACAGTATTTCCTACAGTTAGAAGGCTGGATCCTATGGGTAGGGCTCTTGAAAAGCCTTTGAAAAACAGGTTTGACTCCTTCAAGGAAAATCACCACCCAGGCTTCTGGTAGGTGAATGTAAATTAGGCAGTCAAATAGTCTGCTTTGTAAACGTACTTGTCTTCTTATAGTTCAAGAGTTTGTCTTCTGTTGCAGAGGTGACTCAGCTTGTACATTACCTACTCTGGATTTAAAACCACACAGAGGTTTTAACAGATTCTCTGGGAAGCCACGCACTGGGAACAGAGAGTTGCTGCACAAGGAACAGATCTAATTCTCTGGGTCACCACTGACAGTACTTAAGAGCCAGCATCATTCTGGCTCTACAGCACAGGTGCCCTCACCTGTAGGGTAGGAAGCCTCTGACCTCTTCAGTCAGAGTTAGTGTTAAGCAGACTCTGCATTAAGAGCAAACTTTTGAGTTATGCTGTGCTGGAGCTCTAAGAGACCCATACAAATAAAGAAAACCATTGCCAAATACAAAGGTAACAAAAGAGAAAGAATACAGGTTTTATTTGGCCATTCATAAGAGGTTTCTAGGTTGACTGCAGCAGTCATTGTGATAAGAAACAGTGAGCGACTGTACCCCTGAAACAATTTAATAATCTAAGATACTGAGTTCAGTAGTCTCATCTTACCTGTTCCTTTCTCAATTATGAGCAATTATGTTTCTTTCCTGAAAAGTTATGTACTGGCTTTGGGGTTTGGGTTAGGTAATATTTCTGAGCAGTGTGCAAAATCCAGAGCTTTTCCCCAAGCAAGAATATCCTTTTCCCTCAGGAAAGCAACTCTGCTTCATTTACAAGGTGCATCTAGCTACCCCATAAATCTTACCTTTTCCATTTTATCCCACCCCAACTTTCACAAATTCCACTACTTTCCTGTTTCCACCCTCAGAGTTTAAAAATACTTATTTTTCCACACAAACATCCACTCCAAAACCATTTTTATCTTATACAAACTCCCCAGTGTTCTTTAAACTCTTTGATTCCCTTTTTTTCCTCTCTGAAGGGATAACACGATGTTTCTTCCCTCTCTGAGGTTCCACCAGAGACTTTCTTTTTATCAATGAATATAGGTCAGTGAATTTAGACCATATGTGTTGCTCCACTGGGTGATTGTTCCATTTTTCAGTAAATCAGTCTAAACAACACAAAAACATAGAGGGGTTTGTCATATCAGACTGGTTTTGTACACCTTAAATGTTAAAAGACCTTGAATACTCAGTAACACAAAAGGCCAAGGAGAACTTACGGGCATTTTAATCTGAAATTATTCTTAATGAGAGCTCTGTAGATAAATCAATTTAAAATGGAGCAGTTCTTTGATTGGATGTGGAATTACATCAGATTTCTGTGTTGGGATGAAAATCATCATCAATCAGAACCTAGTGAAGTCATGAAAGAAAAAACAGTTTAAACTTTAGTATTTGTAATATTTTGAAACCAGGAATATTTCTATTATTTTAACATTTCTGATGGTTACATTGATTATGTTGACATCTTTGATCAAATTATTGATGTGTCCCCATGTGCAGCATAAATATTTTTAACATGGATAACCAATGCTGCATTTTTCATATGTTCATTACAACACGATAAATATTATATCTTAGTTACAAGGTATATAAAAGTAAGTATGCCACAGTCACCTCTCTTAAGAAAACATGGAGAAGTTAATCAATGCATAAGAGTCTTACACTCCATTTAAGCTGTAGTGCCTGAGAGCTGTTACACCCAGAGTACAACCCACAGAGCATATTGTTAGTAAGCAGACTTTGACAAGCTTTGAGAGGAAAACTGTGTTTAAAAAATAGATGGTTTTAACACCTTCTACTAACATTCACTTAATCCAGGCTCTTAAATCTGAAAATGGAAAAATCTCCAGAAAGTTCTGAAATAAATACTACAGTATACACAGATGGTGATGTTGGGGCAGAACACCAGCACACAGAATCGCAGTGTTCGGCGAATCACAGGCAAAATAATTAATGGCAGTTCTAGCAGCATAACACCCTGCAAACATACACACTGCCTTGTGGAGTACTTGTCAGCAGTATTAATCTGGGAAATAATTAGTCCCTGTAAAGTTCTTTCACACTCTTTCACCAGATGGCCAGGCAAGATCATCAGCTAAAATCCTGCTGTTTCAGCACTGGAGGAAATGCCAAGGAGGGATGCTTTATGCTACCCTGTGCAAGGTCTGGACACACTACACGGTGCTCATGGTTTTGTTCTCTCAGGTACTGCATAGCAGCACAACATGCTTCACAAATCCCACCAGCTCATTTTCTGAGCATCCCTGCCAAGCGTGCTTCACACCCCAACATTTGCAAGCCACTCTGCAGAAAGTTCTGCCATCTGCCAAAACACAGAACCTCTCCAAATGGAATTAGATCAGAATTTGTATATTTAGAAACTAGATTAATTCCAGAAGAGACAGCATAAAAAAAAGGAAAAGTGTTAACAGTAGCTCACAATTACAGTGGCCATCCAATCGTGTAGAAGCTCCAGCTTGACAATCAACTAACCTTCACTTTATCACTTGACTTTGTTACCAAGCAAACATTTGGGGAACTTTCCAGTGACATATTAACTGTTACCATAAATATCCAAGAGTGGTTTACTCTACACAGGCTGCATATCAGCTACTGATTCGATGGCAGCCTGGTAACATAGAAGCATACAGCTGGGGTAGGGCTATTCAGCAGAAAGGCATACACTGGCCTAGAATCACTCTCAAGCACTGGAATATGAAAACATACCTTTTATTTTGTTTGGGGTCCCTGTATCCTAGAGCTAGTTCCAAGACTCTGGAAGTCAGAGAAGAATAGCCTTTTCTTAGAAACTCAAGACTTGTTCAAAGACATGGATTACTGGATTCGACATTTGACAACGTCTGTAAGAGTCATAAGCAGCAGCACAGGGAATTCTGGAAAGTTAACACTTCTCCTTTGAACAAGGAGCGGTGAGTCTGATTTGGCTGACTAGGGGAAAAAGAAAACAAAACAGGGCTCTGAGCAGCACTGCTGTGGCTGTAGCTGAGGCAGAATTTCCATTTCAAAGCCTGGTTTTCCATGTCCTACTTCTCCCTTATAAATACAAGCTGCAAGTTAAAACTTGGCCCAAAGAGTTCACCTGTCACATTTAGGAATTAAAGACTGAATCAATTTGCTAATAAAAAATGGAAAAGGAAAAAAGATACTATTGTTAGTATAAATATGTTTGCAAAAAAATCTGCTGTTCTTTTGGTTAGGCTGTGGGGAAAGAGAAAGCCTCCTTTGCTTGGTTTTCAAGAGGTCAACAGCATGCCACAGCTGCACACTCCTGCAAAGCCAGTGACTATAAAGCCCAAGATGGCTTTTCAGATGTGTTTATCTTCAGTCCGAAGTCATTTCAGGTCTGGACATGAGAAAGGAGCTTCAGCTTTGCAGGTTCAGTGTTGACAGTCAGTGAGCACATGTTAAAGGGAAAAAACTTGTTTTGAGCTGTGCACCAGTCTAGTCTCAGTCAGAGTTAGCCTCAGCTGTTTGATTTGTCAGAGTTTGGCCTGAAGGACACAGCTCAGTCAGTCAGTGACTGAATGACTGACTGATACATCCAACCCTGCCTGGTAACATCCACACTCTGGATGGCTTTCCAGGGGAGGAAGAGTAAGCCTTCACAGAGGTTTCAGCTGTCTGGCCCCAAGTACAAACACAGAATGTATTGATTCACCAGGATGTTCTATCAAAATCCTACACAGCTCAATGCAGTAGTTCAGTCACTTAGGGTGAGCCTGAGCTGCAGCACTCCTCCAGGAGCTGTGAACAAAGCAGATGGGCTTTTCTACACAACTACCTCCCCTGCCTCCCATCTGCTTGCCCGTCAGAGATGCAGAAGATTTTGAGACCAAACACCACCATGCTACTTATCTGTGAAAACAAGGCAGTAAACAGAAGGTGACATGGTGCAGGATTAAAGCTACCTTACTCTTCTGTGCAGTATCACAGAACCTGTGGTACAAACCTGTGCATTTGTATCAGGTTACTCTTAACAGCATCCAGGCACCTTCCAAGAGCCCGTAAAGTGACGTGGCTAATGTCTGTTACCTACGGTTCACTCACTCCTCCATCCTGTTTGATTATCCCCTCAACATGTGGCAAGTTCTCCACTTTATATGTAGCCATGACCTTAGCTGTCTTTGGCACATTAATCAGCATGCAGCTTGCATTTTTCAATGGTACAAAGCTTTTTCTGTGGATGACAAAATCTAGCAATGATCACTGCCCCCCACCTCCCAGTCACCACTGAAACACACCAAAGTAATCACTGGTGAGCTTTGGGGAGCACTGGAGATTAGGCCATGGCTGTGATCCTTTGAAGAGTCTGAGCACTACAGCTGACATCTACAATAACCATCAGGGAAATCCAGAGGCTCGTTTTCTCTGCAAGAGCAATGAACATTTCAAGCAACAAAGCAGTCAAAGAGGAGATAATTAAAGAAGACTTACTGAATAATTTATTTTGTGAAAATGAAGTTTAGGGTTTGGTGCTGCTTATTTAAGGAAGATGTCAGCACTTCAATGGAAGAAGTTGTTTTCTGAAGATACAGAGATGTGAGAAACACTAAAATATTAAGAAGTGCATTAGAAAAACAGTGATTACATTTTAGGATCCTTAAAAAAAAAGTCATGACAGCTCTGCTGTATTTTATAGCCATTCTGCTCAAGACAAATATTTGTTAGTACATTAGCCTGGCTTGGAACATTTTCTTTAACATGCAGAAACTTCTGCAGGCTAATTGTAAAATCAGAATTGATTTCTCTAGAAAGCTCCATTTTGGACTTTGCTGTTGTTCTCCTACCATACAATGGGCATGGCTCTCAGCAAATATTTAGCTTATATTTGACCAAGGCTAAATTGTCAAACAACATTATGGTCACCTCACAAACAGGGACACAGATAAGGCAGGCTGCTTAATATTTTCTCTGCCTCTGTCTTCATCACTGATGACAAGCAAAGAGCGTCCCAGAGCCCTGAGCTGCAGGACCATGGCTGTGAGAACGACAAACTCCCAGTGAGCCCTGAACTTGGGCAGGATCTGCTGCTCCAGCTCAGGCCATGGTGTATGGGTGCAAACCAATAATGTGAGGGTCTGGAACAGAGAGCAGTCCCCAGCAAAGTGTTTCTGCTCACAGTTTAGTTCCATTACAAGAGACAGTGGATGCTGGAGCAGTTGACATTTGCCCATTTTACCTAAAAAAGGGAGATCACTGTAAAACATATCTGCAGAGAGATCAATCTCACCTAACTTTCTATGCCTACACTGTAGACATTACATCTACGTTTTTTACAATTAGGCATTTAAGATTACCATTTGCACCTATGTCACAGTCTTTGGGCAGAAACAATCCCTGTAAAAGTCAAAAATAATCCTTGTGAATCCCAGCCTAGAAATTCCAATGTCTGTGCACTGACTAAACAGAAATGCAAGCAGCTACTTCCAACAGGAACCTCAGTATGTGCCTGCAGCTAAGCATGACAAATGCCAGCCAGGATGTGATGGGGTTTATTAGCCAGGCTCACTAGGAACAGATTTAGTGCTTACTGTAGCTGGAGCCCAGGAGAAAAGGAGGCTATAGCCTGTGATGCCTTGTGCTGATGTTTGTGCCAGTGTTGGATCTTGCTATTCGCCCCCACCCAAGAAACATGCAAGGTCTGACAAAACAATTAGCAGAACACTAAGTTGGTAAAGGTGAAGCACTGCCTGAAATTGAGAGGTTTTGGAGATGGAAGAAAGGATAATAAATTATCACAGTACTATCAACATAATCTCAGTTCCTCTCCAGCAGGCAGCAGAAAGTCAGCAGAAAAGGATGTCAGGGGAAGAGGCAAAGGGAGATGGGAAGAGAAAGCTTCCAGCTCCACCAGACACCATTTCCCTGATTAAAGAAGGCCTTCCTAGGCCATCAGGGACAACACAATCTTGGCTATGTGAGCCCTAAGCATTTCCCATGATACTGGGTAGGCAGGAACCCTATTCCCAGTATCATCAGGTCAGGATCACAGGACTCTTTCAGTTTTTCACTGCTCCTTTAGGCAGAGGACCAGTACAGACCAAGGCTATGCATCAGTTTTCAAAATGCGCTCCCATACCTTTGAGGGAAAAGGAGATCACAACAGCTGCAGATAGGAATTTACGTTAAACAATATTTTCAAGAATAGTGAGTGGGGGGAAAGGTTAGTTCAAGATTATGAGCAGCAGATAAACACCTTTTGTCAGATGAGAAACTGATTTTTCCCCTTTATATCCATAAATATCATGCTAACAGGAAAGGAAATGTGATGCCATGGAATAAAGCATGTTCCCATCATGTCTAATTACATATCCCTAAAATGAAGCTTCCTAATTTGGTTTGGGTTTTTTTGTATTTGTTTTGCTGGGAGAATTATCACATGAATTATCATTGCTTTTCACTATGAAAATAGGAACTTACCAATTTCAATTGCAGCTGACTATTTGAATACAAATCTAATAAAACATGTGGTTCTTGTAAGGTACACTGATTGCTTTTGCTGAAGATTTTTTTCCTGGTACACGTAATAGTAGTATCTGTATGTATTGTGGAATAAACTCAGCAATGAATGGCATAAAATGAACAGAAGAGTGTAGTCACAAAGCATTCAGTCACACATTTTACTCATTTGTACACTGTTTATCTTCTGGTATATGTTACAAGAAGTAATCATTTAAATAAACAACTTCTTTAGTAGGTAATAAAATGTTTTTGAGTTTCTAGTCTCACAACATATGCTATGCCTATAAATCAGATTATTCTAAACTTGTACTGATTTGCAGCACTGGGAGGCATTTTAGAAATGCCAAAATTGAAAGGGAGGTGCTGGGTTTTTGTTTCTCTGTAGTGTCTGTCTCTGCAGCAATCTCGAGAAGACCACGGGTGTCTGGAAACATACCCATGCCTTTTCAGCTACATCAGCTGTTATAATATGCAATGTTACCTCTCCTGCAAACCTTGCCTAACTTTTATATTGCCCAATTTTTAAATGAGTATAAACCACTTTCAGATGTCAGTTACGGTTATTGCTGGAAGTGTTCTGCTGTAAATTACCAAATGCAGTGCACTGGGAAAATCTGCCAAGATACAAAAATGACTTTGATCTACACTGGCATACCAGATGCAGAAGAACAAAGCAACAAAAAGAGCATCTCTTATTGTACTAACCCCTCTGGTTTTGAATTGCATTTGGTGCATCTCTCTAATTAGAGATGATAGCCTACAACTGGCCCCACCACCCTCTGCTTCTAGGCTCCTTGAGGAAGAAAAGGTAGAAGCCAGCCAACCTCTTTTTACTGATCTCTCTACCATAGTCTTTGATGAAGATGATGGCATCTGTGAGGAAGATAGGGCTGCTCCTGATCCTGAATGACTAAGCCGGCCAGTAACTTCCTTTGTTCTGTCTCACTCCAGCTCATACCCTCCACCCCACAGAGTGTGTGCTGTCCCAGGAATGTGAGGAGGACTGGATGCCTCGGGAAAGGGATTTCACAGAGCTCTAGGATGCATGAAAGCTTCCTGATATCTCAGTGGATACATCAGGGTGATTTATGCTGCATGCTGCCACCTGAGAACATCTGCAGAGAGACAGGGAGATGCCTCATCTGTCACTTTCAGACAAATATCATCTAGACAAGGAAGAGGTTAGTGTACTTTGGACAACTCCTTATGCAAGGGCAGTCCCACATCAATCCTATAAAGACCTCTCTAGAAAAAGCTTTGCATTAAAAACAGCAAAAAAAACCTCCCCTCTGACTCCAGCTCACAGCATGCCTGAGAATCTTACAAACCAGCAAGTGACCCAAGCAAGAACATAGCACCAGTTCAGAGTAAAGTTGGACAATGTAATTATACAAAAATTTAACTTCTCAGATCTCTACTGGGTAAATGATGACAAAATTCCTGTTCATCTCCTCATATTTTCTGCTGCTTATATTTTAAATGAGGCAGAGTTGCACAGTATTTTAACAAATCCTAATCCTTTCTATGCAACAAACACGGAATTTTAAAACTGTTTCAAAATCTGAAATAGCACTGGACACTCACTGAAACACAAGGATTCCAAATTTTGGCATGAGACCATACTGTCTACTTTTAGCCACACTTGCAGCAAATGAGAAACACTCCTTGGAAGCTGTTAATAAATAGCTAAACTCTCTCATCTCTGCACAGGAGGTTTAGGAAATCACGGTTTGGAGGCACCTATGCTGAGGTGGCCCTGTGCAAACACACTCAGTCCAGTGTACCTGGGGGTAAAATCTCTTAGAGGGTCTCGACACAGATTTTTCCATTAGTCTCTGAAGGAAGAGGACTTGATCACCTCTCCTATGAACACAGGCTGAGACAGCTGGGGTTGCTCAGTCTGGGGAAGAGAAGGTTCTGGGGACACCCTACAGCATCCTTTCAGTACCTAAAGGGGTCCTATAAGAAAGCTAAAGAGGGGCTTTTTACCAGGGCATGTGTTGATAGGACAAGAGGGAACAGCTTTAAACTGAAACTTTATACAGGATGGGGCCCTGCTCTCCTGGAGATGGCTGAACACACCTGCCTGACCATGGGGAGCAGTGAATTAATTCCTTATTTCCAGTTTTTACTCTTCCAATTCTCTTCCTGATCCCACTGGTGGGAGACTGAGTGGTTGCCTGGGGTTAAGCCACCACAGTGCTTCAAGTAATTAGGAGCCAACAATGTTCTGCTTTCTACATTATGGGCCTTGGTCAAGTTCAACAATGCATCAGAGGCTCCTTGTAAATTCAGGGTTGCTCCAGGAACAGAAACAACAGAGATTATAGAGCAAAAGACACAATTTCAGAAAGAAAGAAGAATATACCAGGCAAAGACAAGTGAGGGAATGACATGTGCCAGATGTTGGCCAAGTGGCTCACTCTCAGGTACACTGGAGGTGCCAGTAGAAGGTCTACAGTAAAACTGTCAAATATTAACTCTATTAACCTAGATGAATCCCCAAGACTCTCTTGGGAGGTCATTAATCTTTGGAAACTGTGGATACAGTTGGAAAGAGAAGACATCAATACCAGACAAAGAGGACTCATTGCCTTGAAGTCAACGAGCACTGGTTTAGGGACCTGTAAAAGCTTTATCATAATCTCTGGGGAAATTCCTGTCTTCATCACAATTTAGATTAAAGTTTTAGTACCTGGGAAATTGCTTCTCCCTCTCAGACCAAGACTTTTTCTGAATGCTTTTTTACTGCTGTGTTGCTGACACAGGAACTTGGCTATTTAAAAAATTTTTATTCCCATTTCATGTTACAATTCTTCTTTACTATTGTATTATTATTACTTATCTATGTCACTATTGTTAAAGTAGAAAATGAAGAACTTTAAAAAAATTACAGTAATTAAACGTACATGAAATGGAAGACTTAACAATTCACTGCACTTCCATATGCAATCTGCTACCACAAATTGTATGAGCATGGAATGACAACAGGCATCTAATTTTCCTGGAAGCATTAGCCATGAGCTATAAGCAGCTAAAAGTTTTCAGAGCCCAGAAAGGGGAAGGCTATCTCTTCTTATACCTCACATCCATCTCTTGTAACTGAGGTTCAACTCCATCAGGGCCAGACTGTAACTTTTTTTCAGTCTAAGCAGAGTCTCATTCTTCAGGCAGTCTCATTACATTTATTTATGGAGTCATGTCTTGTTGAATGCACTGTTGGCAGGATGTGATTCTGCACAGATAAATAAGTTGCCCCATACAGCTCCAAATGTCACTGTCACACAATGGAAAACATCCCAGGTTAGACAAATGTACTATGACCAACACATCGAGAACTTTTCCTCCCCTTCTGCTGATTGATTCATTGAAGAATTATGCCCATGAAATGGGATGATTTACACAATTGCATTGCTTCTTGACTAGAATAAGCTTTTGCCAGTCAGATGGTCCTGAACGATGTCTGCTTGTGGAACAAATCTGATGTAATTCGATACACAGCATGACACACAATCAAGATGAAATGATCCTTAGATAATTCTTCCATGTGCAATCATTTTGGGAAGACAATTTTAATAATGATATTTTCTTTTTTATTAAGTTCTTTGGACTATTTTTTCAGATAGTGAGCAATTGCATCCCAGAGAAGTAGTCATTGTCAAGTTAATATTTTATTAATCCTTTACCTGGAGCCAATATTTAAAAAAAAAAAACAAAGGAGAGAGCTCTCACTGAAATACTCAACAGTGAAGGCCTTTTCCAGCCTAGACTTCCATAGTGCCTTCTTCTTATTACAAATGCTTATCTCCCACTTTTAACAGTCCCAACTTGGTTTTGCTAGTGTTTCACTTGTTTGTTTCTCCCTTTTTATTCCTCATTCATACTCCTCCATTTTTGCTTCCCTCTCAAAAAAATTATTAAAGGGAAGTTATAGGATTGGCAAGCATGAATATAAACAGATAACAGTGTTTTAAAAATATGTGAGTCTCAGTCAAAGCACCATGCCTGCTCAACAATAGGGATAATCCATGTCCAGGACAGAGCTGATGAGCTACCAGTGGAACACACTCCAGCCTGATCAATCAAATGTTCCACTTCCCCAGTCATGATTAGGATGAAACAGTACTGAGAAAAAGCCTAGTCCCTGTGTTGCCAAAGTTGCAAGCTTAAAAAAAGCACAGGTTTTTGCTTCATGTCTAGACTTTTTTTCTGAAGTAAAGGCACACTGATGTCAATGTTGCCAAGAGTAAAAACTTCCGTGTGACATTCAGAAACTGGTTCTGGAACAATTTAATTTCATCTTTTACGGCATGCTTCTCCCAAAAAAAGCCCTTCATGGAAGTGGGATTAGCGATTAAGAGATGTGGAGGGTGGAACACATATGTCTGTGAAAACTGGAATTAATGTGATTATGCTAAGCAGAACGTATTCTGGGCATCAGTGGTTTGCAAAGATTTAAGGAAATGTGCCCCAAGCATAGAATATCTTCTCTGGAAAATAAAGCATGATATTCAGAGAAGGCTGGGATAAAGAGGTATTTTATGGGCAAGCAGAGGAATATCAACTGTCACTTTATATGAAACACCTTCCCTTTGTTCTGCTCTCTTAATCACCACCATGATAAAGCAATTATAAGAAATTTATAACTCTGAAATATTGTTAGTGCCATCTTTTTCCACCCTGGGGAAAAAAAATAAAGGAAACCAAAAGAAAAAAAAAAAACAAACCCAAACCACAAGCAGATCAACACATAAGAAGTATATTGAGCATGAATATTATCAGTTGCTACTCATTCTAATACTCTACTATCAGGTCTAGTTCTGTGAAAAAATTGTTCCTTAGAGGATATAAGAAATGCCAAAATATTTTTCCAAGCCCATGAAATGTCACTGTTTTGATGTTACAATTTGACAGATTTCATGAAGCATGAACTTAGCCCGAAGGGCAAGCAGTTCGTGATGCCAATAATCCTGATTGCTTCGGAATATACATACACCCAGACCTGTGCACAAGGGCTTCCCCAGTGAGACAAATCACATCTTTTTTTATTATTGCACACATGATCACAAAAGAATTCTGGCTTTTGCTTATGCCCGTTGTTCACCTTGTTCTCAACCACCCCACAAGTCCTGCAAGCATATCTTATATCCTATAGAGTGACACATTACTGCATTTTAGTGTTGTAGCCTGGTGGTCTGTTGTGACACACCAGCAGAGTGAAAAGTAGGACATGTCATTTGCAAGGTAATGTGACTTTTAAGAAACCAAGCTGTTGCAATTTTTTCACTTCGTGGTGTCTCTAAATGCCATAGTTACCTTTCATGGCTTACACAAGCAATTCTTCTCAGTGCTCCAAGGCATTTCTGCACAGTCGAAACACTCCAAGCACAAAGCAAATGTTCAGTGATTCATGTTTTGTCTTCAGAAAATAGACAAAAATATCTCTTCACCTTGGTCACAGGATGACCAAGCATATACATGAACTAACTCTATCTACTGGTTTGGTTTTAGAGCCAGAGCCAAAGCAACAAGATACAAGATATCCCTAAATGATAGAAATTTGCACCTAGGTAAATCTAACAGCAAACAGCTGTACGTATGTGAGTGTGCTTATTTGTGTTGCTTTATTACACTACATAATTTATGCTATTCAAAACTGTGTTCCAGATGTATTTGGCTCTGAGAAGAACATACCCACCCTTTCTGTGCACAGCAGCACTTGTAGAACTATTGTTCTGTAATGCATACATTTCACATGCAGAATCCCACACACGCAACAGCACCAAATAACCTGCACCATCTGCACTGGCAAGAGGTTGTCTTCAGAAAAAAAAAATAAACCAAACTTACCCAGGCATTTGTGCACAAAGTATAGCAGACAACTACAAGATGTTTGTTAAGACAGTGTGCTTACTATTGACTAGTTATTCTGAGTTGCACATTCAAAAATTTCTTTGACCAAAAATATTTGTCATTCTTTTTTATAATGAGAATTTGAAATATGGATGTCTACTGGAGATGTGGTCCAATAGAGAATTCTGAATATTTTCTTTATTGAGAAGGTAAAACTAGGCAATTAGACCAGACTACACTAGAACAACTGAAGAGCTGAGTAATCTTCATAACACAATTGATTTCTTACCACATGGTGCCATTTAAGGGATTAGAACAACTCACCAGGGTAATATCAAACTTGATTAGAAGCCAAGGGGCCTGATTGTTATCTCCGCTAAGCCAGACAAAATGTAATTGACACCAGCAACTCTCAATATTCACCAGTGTAACTAAAAGGAAAGTCAAGCACAGTATCTTTCTCTTGGGGAAGTAATTTTCATATCTTTGAGTGATTAACAGCGATTGTTTCAACCCTCTTGAAAATACCAAAGACAATGTCTCTGGTATTTTCACAGCTAGGTGTGCTGATATTACATGGATTTGAGTGCCTTCATATAAAGAGCAATTCACACAGCAAACAAAAGGCATATCTTATGTAAACTTGGAGAAAAACTTTACATGCTCAGCATACCAAGACCTTTGCCCCTCCACAAGTAAACATTTAAAGATAATGGGAGGAAATTTTCCAGATAGTATACAGGGGAGGAAGTCAGATCTGGGAAGCTTTTCAGGATCTCCCAAGATAGGTGTCACAAATCCCAGTCAATAGATACTTCAGGGCTGGATTCATCTGAACTCAGACACCTACAATGCAGGTAAATATGCACAAGGTTCTTGGCTAAACTACCTCTGTCCACAGTGGTTAAAATAGTAACTTAGTAACAGAAGGATTGATCTCATCTTAGAGAAAACCTGTCATATATATGAATGTGTCCCCAAAACTGAATATTTCTCCTCTTTGGATAGAGGAGAGAGACTTCAACTAGAAACCCCAGAATTGTATTTAAACTTGAAAGCAGAAGGAACCAGAATCAATTGAAATGTGGATAAGGTATAATATGCATTGAAGATGAGGTAATCTAGGGTTATTCACCTCTGCTGGTGAGCTGCTGCAAAGAACCCTTGCAGAGCAGACATTCCCTGCAGAAATAATGAGTGTCCATAAAGAAACAAACAGCATGTCATTACTTCTCAGCCTGACTTCCAATTTTCTTTGCTTACCACTAATACGCCTGCCAGCCTACCTTCTCCATTTTCTATAAACTTATTTTCCTTTTTATTCTAGTTCATTTTTTTATCTCATGAGTATCACAAATGACAGGTAGATAACACATTTATTTACCTATATGAATATACCTTTATAACTTCAAACATTGACAGATGATTTGGTTAGAAGACAACTTTCATGAAAAACTGTCTAAATTTACACTCTTTAAGAGTAATATAAATGTTTATACAATTTTAATTATATTTCAGGCAAGGCTTTCTCTAAACAAATAAACATCTATAATTCACACCTTGGAGAGGTCGAATACCACTTGAGAGGATGGCTGTAAACTAAAGTAAAACTGATTAGCCAATTTTCCTTCTCTGTGCTGAGTAAGCCCCCAGAAGGAAAACCACCTGCACATGAAATTCAGAATGATTCAGTTCTTCCAGTGGGAAGCACTGTGAGAAGCAGCTCTGCTGTGCCAGGCAGTTTAAAGCCAGCAGCATCCAAGGGCTCAGCTGAGGAAAGTCCCAGGGCTTTTCTTGGAAGCAGAGAGGCTGACAAACTGAACACCCTTCCCCCAAAGAGGGGCTGAAAGCAACAGGCTGTGTGCTCCATTGCATGACCAAAACCTCCAGCTTTGGTCCTGTCCTGAGCACAGGCCTGGTCCCTTTGGCTGCTGAAGCCATATTTCTCTGCAGTAGGTGACATGCCCAGGTGGAATCCTTCAAGGAAATATTAATGGTAAAAGGCTAAGTATTTCAGGCATCAGCCCATGGAAAATGGGCCTAAGAGACACCTATGTGACACTTCCATTAGTGTTCTTGTCCTCTGCAGCTTATGGCTTGGCAGAGGGTGTTGGTGTCTTGCCTGTAATTTTGGTCCTCCTTGCATGAAAATATGCCCAATATATGAATGTTACATAGAAAAAAAAAGAAGAAATAAAATCACATTTCAATCAAGATATTAGCAGCTATAAAAGCTATTACAGCAACTGGAAACCATGAAGATTTAATCTGCTCTGACCATGCTCTGTCCTTCTGCTCCTGCTGCTGATTAGACATCACAGGCATCATCTTCACAGAATAACAGAATGAAATCCCTCAGGAAGTCATATTGCTTCTCCCGTAGATACAGACAGAAATTTTCTCCAGACCCATGACTCCCCACTGGTTAATTACATCTTACTAGTGAGGCACAACAGCAGAACTTTTGACTTCTTTTATCACATTTCCCCTGGCCAAACTGGCTGCAAACCATGCCCTGAAAATCAGCAGCACCAGAAAGCAGGAGGAACAGACACGTAGGTGATCCTGGACTGAATGAGCCATCCCAACCAAATTTCCATATATGCTATAATGCCAAGCAGGAAACCTCCACGCTGGCAAACTCAGGAGCAAAACTCCCTATTTCCTCAGCTGGTTTTCATTTCTGATGCCACAGTGATGACTGCACTTGGTACAAGCAGTGGCACTTCTGCTGTTGCTAATATAGCAGCCCACAATCAGTGTGAGGCTAGAAAATCTCCTGAACTGTTCAGCTCAACAGAACAGCAGGTCCTTTAGATACCACCTATAACTGTAAGTGAACAATTTCAGTAGTGGTTTTGTTGGCCTAGAAGCAAGTACTAATGGGCCACAAATAACAAGATGAAGTTCAGCTGCTAAAAGAAGAGCACAACAATCTGTTGAAGGAAAGGAAAGGAAATTATTGAATTCTGCACTGTGCTGTGCAGAACAGAGATCACACCTTGCCCTGTCCTAAACTTCTTACTTGTTGCTAAGACAACTCCATCAGTGTGAAAGAAGCAATGCAGAGTCCCATGGTGAGACTTCCAAAGGGGATGGATTGGCTTCTAGGCATTGCCAGAAGAGAGAAAGTGTGTTGGTGCAAAGGGCAGGATGGCTGTAGTGGCTGTGGATGACTGGAACTCAACCAGTGCTTCCCACTGGAAGAGCAGAGACAATGGGGATACAGTGGGAATATCCCAACAAACAGCAGGGGCTCCTTGTTCCTAAAAATGCCACTGTTTTCCTGACTGAGTCAGGCTCTAGAGAATATTACTGGGAGCTCCAGGAGCACCATCAGGAACTCCAACAGCAACATCTCCTCCCCAGACCAACTATACCTTCTCATTTCTGCCTGGTGTATTCCAGCAGCAATGTATCTGCCTAAACTGGGAGTTGCTGAGCCTTTAGGGAAAGTTTCTCCCTCCAGCACTGGGCTTCAGGTCTTGCCGCAGAGTAAGACAAAAATGACACATAGCAAACATATGCAGATAAAGGAGATCACAAAGTACTTCATAGTATCAGTTCATGAAACCTATATGGAAAGCCCTTTGCAGGAGTAAAATCCCATGCTATGAAAGGATTCACATCCTGGCTCCCTCCATCAGTTTATTCTAGACGCTTCATACCATATTTGCATAGAGGCTCTCCTTTACTTGATGCTTCTTAGACTATTTGCAGACCATCTTTCACAGAATATTACTTGGATTATCTATCTGAAAGTCAAAAAGTGGATCCTACAGTATATCACAGGTAATTGCATCGGTGAAGTTAATAATTTAATGTTTTCTGGAGGAAAAGATCATTATCCTTGAGGGAAGCACACAGAAGTGCATACCTGACAGAGCTCATCAAGACTCCCTTAGGATGCTTCACTGCTTAACATAACACCACTAACTGGCCTTCCCATACCAAATTTATGATTTTAGATATAGAAGAAAAAGCAGATTTAAGATTGACGAACAGAACACATTAGAAGAAGGCAAACCTTTATAACTTATCCTCTCAGGCATTCACAGCCTAAAGCAATGAACTGCAAGTACCAACGGTGTGGAAATCTGACAGCTTGTTTACATTGTGAGGTTCATATGCATCCATATCATTGCACTGACAAAAAAAATACTCTGTCTCTAAAAGAACTCTTCTCAACAAGGAAATCCAAATCAAGCAATTGTCTCTTCTCTTTGAAAGACACTTAGGAAAGGTTTTCATTTCATTTCCAGAGATCTCTGTTGATTGACCTTTGTGGGAAGAGAAATCCAGCAGCACATATGTCTCACAGGTTCTACCACTGGTTTGCCATCACAAGGGCTTGGTCACGTTCACTGAGGTGATTGGTAGGTACCTGCTGTGCTTGCTTGCATTACACCACCTTCCTCACAGTGCTAGTCATTCCTCCTAGGAATTTCTCCTATTTTACTATAGCACCAAAAATATGTGCACTAATACCAGGGTTGGGACATGACAGACACATGTCTAATTCATATGTTCTGGGCTGTAAGACTTCCTATTCTTCTCCCTGCTCACATATTTCACATGGCTCAATTAAATGGCAGAATGGGATACTGCCAAATATTTCTTTCTCACTGAAAAAAAGACAGCTATTTAAAGAATGTTGTTACACTAGCCGCATTTCATCACAAAAAAATTAATACCTATAATTACAATATCTATGATTATATAATGTCAAACATAGGAAAAATAAGCACTCCAACATTTTGAGGAAAAAATTGCAACCTGTATTATCCTCATTCAGGCTAAAAATGTTGGATCTTATCCCAGCCTCAGAAATAAAATATACCCAGTAGTAATTGAAAAACAAATGAATTTGATTATAATCTTACCATACTCTAGCTTTTGCATTCTTCAACTACGTGGCAAATGGAAAAATCCCATTACATGCACCAGGAGACAAATTTTTAAGTTATCTTGCAAACATCAGTTATCTTTACACTCACATATTTCTGGCCTTGCAGCTTGAGTCCTATTGCATGATATCTGTGAAATATTTGGCCATTCGTTCATAACACATTTTGACACTGGCAGCAGACCCACTGATCAAAAATACTGCTGGGTTTGTGGGTTTACCTTCACAATCAGATGGTGGCAGCCCTGGCTTCCTTTTTACCTGATGTCATTTGTGGGGGTCTGAAAGTTTGTCCCCAAGGAGCTGAGCACCCCGTTTGGAGGCAGTGGTGGGGACACACATCTGGAGTGAGCCAGAGCCTGGTGGCAGGCTATATATATATACACATAATGCCAAAATCCCTTCCAACACCTGAGAGCGTGCAGAGGCCATCCCAGTTCACAGCAGCTCCCTAACACCAGACTTGAGCAGATATATCCCTCCTGTAACAAGCCAGACAGAAATGAGAAGGGATAATTGGTCTAGGGAAAAGATGTTGCTGCTGGACCTACTGATGGTGTGCCTGGGAGCTCCCAGTAATATTCCACAGGACATGAGTCAGCCAAGAAAACAGGCATTTCTGGGAACTAGGAGCCCCTATTTTTTGTTGGGATATTCACACTATTTTCCCCAGATAGTGCTCTGTCCTCTTGTAGCTTGTTGGGCTGTGGTTACCCTCGATGGGCAGGTGTGTCACACAGGGTGTGAGAGAATTGTGCTGTCATTTGCCCTCAACTAGAAACCACAGGTTTCCCTCTCACTGAATGACATGAAACTCTGTCAGTTGGCTCTTTCTCTATGACTTACCAAGATACCTTTACATTACTTGTATATAGCCCTATTGATTTTTTCAGTACTTAAATGCTTTAAGAAAATCAATGTTTCAGCAAATAAGTAGAGCAGAAGTATCATACCATTTGCCATTCCAGCATCAGAGATCATGGCTAAATTAAAGGAAATAACATGTGGGATGATGGATTTAGAGAAAAACTGCAGAAGACACAGAAAATGGGTGAGTGGAGAGACATGAAATTAAAAGCAAAATAGAAAAAGATACGCTGAAGATAAATATAGTGGCTGTGGATACGACTTAGATAATTTTAGCAATCCAAAACTTAGTTGTCTTGTCCAAGATAATAATTTTATCTCTCTGTATGTAGTGAATAGAGAGCATGAACCATCTCCACAGAGATGGCAGGACAATGCATCACACGTTTCTTCAACTGTCCCAAAGTCTACACTGAGAAGAGGTACATAACTTGTGTTTTAACAGCACTGGAGTTGATATAGGATCATGCATAATTTTAAGTGTTGTACCTATTTAATAAAAGCTCTTCTAACCCAACATTTTTTGTTTTGAAGATAAGAATAATTTGGTTTTCTTGGAAAAATCTGACATTTCTTGTGTCAGAGGAAAAATTTCCTTAGAATTGCTTATCAGCAGGTCCTGATCTGAATATCCAAATAATTTGCACAAAACCTATTTATTTGTTGTATTTTATTATAATGGGCCAAACTTATCACAAGCACAATCTCATGTAGTATCATTCACTTCAAAGTTGCTACATATGTTTATACAGCAGGGAATTAGGCCAGATACAAAGTGTTTCATTAATAGTCAGGTCAGACAATAAATCAGATCTTCTATTTGCAAAGTACTGCAATTTGTGTTTAATGACTGGAAGAACTGGTATATAAAGTAATTATCAAAACTGGAAAGCAATAATCTCCTAGATGTTCAAAACCTCATCTAAAATTTGAAATTCAAAAGAGAAAAAAGGATGGCAGGTGTAAAAAAAAAATCTTGCTCCTTCCCTTTATCCGTAACAATCAACTACCAGTCTGTGGGCCCAACAAAGCAGACAGTTTTCTTTTGGCATATTTTATAAACGAGGACATTCCTTTTCCCCAAGACCCTGAATATATTCCTGACACCTACCAACCACTCTGAATTTCCTCAGTGATCTTACTGACTTTTAGTACACAAACAATTTGCTAAGTTACCATCCTTTATGCATTGCTCATAACACATGTCAAAAAGATAAGAAATATGATCATATATACAGCTTCTAATAATTACACAAGTGTTCTAAATAATTTGCCTCAAGTGTCAGTCACAAAGCAGGGCAAACCTTTACAGGCAAGTTTCAAAAAAATCTAATTAATTATTTCCCCTCTGCATTTAAGTGATGAGTCTACTGCACATATCTGCAAGTGACCTATTATTTTCCACAAAACAACCACAGCCCAAAGGAAGTCCCCAAAGAACATGTGGTATGTCGAGTCCAGCTCTTTCAGAATTAGAATAAACACCCCAGACAGAGATTTTCTGACTATGAAATAGGTGAGCTTTCACTCTTTTACCCAAGTTTGTTTCTCTTACATTCCCAGAAATCCCTTATTCACTGCTGAGATGTAACTTCCAGAAAGATGAGCCTTCTCTCATGGGAAGATATGTGTGGGATCAGAAGCTGTTTTATAACAGACACCTAGTTTCAATTTCAATGCAACTGCTTGTTTATTGAGAAATAACTAATATTAATCACATAAAGACAGTTGGCTGAAGTGGGATAAGAACACTTAGATGTTTAAAAATACTTTTTATTTTACAATCTTTAGTTTGTACATCTGACAAAGAGTGGAGGACACAGAAAGCTTGCTGAAAAATATGGATTACTGCCCTATCAGTGGAAGTCCAAAAACAAAGCATGGGCTGCACAAAAACTGAGTATTATACGCTACTTCACAGTTACAAGGCAGAGGTACCCATTAGAATATGTGGAATTGAGTAGCTGTCTGCAAGGTGCACCTTGCATGCCTCCTGTATTACTTACTATTTGGTTTCTGCTGAAGATGATCCTTGGGGAAGACTCTTGCTCTGTTCATCAGAAGCCTTCAAAAGATACCAAAAGTAGGGGGAAAAAAAAAGGCAATTTACTCTAGGTCAATAGGAAAGTTCTTTGAATTATATAATATCTATTAAAATGCCAGTACTATTTTGTCACACAAGCACCAGTCTAGATTACGTTTGAACTACCTTTTCTATTAATTTCTAGCACAGATTTTCTATTAATTTCATTGCCTGAGTTGCAGCTTTAGCTTCAACATCAGCTTTGGGCCAGTGCAGTGCTGGGAGAACTGAACACTCTGTGAGCAGCTTTCAAACGTGATGCAGTGCTTCTGTGGCAGGATGAAGTTCTGGGTTTTAAAAGTCAGAGAAAATGAAATTTTCAGCTCAGAGGATTAGTGACTCCAAAACACTAAAGTACACAATGTTTAGGACAGGGACCTGCTGACAGCTTAAGTGCTGTGTGCCACAGAGGGTGTAGGCAAATAACACATTCTAAATTCTCATAATTGTTTTGATGGAGGAATTATACATGCTTTGGAAATTCTAGTGGAAATTTTTGTATCACATGTCTTAGGACAGTACAGAGGAAAAAACGGTATTTGATTAAATACTCATAAAATATTCTAAGAGCACAAGTAAAGTAACCTCTTAAACTGCTATTTATTGGGTAAACATTTCTTTATTCATTTGTTTAGAGTACAAGTAGTGATGAAAATTGACTATTTCTTCAAAAGAGCATTCTGAAAACTTAACAAATACAAAGTTATGTTTTAGTATGCAGTTAGATGTTTCCTCTCTTTGCTTTATCTTCCTATTTGCAGTTAGATTTCTTTAGTACATACTTTTCCTGAATCTCGCTAAATAAATATTCATGCTCAAGACAGGGATGAGAGGAGGCACATATTTGACTGATATCCCAGAATAATGAGATTTTGGCTGTCAAAATGTGATTAGACTGATATCTGTCCATCTGGAAAAAAACATATTTATAAATCAAAAGTTACTGTATAATTTGGTTGCAGGTATTCAATGGAAAAACAATTCTCATTGTCAGTTATATATTTCCATTTATATTTAAAAAACTATTGATTCTGAGGGATGAGGAAGGTATCCCTCTGTGCTTCCAAGTGACACATGAAAAATTATGGTTTTCCATGGACTTTCATAGAATCTCTTTCAGAGAAGACTCTTTTCCTTCAGCGCTCAGCTGTTAATCCATTTTTTTTACTGGAAGAGATGCTATAGCAGAAGATGAAAAAAGTGCCTGTGAGCATGTTAATCATGGAGTGATTGATGCTGCCATTACAAGGAAAGGTTAGACAACATCCTCAGCAGTTTTCACCACTATTTACAACACAGTGCCAGTCATCCAAACTAAGGATTGATCAATGCACAGACTTCAAATTAATTCAATAAGAGTCCCCTGAATGCAAGTCTGATAGCATCCATCTATTTTTATTTCCCCTCTCTCTTTCAGCATATTGCTGAAGCCAGAAGAGATCTGAAACTTACGAGATTTTAGAAAGAAATAAAGTTATTAGAGAGCTTCCAAAGGAGGGCAATGAGGATGGTGGAGGGTCTGGAGAGCAAACCGCATGAGGAGCTGCTGAGGTCACTTGGTTTGTTCAGCCTGGAGAAGATGAGACCTCATTGCAGTCTGCAACCTCCTCAAGAGAGGAAGAGAAGGGACAGGCACTGATCTCTTCTCTGTGGTGACAGTGACAGGACCTGAGGGAATGGCCTAAAGTTGTGTCAGGGGAGGTTTAGGTTGGATATTAGAAAAAAGTTCTTGGGCACTGGAACAGCTCACCAGGGAAGTGGTCAGAGCACCAGCCTGACAGAGTTCCAAAAATATTTGAACATGGTGTGACTCTTGGGGATGGTCCTGTGCTGGGCCAGGAGCTGGACTCAATGATGGATCCCTTCAAACTTTACATATTCTGTGACTCATGGTCAGACTACCAAAGACAACTTCTTGCTCTGGCTCCCTGCAGACATCCTTTCTCATACTGGCATCAGCCACTAAAAACCCACCTAAAAAAGTACACAAAAAGGCAGTAGCCAAAATAACAAACCAGGAAAAAATTTAAATTATCACCTCTACAATTTCTTCTGTGAAATATTTTCACAGAACTCTTGCATGCTGCACTGCCAACATGACTTCATATATTTTTACTGGAAAATATGTGAATTCTGGAATGCAGGTACACTACTAATGGGAGCACTATTGTGATGTGAATCTAAAAAGATCACGTTTTTAAAACTTCTGTGAATGCACTTGTCTTCATAAATTATTTGAATCAAAGAGCAAGCAACTACTTCTATATATTATACTTTCTTAAATAATTGGTTTGATTTCCATATATCTTTTTTTTCTTGTCAGCTGTAAAAAAAAATCACACCTGAATACTAAGAAAAAAAACCAAAGAAGTTATCGTTCTAATAAGATTATCTTCTTTTAAGTCCTGGATTGCATTGTTTATTTCCTTTATGCTAATTTATTCAATAATTAGAAGGATCAGTATTAACTTATCAGTATTTTAATTCCTCTAAGTGATTTAACTGATATAACTAAGCACTACTGCTTTTTATTAGAAAGTATAACTAATCTGTTCTGCAGCAATGTCTCTCTTAAATATACTTGGGCAGTAGATGTCCTTTTCCATCTCCAATACTGATTTTATTCATATCAGTGTAGTTGCTCTGAAGCAATAACCATACCAGTGACCAGAGTTTTACCTGTTACATTTCTTTCCAATATTGAATACATAATTTTCTAGTTAGCTGAAGACAAACCTCCTTGTTCTCTAGTCCATCTTTTCCAGATTAGTCCAACTACTTTCTTGAATAAATTTTCTGAAACCAAACCAGCCAAGCTGCTACCTGACAAGTCATCTTTTGTGGTCATTTAAATGACCATAACTGAGTACTACTGTGGTCTGAAAATGCTTTCCTTCGCTTTTCAAACCTGTTGTGAGAAGCTATCCTTCTATAAACAAACACTAACAGAATTACCAATGTACTGCTTCACTAAATGCTTACTGGAATTGCCAACTCATGAGTTGTTTTTCACTTGCAGTTTCAACACAGCCAATCAATGCACAATTACTCCGTGTACATATTTCAGTGGTGTCTGAAGTGGGTCATGGTCATGTCAAGCATTCAGAGATCATGTAGGGTGAAAACCACAGAGCCAGTTGCAGTTTATCTCCCTTTCACCTTATTGTGGAAAATGAATCAGCAGTACAGCAATGAATTGCAAAGAAAGAGCTGCCAAATAGTCTTTTATACAAGATATTTAAAATTAAAATAAACTGAAAGGGAATCAGGTACATTCTCAACAACGATATGCAACAACACACTCAATTCAGGTACTTAATTTGGGTGACCAGAAGGACAGTATTTAAATCATAACATAACTCCCATGTGCTATGAAGTTGAAATGTTATCAGACCACATCCCTATCTTTAGCAGGTACCCCAACTTCAGCAGGTTTCCTGCTGTTACTCTGAGCAGATCCCAACGAGTTTTCCTTTAATTCCAGTCATGCAACCAATACACAGTGTTTATGCCTCCAATCTCTTCTGAGACAGAAGCCAACACTTGCAAACCCTTCTGCCTTCTGTCTAGTTACACATGAGCAGACTTGGTTGTATCTAGTGGTATGCTCCCTTGCAACAATGCAGGATTGCCTTGCAAAATAAAAGGATTTATACAAGGATGTGGGGGGAAAAGAACCAAAGCAAAGCTTTCATGTGCATCCATGGCTACCAGTGCATCCAAGTGCTCCCAAGTTTGGGGCCTCCTGGATAGCTCTTCTTTCTAGCTGACAGCCTCTTCTTCCATTTTAACTCTGATCCAGAGGTTCACCATCCTGTTCCAGGCACCATAAGGAAATGCCAGTCACTAATATTCCATTAAATCTTCAAAGAAATTCTCTTCATGGTTCCCAGTAATTCCTCCGTTTCAGACCAGATACGATTACTCAATATTTCACCTTCCCAATTAGCAGGAGAATTTAAGTCCTCTGTCCACTCAATCACAGTGCAGAGAATAGGAAAAATGTCTCCAAAACATATTTAGCAAAAGTAATCTCCATATTCTGCACCAACTAGCAGAAATCTTTCTTGGGGAAAGACCTTATTTGATTTTGCATTGTAGATTATGATGTCTTACCTACAAAGTTTAAAGGAAAGAAACACTGCTAATTCTTCTTTTTCTTATTTACTACTATGCACTATCCATTAAGGCAGAAACACTACTCCATTTACCTTTCACAGCAGGCCATACAAATCCCATTATCAGACAAAATTTCATAGGCCACATTGGCTTTTTGGTACTCACTACTCCTTACAATAAATCCCACAACATACTACAGCCTTAAAAAATCCCTTTTGCAATTCTATTTCTCATCCACAAGGTGTAAGAATCACAGAGAGAGAGGGCAAAGACAGGCTTCTGCATCGGGGCCTCCTCATTTGTATGCAGCTCACCAGTTTGTACCTAAATGTCAGTCCTAATGCATAGTTACCACAGTAAGATAGCCAAGGTGATTTATCTTAATCATTAAGGCAAAACATTACTATGTTTCATGAGCAAAAAGGCATATTTTGACCCACTTCTTTTGAAACAGCTGAAACCATAAACATACATAATTTTTCAGCTGTTCTTTCTTTTCAACAAGTTATGTGTTGCTGCTAAGAGCACACCAGCACTTGAAAAAAAGGTTCTTTGGATACAGTCTCCTAGGAAAACAGAATTTTTAGAAGTGCAATTTCTTGTTTGCTGCCAATCAGGAAATGTCCAGAAAATCTTTTGGAAACTGAAGGTTGCAAATTATGCTTATGAGCATCGTTAGACACAACTTCTAGATTTCAAATTTTCACTGAACAAACTAACCCATAAAATTAATTCATTTTGCCATATCCTCATAAATAATTACCTGGTCATTACCTTACCAAAATTTTGAAGTCAGTGGGAAGAAACCTCTTTGTTCTCTGTACTGACTCCCCTCCTGGAGCCAAGAGACATGGAAACACACCTCAGGAAAATATATCTCCAACTATTAACTCAACCATTGTCATCAAAATCCAAATAATTTTAATGAAAACCCCAAAGGAATTAAA
>VXBI01005323.1:246062-307818 GCA_013397375.1 Toxostoma redivivum
ACGCCTCCCTGCCAGCTACTAAAATTGAGAATAATTAGGAACTTTGAATAACATTCTCCAGTATCACAGGAGCTGTAAATCAGTGCAGTATTCAGGAATAGGTCCTGAAATAGATCCAAAAGCCCCATGTGAATTGGTTATTTTAAAGAAAGATCATATTTTGTCTGATAGCAAAGGGCTTCAAACCCCCTGTCTCCTTCAAGGCTGTGGCTCCCAACAAGGAGGAAAACTTTCCCAAGAGAAGACAGCTTGGCTGAATTCACCAGAGAGCTTCTGTGTCCTCACACAAACTTACTAACAACAGAACAGGCAACCAGCACTTCTTGTGTCTCATCACCATGACCTTCATCTGTCCACTTCCCCTCCTAGAGCCAAAATTGCCTTATTTGAGCTAATCAAAGGAATCAAAGGATTTCTTGGGCTGGAAAATACCTTTATCATCATCATGAAGTCCTACCATTAACCCAGTTTTGCCAAATCCATCACTAAACCATATCGCCAAATACCACTTTACACATCTTTTAAATACCTCCAGGGATGGTGACTCCACCACCTCCCCAGGTTGTCTGTTGCAATGCTTGGTCTTGGTTTTAGCAGTGCATTGTTCACACTTTCATTTTACCTTTATAAAAACCAACTCAACTGGGAGCAAAGGCAATTCCCTTGAATCCAGTCTATAAGCTATCCCCTTTGCCATTGCCTTTTGTTGAGCAGCCATTCTGATTTTTATTGCAATCTTACCAAAAAGCATTTGCATGGATTTTTTTCATACTTTTAACAGTAGTTCAGTCATTCAAATCCATAATAAAAGAAATCAGTGTTCCAGACTCCCAAAGGCCACCATGATTCGCATGCAAAGTATGTCTGTCTATTTCACTGTATTTCCTAAGAATAGTTGCTATCTGCCAATTTACACACAAATCCATCACCGACGGGGCGGTCATATGCCAACAGTGTATTTCTCTGCTGCCTTTAATTTAGATTTATAATAGTATTTTTTTAATAGATAAATACAAGTTGGAAAAATACTGGTTATACTGCAAGGAGTTTCATTTTCCTTAGAGGAAAGTAGATGCCAAATTGTGATAGTACGCCAGGAGGCCATAAAAATGGAATTATAAGTCCACAGATATTCTATGGTAAGTTGACTAATTTTTTTTTTTCCCTGCCAGGGGGATTATAGCTGAATTGCTGCATCTGCAATATCCAAAGTCCTTTGCTGCTACAAAATTACTTTCTACTTGGGTCCAACCTTTATGGTAGTTGCCTTCCCAGTCACAGAAAGTCATACATTATTTACAAATCTTTGAGTATAAGTCTGTTATGAATACATTAACTGTTCTCTTGCCTTCAGAACTCATTAGCAACAGGAACAAGTCTTCTAATGCTATTTTCCACTATATACCCCCTGCATATGCTGAACCTGCTGTGCCACTCAAAAGTGGTGTATTTCCAATGTTAGCCTTATTTTAAAGAGTGAATTGAAAAAACAAATTGACTACTGGGAAAAAAATCTTTAAAAATATCCCCAAAGCATGTTGACCCAGTAGGTAGATATGTAACGCGTCTTTGTGAACTCTGCCTAGATGCAGGGATTGAAACACTGCAGACTTTTTAGCATTGCTTCTAAGGAAATGGAGGATTACAAAATAACATTGTATAGCATTTGTCAATCCTTCCTTCCTTAGCCACCCTTGAACCTCTTGGCCAGTTTTAAGCAACTTTGACAACTGGGTTCAGGGAAGAAAGAGGTCTCAGAGGCAGAAGTCCTGACAGATCTTGTGAAAATTAGAGGCTGGGTAGGTACAGAAGACAGAGAGGAGCTTTTTGCCCACCCTGGGAGGCAACAACCTGTCCCCACACACCTAACTCACATCAGCCACAGCCTGGGCTGATGTTCACCCAGCAGGCTGGGAAAATAGAGCAAACATGGCATGCTGCAGGAGCTGAGAGGGATTAGGGGATGGAGGACACAAACCAAAGTTCTCCCACTGAGGCTGCTTGGTTTTTCATAAGTCTTTTCACGGACAACATTGGTGAGTAGAAAATTTATGTTTTACTTTGTAAGGCAAACATGTATATAATTATGAAATAGTATACTCTGCCAGGCTGGTTATATTGAAATAGGCAGAGTCTGGTCATATGGGGCCAAAGAGTATAAACTGGAGTTATTCCACTAAATTCAGTGGAAAAATGGCACTCTGCCCTGGAAAAGATCATAGGCCTCATGGAAACCATGGAACACCGGTGAGAAGTGAGAGCAAGATGGGATGGGGGCCTCCTTTTCCTGCAGATCCCAACTGCACAACTGCCATGGTTTGCTCTGGAGCAGGAAGGATACTCTCCCTTCCTCGGCTCAGTAGCAACGCTTTCAAATCTCTCATCAGAGAGAGAAGCCACTGCCATATTATATTGGAGCAATTTAGACAAGAACTGTATGGGAATTCTTAATTACTGTATTTCGGCTCTGCCTTTATGTTTTGCTACGGACTGCACAGATAGGCAAGCTTTTATAACTGGAAGCACATTTTACATATATATATATATATATATATACATTTCTCCTCAATTGTAAATTCAGTCTTATGTACAGAGAAAGCAGAATGCAGTTATTTGCTTTTAGCTGGTTAAGCAGTCTAAAGAGATCCAAGAAAGAGAAGTCAAGGAAAATAGAACATTATTTCACTCTTCAATCAGTTTGCCTAGTTACAAGGCTCTTGCCAAACAAAAATGTAATATCTCTGCTAAAATTAGGACATTAGTTGTAATTACCAGGCATACAAAAATCTTAAAATTCTGAGCTGAACTGATAATGTTGCTATGGAAATAAGCTTAATTACTACAGACCAGCTAACAAACTTCTCAATGCTGCTATCTTTACAAGCTACCTACACTCCTGAAAATTTGTGGTTTTTTCCTCCCCCAAATGGGACTAAATGTCTCTAGTGTTAACAGTAATTAAATTCAGAAATTCCAAGTCTGAGGCTATTCTGAGAATTGCTTGACAGAGGCTAAGGCAAGAGCAACACAAAGCGCAGCACTTTAGTGTAACCATTCCAAACAGTCAAAACCACATTTTTATCAATGTACTAACTCAAACACACCAGGCAATGCAAATTTCCCCTGTACATAACAATGAATGCATGCATGCTCGTCCCACAGTTTTTTTTTCCCCCTCACACAGGAGGAAAATTTATGAGAAGGAGAGCCACGCAGCAGAGGCTTTTCCTGCACTCCCCAGACTTTGGCTACCAATTACTCCTTACAAATACAGAACTGTGTACATGGACACACACATGCATATGAATATATATATATATATATATGAATACATGCATGTGAGTGTATGCACACAAGAAAAAGATCATTCAGGAGGTGTTTTGCTTTCGCACAGCAGGAAGCCCCACGCTCGAGCTCAGGCGCTGAGCAGGGCAGAGGAAAGGCAGCAGGGCTGGTGCGCTCCAGCGTGACCATGACTCCACATGCTGCACCCTGCAGGGTAAGGGGCTCAGAGGGGAAAAGCTGAGGATGGAGGGGGCAGAACACAGGGGCTGAGGCAGAGCTGGCTCTGAAGGTCTTTCATACTCCAATAAGAACATTTCTATTCCCTGCCCCTTCCTGAAGGGACTTTCATTCACTCACTGGGTATGCTTATTCTTCCTGCTCAAAAGATGGTCTAAACCCCAAACCCAGCTGGGGCAGCAACACATGAAGAACATGACCCGCAGGCTACCAGCCCACAAAATGCAGATGGTCAAAGTGAACTCCACAAATGCTCAGTGGCTGAAAATCCTTCCTTTCCAGCAAATTTTCTGCAAATTTTCCCTGATAGAAAAAGAACTCAAATTTATCAGATAATTTATACACCATGAATAATTTAAGCAGTCTTAATAAACAGCTGAAATCAGAAAACCCACAAGGAGAACATTTTAAAGTGTTCCTTGTTGGTGGCCTGCAATACAAACTTGCTTACATCCCATCTGACAAATATAACTCTGCTGACTTTAGTTTAATTACTCCTAATTTATACCAGTCTGAAAACAAAATAATTTGTTTAATTTCCCAAAGGATAAAACTACTGTTCAGTTCAGAAATATTAGCTTTTTAAAAGATTCTTCATTTATATTATTTTCCAAAGATTTTCTTAAATCTATTTAAAATCAATGCGTGCTTGCCAAATTGTAGACAGTAATAATTCAGAGATAATCGGTCTCAGAATAACTTTACCAAAAATTGAAGCAAAAATGCCTCTGAAATTCTCACACTCTGACATATCATTTCTTGAACATTTAGACCATAGAAAACATTTTCAAATTGGTTCAGAGTTGAGGAAGCACATTTGCTAGTTACTACATAGTTTTTCCTTGGTGAAACCACAAAAGGTACATCAGTTCTTGGATTCACAGAACTTAAGCCCAGAGGAATAAATCGATTATCTGGTCTGACCTCTGTATATGAGGAGTTATTACATTTCATTCATTAGCTCCTTTATTGAGCCATAGAAGTGGTGACTTACTTCCAGTTGGAATTTCAATGGTATCAGCTTTCAGCTATTAGTCCTTGACAGTCCTTTCTTCACCAGCCTTTTAGTGTCACTATCCCTTTATGGCTGAGTTTATATATGACATCAAGTCACCTCTCAGGCTTTCTTTGAGGTGTTCAGTGCCTGTAACTGTTTTCTTATTTCCACGGTTCCTTCCTTCACCTTCTTCAGTTTTTGATGTTCTTTTTAAAATAAGGATATAAATTCTTCAAAGAAAGGGAGAAAACATCTATTTCTTCTACCCTGTGGTTTGTACACCCATAGACTAAAATAAGCATTTGGCTATAACCTCACTAGAATGCTTCAGCTTTCCAGAAAATATTTGAAGAGAGCAAAAGCAGCATCCCATAGAACTTGTTTTTCTAGCCAGGTGGATTGCTTCAGGCTAACTGGCCTCATTAAACATAAGCAATACCTCTTCCTCTTAGGCTTAGGCTTCCTAAAGGATACTCGGTGTCTATCTGATGCAGAGGGTAAGTTCTGCTGGAGCCAGTGTTGAGTATCCCTTACAGACAGGAGATCTGTATGATACAAAACAGACTCTGAAAATACATCTGCAGAGTTTAACTTCCTACTGGTTTTAGCAGCACAATTGTTGACATCAGTGCAAAAAGCAAGTACTGCTAAAAGAGTCCAGCAGTATCAGCAGCCACCTGCAATGAGGTGCTTCTCAGCAGCAAATCCTCTTACTTGGTCCAGAGAGGCAGAATGCAATCCATATGAAAGGAAGAAACACAGCTGATGTGTTCTTCATTACTTCAGCTGCTGCTCCTGGAGCAAGTCCTCAGGTCACACACAGTGCCCTGCACATTGCTGCCTAAGGAGAGATGACCAGGAGAAGGACGGATGGTGCAACAGCACATCAAGTGCCAAGAAGAGGCAGAAGGCAGGTTTCAACTGCACTGGGTGTGATGCAGAAATATTCAGGTTAGCTGTTCATAAGCTACTTCTGGACTCTCCTCAGACACTTACTAGCTTATTACTTGTTAGTTTATTTCTTAGGAGTGCGCTAATGCAGCTCTACATCCTGCGGGACTTGCTGTGTGGGGACATCCAGGACATCTGTAGCAGCAGTTACGGGAAAGTCCAGCCCTCTCACAGGTCTCACCGGAAATGTGCCCCAGTAAATAAAGGGCAGGAAAACCCATCCCTGAAGGAAGCAAATACCACCTGATCTCCCCCCCAGGGCCAGCTGGGAGAAAGTCTGTAATGAGCTCCAAATGTTTCCATTCACATGTCTGTAAGGCGAAGAGGAGCCAGACACTTTTCTCAGCAGTTACCAATACACCAAGCCAAACAGTAAGTCCTCCCTGCCAGCTTCTGAGACATATGTAAAGCAATTTCCATGGTCTGCAGGTGCACAGGGAAGTTTGGCCCAGGTGCATGACATGCACACCAGCTCTGGGGACAGGGCACAGGTGACACGGCTGCAGCTGGTCAGGAAGAGACATGCTGGCCATGCTCCATCCCCACCAGCAGCCAAACTGCCCCATGCCACAGTCCTCAGGCTTCTGCAGAATAAACTCTGCCAGCACAGGTAAGGGCACCCCCAACACACACACCTATTAATTCTGAGTAAACCCCTCCAGCAAACAGCATATGATGTGCCTTTCCAGCAAGAAATCAGTCAGGTTTAAGCCCTGCATGCCTCTTTCAGATTTGTTTCTGCTAACACTGCCAGCCAGCCCTCAACAGCTCAGAGACCTCCTCTCAGCCCCTGTTCCCACAGGAGCAGCAGCCACCCAGGTTCTGCATTCAGGTTGGAATCCTCGCCCTCTTTGGAGGTCCAGCAGCTCCACTTGCTCCCTCCTCCTCAAAACAGATCTGTAACTCTCAGCTCCCCACCATGCTGCTCGCTGGGCCATGGCACCATTCCCTGTGCTTCCCTAGGGCAGTTTCCTGGGGACAGCACAGCTGCTTGTACAGTGCCTCTCCCACAAGTGGCATCTCTGCTTTCCCTGGCCACTCTCCTCCAACCTACTTGTGCTCTCCCAGGGAAAAAAAACAGTGCTGCATTGAGGCAACTATAAAGTAACGGAATGAATACAGGGTATAAAGGGGATGGGGGGAGTAAAACTGTGTCTTTAACCTTATTCTTGACTTGTGTTTGGCTTTGAGTGCTCCACTATGCAACTTTAATAGAGTTTCCCTGCAGTGGGGTTACATGGATCTGTGCAAGCACCTGCATCGTCAGCAGACTTGGAGAGAAGAATGGAGCATGCCTGCTTAGAGACTTTTCCACAGAAAACTTTCCAGAGCCCTGACATCCCCACTGAGATGACAGGGCACCAATCTTCAAAGGCTCTTCTGAACTCCCTATATGGAGCTGAGTTTATTTGCTTTAAGGACATTCATCCCCTACAGCCAACAGGGAGCACAAGGGCTCAAGCTGCTACAAAAAAAAAGGTCTGCTTGCCATGACCTTGCATCCCCTGAAATTGGAAAGCTTTCTGAGACAGCTTGGAGCAGTGCACTGGATCAGGCGGCTAATTATAAAACTTGACTGACTTTGCAAACATACCTGACTCCCATGGAGACTGACAGCAGGACTCGTAGGATTTGTGCTGTGTACAAACATCAGCTGGTTTTCAAATGATCATTCATACCATTTCCCCAAAATCTGTAGCACACTGAAACCCCTGCTGTGCAAACATGATCAGGCCATTAGGTTCAAAGTTCCATAGGATTCCCACCTTCCCAGGGAAGCATCTTAAAAATCACTTTAAATACTAACATTTATTTTTCCCCTTTCCTCTCTCAAAAATATTGTTTAGTGAATCTGTAAAACCTCTAAAATCAGGTTGTCATCTTTGGACATAGGCCATGTTTGGAATTTCTCATCTAGAAAGGCAAACGTTTCACTAAGTTCTGGCCACCTAAATCCAGGAAACTGTGTAATGAAAACGATTTTACAATCTCATCTATGGTTGCTTCCTCCTATATACTTTATAGTTGACATTTATAATACAAGGGGGGTGTAAAATACATTCACCTAGATAGTAGTCAGTCAGTTAAAAAAGGACCAGCGCAGCATAAGTCCACAGCAGATTTTAGCTTCTGCCTGTTCCAGAGAATAATAGCTGGCTGTCTGGCTCTGCAAATAATGGACTACACATGCACACACTCAAAACACAGACACCTGCGCAAAACGAGTGGTCTGATTCTCTAAGAAAATGTAGGCATTCCCTTAGGCTAATTTTTTCCCTCTATCTACTTGCAAAGGCAGTACTAAGCACAATATGTGGTATTGGGAGCTATTACATTCTGAATGACTGATGTAATTGCATTTGACTCTTACCATGACCTCTGCATATCCCCAAATCCAAGGCCAATTTAACCAAATGGGCTGCTATTCCATTCACCCACAAAGATGCTTCCCAGATGAATTTGCAAGTCTTTTAAAGAGAGCATCATTTCATGATTCCCTGGTTGCCACCTAGTTCAGACTCATCACAGCACTTTCATTACTGCCCAATCAAACAGCAGATAGTGTTTGCAAATGTTGTTGATGGTATTGCAATACCCTATATGAAGAAGAGTCAAATGCAATATGCCAGAACTCACCCCAGTCTGACAAATAATACTACCTAACTGTAGCAAAACTGACATGTCATCTAAGTGCAAAGTATTTTCAAAAATGTCTTATTTAGGCATTCAGTACAATGCAGTGGCTCAGAAGTAGCAATCAGTAGTAGGATACTTACCAGCTCAGACTCTGGTCGGTGAGTTAGGAGCTACAGACTTGGCTGAGGAGCCTGCATGAGCAGCACAGAGCACTGCTGCTCAGAAACGGAGCAGCTGCCTTGGAAAGGGAAGAGACAGAGCTGAGATGAGAGCTGAGATGGAGATGGAAGCATGCCCTACCTGGCCTGGGCCCATAGCCCCTGGAGGCAGTGGAGTTGGAGCAGAGAGAACAGGCACTAGATCAATTTTGACTAATGGTGGTACAGAACTTGAGCTGTTGCGGGATGAAGTTAAGGGCTCCCCACAGCTGCTCAGAAATCCAGGATGCACATACAGGGACCTGTGCCCAAAGTACATGTGCAGCCACTCCTGAGTGCTGTGGTGGCAATAGCCTTCTGGGAACTGAGGCCATGTAAGACCAACTGTGAGCACTCAGGGTGCTCTGAACAGCAAAGTAGAAGAGGATATGCCTGGGTTAGCCAAGACATATGGAGCACTTGATTAAGTCTAGCCCCTACAACTCTTTCCTTTATGATGCATAGAGTGCCTCAAAGAACAGGCCGCTGCATTTTCTTTAAATTCAGTCCTTGTCTGCAGTATTTATTTGAAAGACCCTCTTGATGAGTGAGGAACAAGGAGAATGATGGCAACCACAACAGTGACCTCTGCTTGAGGGAAAGAAATCATTTTGATCAGATGGGTTAAAACTGTTTTTCAGCAGTGTTAACTTCTATCTTGTAGGGGTGCCATATAAATAGCTGGAAGAAAAGATATGCATATCAATGATCAAAATTTTCCAGGCTTTCAATTAAGGAACAAAAGAAAATGCTAGCTAGTCACATCTATGGCCTCTGCAAGATTCCAAAGAGGGGACAAATGATAGAACTTTTCCGGTATTCTTTGGATAAAGAAATTGAGCACAACAAAACTATGAATCTTTCAAGTGACTTTGAATACTCCTGATGAAACAAAAGCAAATACAAGTAAAGCTTGAAGGATTTTTGTATATGCACCTTACATTTTTTATTTTGCTTCTGGAGTTGCCTCAAAGAGTTTTTTTGGTCTTTTTGCAGAGATCAGAAATAAAAATAAAGAAAAATCAGGAAGAAATCTAACAATTGTTGTCACCAGTTTTTTCAAAACCAGATCACAAACTGCATGACCAGATCACTGCTTTCATTACAAATGCTTCATTTCAGGAGCTCACACCTTTCCATTTTTCAAACAAGAGCTAAGTTGCTAGAAGAGGATGGATGTCCAATGCACATTTTGTTTTCTTTGCACACTTTTTTTCCAGAAGTTCCTCTGATACAGCAGATACAGACCCAGAGTTACAAAGGCAGAGATGTACTTCCATTCCTCCTCTCCACCTTGGCAAGGTCTCCCGAGACCCTCAGCACAGGGACACTGGATTCTGTGCTTTGCACAGAGCCCCTCCTTCAGGACCCTTAGGTACCACCACAGCACATGAGCAGAACAGTCACTGTCATCCCTTCAATTACTCAGGACAAGACCTTTTACCCTTCCAGGATGTAAATTACCTGCTGTCAAGTGGCTACAATGGCACTCAGGTCCACATGAAGAAGTGCTATAGAAACGTTAATCAATTCTAATCAATACCAGATCCTGTGTCTGAAATGAGCTGCTGGCAACAATATGGCAGCAGCAGAGCTGAGGTTCTCCAGCAAACACTTAGAGTACAAAGGAAAAACGACTGGCCCCAAAACATCCCTCACATTTAAAAGCAGGTTGGCAGGAATGACACTGAGGATCTCTGGCGTAGCAGGTACGAACCTGAACCAGCTGGCAAAGAGAATGGGTTTTATTTCCAATGCTATCCACACAATTATTTTCATTAAATAGAATCCCATGTCAAGTTTTTCAACCTATGCTCCTGTGGTGTCCCCTGTACTGCTGGGACCCCCAGCATTGGCCCCAGAGCAGCATCTCCCAGGGCAACCCATTCCAAACCCATGGAAAACAGACCATGTGGTACCTAGGTGGGTTTGAACCCCTGAAAACACTAATGGCTGTTTCATTTCAAGAAGTGCAGAAGACATGCTGAGACAAAAGGTTCATTATTTAGCAGAGGAAATGTTATGTGCCCCAAAACTAAATGACAGAAATACATAGCCAATAAGATACATATTTTAAAAATAAGTATTGCTATCAGAACAAGTCCAAACAGAATTCAGGGGAGGAACACAGAGCAAGCAGACACTCGCAATACATTCATTCCACACAGTACACTGATGGACCTGTCTGAACCAATACAATAAATTGGATGTGGCTTCCTGCATCTTTCATGTGCCACCAGCTGCCATCTGTATGTTTTCATATTCATCTATCATTATCTCATACTTATTATAATTGTCACAAGCTTCATGAGAACACCCCTCACAGTGATCCCAGTCTGTCTTCCATGTTAAAATCAATGTCAAAATCAGAGTCCCAATGGACTGAGTCTTTGTTATTTCTAATTCTGGGGACAGAGCCCTTTTTTTTTGACACACATGTTAAGAAGCAAATGACTTTGATACTAAAATGTTCAAGAAATAATATTTTACTGTAGTATTTGGGAGAATAAAATATTTTAATAGCACCAAAATATTGCTTGATTTTGCCTTTTACTTGTATCTTTTATATAATAATTACCTTGTTCTAACCTCCCCAAAATCATAAACAAAACTATATTCTTTTATTTAGAGCCTGCAAGGGTATTCTGATGCAATTTCAAAGTATTTTTGAATGTTCTATAAAATTAAACAGTCATCCAAACTTAAGAGTTGTGAGTTTGGTCCATCAGCATTTTCTGAGGGGAAAAAAATAAGGGAAAAAAAAAAAAGAAAAAAAAAGAAACCAAACCCCACACCAGAAATATGTTGGTCAGCTCCTGAAAATATATGCTTTTAAGGAGTCCTAGCTGGGCTAGCAGGAGGCATGAAATATTAAATGCTTTTACAATAAAATAAACTTAATTATCTTTTTTATGCATTCATATAAAAAGATTCTCGATATTTTGCCTTCCTTACTTCAAAGACAGAGATAAATAGACAAATTTGGATTATTTACAAATCAGCACTGAAATTTCAGTTCATAGCTAGGTAATAGAGTAGGATGCTCTAATATCAGAAATCTTTAACAAGTCAGTATTAGCTGTGAAGTGTAACTAATTCTGAATTCCTGGTGGTTTGCCACTTTAAATTAGGTACCAGATAAGATCAGATGAGGAGTGGCTTTTTTTCATCGTTTGCTCATTCTTGTGCATTTATGAAAGTAATTGTCTAGTTCTCTAAAAAATCCCAGGTAAAACACTGTGGAAATTGAACGCACAAAGTATTACAGTAAAATACAAAGAGACATAGTATTGTATCTTCTGATAAATAGCTCTCTTATTAATTGTGCATCCCAAACAGAAATTAATGCAAATCAGTTTTCTTCTGTAAGATATAATTTCATTCATTCATTCCAGTGACCTGAACCACAGAAATAATCATCAATATTTTACCCTGACACTCAGACATCCACTACAGGATCCCATCCAGGCACTCTTCTTCCAAGCAAGGAGCTCAACTCTTCTGAATCAATTAATCTCTGTTTACTTACGTGTTTCCCCATCTATAAGAGCACTGATTTAGTAAATCCCTTCTAAAACTAAATTTCAACATTAAACATAGAACTTCGACATGTGAGCTGACAATTTGTCAGTGACATATGGATATTCCCCAACTACAGGAAACAGGAATTTATTCAGCTCAGGTTTATTGCTGGAAGTGTTTCCCTAGCACATAGGCTGCTTAGCTCTGCTGAAGTATGTGATGTGCACTTTACGTCTCAATAATAAAATGTACTCCTAAAACCAAAGAGTTCCAGATCCTGGCTCTAGCTGGTACTACACACCTCACACAGATCAGTGAACCTGGTCCCTTTCTGAGCAGAACATTTGCAAAAAAAACCTCAAGACATGCTGATTTGAAAACAACCTTTCCACCCTTGTGCATAAAACACCTTGAACTAATAAGAAGAGGTCTAACACAGACATCAAACTACTTTTGTTGCTCTTATCCCAGGGCAAAGGTGGGCATAGCCCACAATAAGGACTCAGCACACTGCTGACCTGAAGTAGGAGGTGAGGACACAGCTGATTCACTGGAATCAGTGTGGCTCACTAATTTTCCCTGAACACAAAGGAGATGGGCAAGACAAATGGGGATGAGGGGGGATAAAATCCCCAAGGAGCAACAACAAATTGCTGAATGCTTTGTTAGTGTTTTTCTTAAAGGACTTTGTTCCAGGTGACAGGAGATTAAATAAGAGTGAAAGCTTTCACTTAAAAAACGTAAGTTTCTGTCTTCCCTCTCTGCAGCAGAAATCTCTCAAGAGCTCAGAAGAACTCTTGTTTCAGTATGTCATCATCCTAAAAAAAAATTGCAATAATCACAGCCTACCTTAAAAATTAGATTTTATGAATTTTTAATATCACACTTTGCATCAGGGTTGGATTCACTCTCTCTTTGGGTGTCTGTTAATCATATTTTTGATTTCTTCACCACGAGCACTAGACCTTTGGCTTCTGTCTTCAGTGAAAGTTGTGACACTGGTGTCTGAGTCTGTAGGAGGGATCACATCAAAATCTGCAGGACTTGCAGAAAACTACAAAGTCTATTCAAGTTCCACTTTCCCTGGTAGAAAAAGGTAAAGTGTCATAGCCATTCACTTACACAAGTAAGCTCTCAGCTGGCTTTTCTCATTTAGTTGTTTTAAGAAAGCAGATTAGGTCAAAATTTCTGAAAGTCAAGGAATTTTAGACTACTTCTTTAGCTCATCCAACACCAAAATCTGAAAGGAAATGCTAAATTCTCACTACCCCTAGAACCATATTTCCATTTAGCTAGAATTTGTATTATCCTTTTCAAATATACACACCACAGCTTGATTTGATACTACCCAGTCACAAACCCCAACTTCACACTAAAATACCTTATCAGTAACTCTTCACAAAGTCAAATATATTGATCCACTCCAATCACCTTTAAGAAAATTCTTGTGCTTTAACTCGGAACAAAAGTTCAAGTTTTCCACTCTGGCAAAAGAATCTGAAATACTGCAAGACTTTGTTAAAGTCCCTGTGATTCTGTGGAGAAAGGGGTTTTAGAGAAGTTCCCATGGTTTAGAAATCCTTGGTATGCCCTGGAATAGCAAGTACAGACATCCAAGTGCTGTCTAAGTGGAATTAACACCAGTGTTCAAGAAGACTATGATCCAAGAAGTCCTGACCAGCCCAGGTGTGGGCAACAGCATACCCTGCAACACTTGTGTTTCTACTAAACATTTTCTTGAGTGCTCATAATCTTGTCCTCTTGAGCATTGAGAAATGGGGCTCTTCATGCATATACCTGCCTCCCACAGTGGGGACACATAGTTCTGGCAGCTCTTTAAGTCCTTTAGAGCCCCATTTAAGTCTTAAGGTCTTGATTTGCTACATTTGTCCAGATCCTAACATCCTAACCATGCTCAGGGCAAGCTTTAGGAATTGCTATGGTTTATGGATTTCTTATGTGAGCTATGCCAGCCCTTGAGTCAAGCCCTGAGGGTAAACTTCTGTTTTCCAAACTAAGACTCTCTTAAATTTAGTTGCAGCAGCTCTAAAAACCTTAGACCCTCTACAGAAAGGCATGTGTACCTTAATCTTCTCATGGGATCTGCTCAGCAGTCAGTATACCATAAAGCACATGGAGGAGAAGAGTCCTACATGCAGCCCCTCCTCAAAGCATCATTGTGGGGCTCATCATCCCAGCCAAGTCACTGCCAAACTTCTCCTTGTTCCTCCTGGATTCCCTGTGGGGTGAGACTTGCCAAGAGTGCCCCCAGAAAGTCAAACCTACACCCATACATACCTCACAGCCACAAATGAGTCTCCACAGGCACAGAACCCAAAACCCTGCTCTGGTTGGGGAAATGAGCACATGGGAACAACCAGCTGCACACCCTGGAAAGCAAGCTCTTCTGCCAGTTTTTGCCAGTGCTGCTTCTATTTGCAGAGTCCCTTACTCTGAAACAGGAATTCCTTAAGAGGAAACCACTGGAGCAGCCCAGGCAGGTCCAAGCACTGCAGCAGCCTCTTCTTTCTATGGTTGTAAAGGGTACAGTCCATTTAACATGCAGCTTTTTATTTTGCTTTATCATAGGAGAGGTTTTACTGATTTGTATTTCTTATATAAGCCACCTCTCTTCAGCACAGGCAGACACAAAAAACCCACAATGGGGCATTTCTAATTCCTCCACTTACATGCTCTACTCTGAGTACAGTAGACTGTTACTGAAAATCCTCCTGGCAAACAATGCAGGATCAAAGAAAAGAGCAGAATTCTGTGTGACTTATTACTAAAAAATGAATGGTGAGGCTAAACAACAGCTTAAGAAATTATGTAAGTATACATTCAAAACAAGCCCTTTTAAGCAAATCCCAGATCACTCCGTATAACAGATTTTAAATGGAATATAATAAATACTATGCTATTCAATTGTCTTGATATAAGGTCAACAAAAAGAAAGATAAACCTTACCAATCTTTTCAACCCAACATAGTCATAGAAAATAAATCTTAAACGGCAATCATTTTAAACCATGTACTAAAAAGAGCCAAAACAAAACAAAAATAAACAAACCCCCAAAAATCCACAAAAATTTTAACCCATTATGGAGGATCTGAGATGGTTGCTGCTGTAGGTCTAAAAGCCAGTTGCCAAAAATTATTAGGACCAAACTCCTCACCACTAAAGAATACATGGAAGAACCAAACTCAGCCTGCCCTTTGTTCACACCACACAAACACAGTACTCCTCTCTGGGAAGTGATGCTTACCAGTCTAAGCAGGACTTCACACCTCCTTCAACAGTGTCCTCATAAAACAGACTTTCTTTTGCAGCTGTGTGAGCTACAAGAGAAAACTGAGCAGGTCTTTCTTCAAGCAGCAATAGTAGTAAGAGGCTGTCAGTTCATCCAGCAGCCACCACCACTGATCTCACCCAGCTCAGCTGTTTAACAGAACCAAGATGCAGAGTGCACATGTGTCCTGTGCACACAGAAAATGTTTCCTTGGTAATTAGCAGCAGAGCCTCCTACCTGGGGAGGCACTAAACTGCACTCATCATGAAAAATTAAACATCACTGATTGAAACAGAAGCATTTGTTTTCAGTGTCAGGCTTTGGCACTATAACAGGAGACTACAGACCCAGTATCAAATAGTGATAGCAAGAAACAATGAAGGCAAACTAGTCAGAAACCCCAGCTTAGCATGCAGAGTATTACACTGGTGACAAGTCAAGGATTTTGTTCTCAGATCTGTTTGTGAGAAGCAGTTCTGTACATTCAGCAAAGGAATCAGAAGGGAATAGCAATTACAGAGAGCTGCCGCAGCTGAGCTTTTTACACCATCACACCAGTGCAGCCCATTTCCCAGCAGGATGCTCCTATTGGGAAAACCTGATATCTGCTTGACATTACTGTTCTTCCCATAGCAGTTCAACCAGTAGGATGTTTCTGAGCAAAACTGTAATGATTCAGTAGAGAAATGTTCCACCCATAGAGGTACAAGACGTTACCTCACCAGAGCCAGCAGCTTTTTAGCGGATTTATTGCATGTTATCCCACAGCGGTTATTTTTCCTCCCAGTTTTAATTTTGCAGCACATAGTGGTTCCTTGGTACAAGAACAATTTGCATAACCAAGCAGAGACTCATTTTGAAGCACACTTACAACAGCATCCAAATGCCATGCTGTAAACAGGGCTGGGAATGGCACTTCAGGTTTTGGTCTTATTATTAAATCTTAATACATCCTGAGGGCTGTGTAGTCTTAATTGTATCTCGTGTTTTTGCCACAGCTCTGCACATAGTGTCATTTCAGTTCAAATCAGGTTAAAAACCATACAGATTTATCTAATCTGTTCCCCATCAAAGTTCTTGAATCCTGTTTTCTCTGGAAACCTCTGAGGAGAAGATAAGGTGCAATACAGAGAAAAATTAAAAACACATTGCTATGGTTTTGTATAGGTATAGAAAGTGAAACACCAGGGAAGAGAGTATAAAGTGCTTGCTGTTCTCCCAAAAACACCAAAGGATGTTTTTTGGCAGCTAACACTCAAATTTCAGTTTGCTTCCTCACAGTCCCTCAAAATGCATTGCATTTTTTTTTCTTTTTCCTTTGTAATTCTTTAATTTCTCTATGGAGATATGGTAGGGCACCACTGTGTAGATGATGTTTTAAAAATAATTTTAGGAAAACACACTGTGCCACGTTTATTCAGTCTTACAGTGGAAAGCAGGTTACTGATGCTGCTTTACTATGTCAGCCTGTAACTCCAAGTTCTGTATTTAGAAGTACCAAGTAAGAATTTGATGAGGGTATTGCAGCACTCACTTAAAGACACTGTATGTGCATAATTGGAAATAGAGCTTCTGGACTTCCTTGGATTCTATGTAGCTCTTTGTTTATGTTTGCAGACCACCCTATGGTCTGCATCCTATTTTATATACACAGCTTTTGTGATGGTCTATGTTTTCCTTGTGCTTCTTTCTCCTTTTTAATTATTCAGTGTCAGAATTAATAAACAGCTTAGAAAATGAAAATGTCACAGCTTAGCACAGAATGCATCAATTACTAAAGTAGGACACAGGACAGTTAAAGGTACATTCCCCAGTGGCAATAGAGCTGATCCTCTTCCAGCTGGAATACAAAGCAAAAATATCCCATTGACTGCAATGAGAGCCAGTGGGCTTAAAAGATTCTCATGATCTTACAAATTAAGACAACCTACTTTTCATGAACAGGGACAGAACTTGTAGTCTAAGCATCATTTAAGAGCTATAAAGTGCACAATATGCTCAAAGGGATTAAATTTACTTTAAAAAAGCAATTTGCAGATCTCATGAAAAATGTTATAACATTTTGATCCAAATATGTGTGCAATCAAAACTACAAAAACTTGCTAATCTCTCCCCTTCACTCAACTTGTCCTATAATGAAACACCTTGTGGAAGAAAACAGTCCATAGGATATAACTTTTATGGGTTTTTTTAATTCTTTGAAGTACTTGATCTGGGCATAAGCAGAGAGGTTGATAGGTGCCTTGGAGATTGAAGGGTAATTTGGGCTTAGCTTTATCAACTGGATTTGAGGAAATCACTGAAATCTGACTGAAGAAAGATACACTTTGCCACTGGCTTCTACCATAGTTTCTGCCTACATGGAAGAATGCAATAATAATGCTTACCAAAGCATTCATGGAGCTCTGAAAACATCTAGCACAATCCAAGAAGTCCTGATACACCATTTGTAGAGGCAGAAAGAAGCAAAGGAAGGTAAAAATTGGCTCCTTGCAGCCTCTCCAGTCTGGATGCAGAGATGTCCCTGTTTCCTTTTTGCCCTCCTCAAATCTCTTTTCACTGCAACTGCTTTCAGCCGTTCATCAGAGAAGCAGGATGGGGGAGATTTTCAAAAGAAGTGTCCCAGTTTGGGAACATGGATCTGCTGCAGGGGAGCAGAGCCCAGACAGTGTGGATCCAAAACTACATTTTCTTCCCAGGGACATCAGAAGCAGCACACATTAACTGTGCATGTGAGAAAACCACTTTTTCTGAGGGATCAATGGCACATTAAGTATTATATTAACTTGAAAAACTACAGTTCAGCAAAACAGGAATTTCTTAACAACTGTAATCCTCTCCAGCTGAATTCCTGTCAACTACATCCAGTGTACCTCTGCCAGCAGAAATCAAAGTTTCCTTCTTGAAACAGGCCAGGCATTTTAGGCCCAACTGAAAATAAAATTTTCTCATCTCAACTACTGACGATGTTTAACCCCTTGGGACATATATCTTCTGCTGTCTTGTCATCTTCAAATAAGCCCTCATTTTTAGTTGCTCATAGGCAGACAGTCAAGTGCTGTAGGCTTTATACAAACACACAGTAAGAAATGGACACCACCTCAAAAAGTTAAAGCAGGATGAGTTAAAGAGTGGGGAAAATCCAAAGTCACGTGGAAGACACAGAGCAGGAAAAATCTTTGTCCCAGGTCATTGGATAGATAAGTAAGAGAGATACACTGATGACCTCCTGATGCTCAGTTTAGTGCTCTGTTAATAGAAACTCTTCACTTTAAGCACTTCATCCTTCTGCTATAAAAAAATAAGAACCTTATGTGGCTGAGGAGAGAGTAGGCTGTATGCTCACTTTAAGAAATCTGGAATTTCAAACACAATGATGCGCTACAATGTAATTCCCCAGGGCATCTGTGAATACCTGTGCTCTTTGTGGCTGGGAAAGGGTTCACAGAAAGACATACTTTGGGTATATGCAAAAGCATTTTCTGAGACAGCAAAATGTATATCCTGTTTTAACTGGGAAAACACAGAATCAGAGTTAAAGAGGAAATTATTTTAATCTATCCTGTGGCAGACAAATTAAATACAGAAGCGTTTATCCTTGAAGGCATATAGATGTTTGATTAGGCAAAGTGTATTGATTGGTAAAAATTAATTCCAGCATCAAAACCTGTATTGATTGCTGTCCCTCTGCTTACCCAGTTTAACTAACGTGGCCTAAGAGACTCATGTATAGTGAGCCTGGCTCTGAAAAGGGGCAGTTCCCTTTTCTGCTCTTTCCTCCCCATTTAACAGGAGTCCATGGTGGTTATCTTCTGCCCCCACATACTGTGGCTCCCCACCCACTTTGCTTGTGCTTAATTCCACTTCTCTCTCCATTTTCTACCAGCAGGAGCTAAAGCAGAGCTCTGGGATGGGTGTTAGATGCAGAAAAGGGAGAGTCCCTGTGGGTACATGTGGCAGCTGACTGTGCACACAGGCCATCCACTGCCCTTCCCCAAGCCTTCAGTGCCAGCAGGGTTTCAGGGGCACTTGTGCCAGAAGAAAAGCAAGGCTGGCACGGTCAAGGACTTAGTAAATCCGTATCCAGTATCAAGAGACACTACATTGTAAGATGGTAACTTGAACCTCTTCTTCCTAGCACTACTGCTTATGTATTTTCAGATCATTTCCACAGATCTCCATGTTTATGTTTGTCATATTTGAGCCTTACAGATAGAAAACATAGTATTTCTAGTTCCCCAGCTAAAAACTTCTCTTTGCTTTCAGCAGAGCTTGTAATGCCTCCCAGTACTCCTCTAGTACTAACTTCAAATTCAATTGATTTTTGTATTCACAAGCCAGACTTAATGGGAATTCCTGTGGGAACACAATGGACATTACATCCCTAAGTATGACCATCTATCATTGCCATTGATACCACTTTAGATATGGCTGATATTACTTGGGCCCAAAAAAATTTATTTGGTGTGGTAGGCAAGAACAGGAGACAATGATAGAAGGTGTTCCTGCCTATGAGTTGGAACTATCTGGTCTTTAGGGCTCCTTCCAACACAAATCAGTTTATGCTTCTATAAACTATATCAATGTAAGGTCAAAATTAATAATGTCATCTTTAAAAGTCACTTCTATATTTATGATTTTCCTTTATTGAACCACATGTACATTCCTAATGAGTCCATTACCTTCATGATAACTTTTGATTTTGTTCTTAAAGGAATTTAACTATTACTTTACTACAGTCAGGATTTAATACTATCTAAGGACGTATGCCAGAATAGTTATTTTAAATCATTGCAATACTGCCCTTCTCAAATAGAAGATAATTCCAAAATTCTCATGACTGCTAAACCAATTTTCAGTGATGTAGTAAAGGTGTAGGTAATTCCCTATTTCATAGATCCTGTCCCTCATACCTGCAGGGCATCTCATACTGCTTCTTGCTCTCTCACAAGTGTAGCTGTTTATTTAGCTGTTTCATTTATCAACTATCCATGCACATTTATCAGCTATCCATGCACCTTGTTGGGGGTTTTTCCCAGCACAGATGAAATGCATAGATGAACAAGGAAGTGTGGGAGAGAGAAATCAGCTACAACAAAAGGGTTGAAATGCAAAATATTTTGAAATCTTACTGCATTCTTTTCTGGGCTACTCAGAATAAATGTGAATGACCTACATAATGTGCATACACATGATCTTATCAGTTGGGTTAGAAAGGTTACATCTGCAGTGGCCCAGCTCCAGTTCAAAGGCAGTTGAAATAGAGCCCTCACAAAAAGAATCCCAGCCCTGCCTATTCACGTTAAAACAGAGCAATCATTCTTTATGATTTGCTGTTCCATAGTTCATGATTCTCATCTCACTTGGTATTCACTTCAGTGTTGGACACAGTGCTTGTCATTCAAGTAAGGAGGGATCTTTGCAGACATGAAATGCAATGTAAATACCTAGCCTCACAACTTCTTTTTTTTTACCAGCATTTTCAATTTAATTTGCCTGCTCAGTTAATGAGTGGTTTAACCCCAAAATTATAGCAACCCTGAAAATAGTCTATAAAGTTTTATTCTGTCTATTAAGATTAGACTCATATTTTTTCTACTGGCCTTCAGTGTTGCACCAAAATAAAACAGATCTGGTGTTGCCACTACAGTTACCACAAACACATAAAAAAATCATTCAAAGCCTAAGTACTGAGCAACATAAATCAGGATGCATAATTACACAGCAGCTGCTCACTGGCAGGAAGGAACCCTGTGAGCAAAATTTGGCCTGGTGATTTGGAACAGGATTCAAACAGATGCCTACACTTCTCAAATGGCTAAGACTTAGTTTAATGCAAAAGCATAATGTTAGCTAGATTCAAATCATTGTAACTCTTTACAATTTATTTTGTCTAGAATGTGGAGTCATAAAAAATAGTGCTCAAGTGTCAACTCCCTTTTATTTCAAACCTGGTTTTGTTTTGTCTTCACATTTGGGATCAGAAACAAAAGGTGTATAGATCCTATAGATCCCCAGAAGGTGCTCTGGGAATGCAGATACTTCCTGGCTATAGATGCATCCAGCACACAAGGGTATCAAGAGGTTTTAGCACTGCCCAAAAATTCCTGAATTGCTTTTCTGAATTTAAATGCCTGCTTGCCCCTTGAATGCCAAACATGCACCTCCAGCTCTTCTGCTGGTAGCTAGCACTGAGTTCTGAGCCATAGTACTGAAAGAGGCCAGAAACCTGAAAATAAACAAAAATTAGCATCTAGCTTTAAATAAGGCCTTTTAGTCCTTTACAAGATTTAGCCCTAGTTTTCCTAAAGCTCACTCATCAAAAGTTGTTTTTGAAAATGGGACATGGCTGTTTGAAAATCTTAGATGTTACTAAGGTCAGGAAGACTGTTGTTCTAAGAGAGCTGGAAAGCTTTAGAAGGAAACCACATGAGCACAGGGGAAAAGCACTTCATATACACAGCCCTGTTTTCAGTTACCAACATGAGCACCCTTTTGGGGAGAACAAGCAACTTCCTTTGCAAGAGCTGTACCAAACAGCCCATAGCCTGCTCCAGCACTGACCCTCCCACAGGGAAGAGGGGACCTGCAGGATGTCCCCATCTGGCTCACAAACATCTCCTGCACCAAACAATGTAGAGGGCTCTGCACTGATGGGCAGCTGGACTGGGTGACCTTCTGCACTCCCTCCCAGCCCACACTATATCCTGGATCCTAAAAGGAGCTGGAAATAAGCTTGTTGATTTATATATACATACAAACATACATACATGCTCAACACGTGCACAAACAACCTGCCACCCCACTGAGCAGGGAGGATGGAGGAAGGGAGCTCAGCATCAGAACCTGGGATCCTTCAGACCCCAGGATGCTGACACATGGGTAAACAGGGTAGCACACTCTTCCAAATAATGACAACAATCTTCTTAATGTATTAAAAATTCAGCCAGAAGGGTGATAAAGTTGCTTTTTTTGGGGGGGGGGGGGGAAAGATGAAAATAATAATAATTTCAAAGCACTGTACTTATTTTAGACATTACAGCATGTTTCCATAGGAACTGGAACGCAAAGGAGCACACTGCAGCAGTGTTCACAAATGTTGCGTGGTTTCGTGGCTTGTAAAGGATTGGTTTAGGGCACTATGACCACTCAGAGTGCCAGGCACCTGCTGCCTTTGCTGCACAACAGGATCTTAGCTATGATGCTTTGCAAAATCTAGGAAAATAACCTTTTTTCCCAATTTTTTCTTCCTGTCATCCTATAGGCATGACTGCTTTCACATCCATGTGTAGCCTCATTCCTAAGCGCTCCCCACCAGATCCACTTCATGTGGAGCATGAAGACAGCAGTGTTTAACCCAGGTTGTTTGGTTGCTGGGGAGGTAGTGTGTCCTAAGGAGGAGCACGTGGGCCTGGTTTTTGTACCCAGCTTTAGTACCCACCTGCTGAGTGACCTTGTGCAAGTCACCTCAGGTCAGATCTGCTCCATCTGTCAGCTGTCTGAAATGCAGCTCACCCAGCCCTGCAGGTGAGCCCTTCTCTCGCCAACAGGGCAGCATCTATCCTGCCTGACACACCCACACCATGGATAGGTCTCTTGTTCCCAAAGCACCCACCTGGTCACATTCCTACACTAAGCCCTTTGCCCAAATATCAATGTGCCACGTGGCAATTGATTATTTTCTCCATTCAAAATTGCCCACTCCAAAGTGAGGTCTGTGTTGTAGCTCACCAGAGCAGCATTTAACTGCATGAAGTGGGTGTTGCATGTCTTAGAGCAAGTACAGGGGTGCTTTTGGTGCTTTTGGGACAGCACTGGAGGATATTTATTATCCTCCTTAACTCCTCCTGTGTATCCTCCCCTCCATAAACTGTCCTCAAAATTAAAATAGGTTCTTTCTCAGAGGGAAATAATTAGTTGTCTCCAAAAGGCAGCATTAAAAGCAAAGAAATCCAGCCTATCAAACCCAGGCAATAAGAACCTGGGACTGAGCAGGAGAATTCAACAATATTCAGCTATTCAACTGCATTTCTCAAAGAAAACAAAGATGCTCCAGGAGTGTAATGATCTGTGCACCTCACCCTGTGGTGGTGAACCTAAATGACCAGTTTAACTTTAGATGGTGGATATGAGACAAAATTCCTCCCACCTCCTGTGCAGTCATTTCTTAATGCACCCAACAGTGCAGTGGCAGCAATCCCATTTGTAAAGGATTTTAACACCAACTTGTGACAAGGGCTGTGCAAGCACTGGTTACTTGTACTTATGGATTGAGAAAAAGGTAGAACTTTGTTACTTATGGATTTGAAAACATCCTAATATTAATATATATTGCGATCTCCCTGACAGCTACAATTAAAGGTGGGTAATTCTTAACAATCAGAGTAAAACACATTCTTCATTGGACTTGCCAGGTTCAACTTCACATGCCAATAAGAAACTAGGCCAAAACGCTGGCCAAATGCCTCTGTCCAGAAGTGTCATCCAAACCATAGCCAGCAGAATCACACAGAATCACAGAAGTTGGAAGGGACCCACAAGGATCATCAAGTCCAACTCAGCCCTTCACAAGACATCTCAGCCCAAATGCTCCATCACTTGTAACTACCTACAAATATATTTATGCTGTTGTGGAAGTGCAAAAAACTATTTTTGTTTTTAAAGCTGCATTTTGTAAATTATTTCAGTGGTTACCTAGAGCACAGAGGTGTTTTATAAACACTATTACAAAAACATATCAATTTAGATATGTAGATACTGCACAGACAGCAATGCTTCTTTCTCATCAAAACAACTTCCATTGTACATATTGCCATAGGAATTCATATTTAATTATAGATTTAACAGAGAAATATAGATGAAGGATGTCTGAATCCAGGTCTCATTTCAAATGTTACAATGACAGTTTCAGTCAGTGTGAGGATAGAAGTATCTAGGAAGCCCTGGCAGTCTCACACTGAAATTCTGTATTTAAAACCTGATTATTTAAAAGAAAAAAATTCTGATTATTCAATCTATTTTCACACCTCTCCAACAAAGCAACTTTGGGAAGGTGCATTGAAACTTTAGTTATGTCTGCACCTTGTATTTTAAGGATCAGAAGCAGTATGTTACAAGTATACATATTGATGGGGTTTTGCCTGTGAAGTCATACACTGAGGTAGCAGAAGATATACTTTAATGTCAATTTTCAAATCTGAGTGAAATGTACTTAAACCAGTGCTGTAACAAAGACACTAAAGCAATGCAACTTTTGCACACCTGCATGTATTTGCACAACTCTAGATGCAAGCACAGAAATTCCCAGTGGGGACTAAAGTCATAAGCCACAGTAAGATGGACTAAACACAGAGAGTAATCTACTTCACAGCCCAAACTAAACAAAAGAACACATACAGCAGCAAAGAGAATATAGATAGTGTAGAGATATTAGGATTTCTGATACTGCTATTTTTACCTTGTATAACTCAGTCTATAATAAAGAAGAATACAGTGTTCTGCACTGGACAAGCCAGCTGTTGTGAACTCACCCAGGCATTCAGCTTTCTGTTCTGGGTCCCCTTGTGGGCAAGTCAGATCCAGGTCTTGTCTCTCGCATCCAAACTTTGTCTGTTTTTACCCGAGACCACATCTTACTCCGAGAAACCATCGCTTTCAAAAAGAGCACCAATGCCCAGAGTGAGCCCAGCAAGAGTCAGGCTGCAGGACTTCTCTAGGAGCTAAGAACAAGTAGAGGTCTGCCAGCCTGGCCACCCACTCCTGAAAGCATTTCTCCAGCTTAGCTTTCCCACCATAAATTCTTGATGCAGAGAAACAACAATAAAAAAAAATTAAAAAACAAAGCAATCCAGTGGTTTATCCTCCAGGCTGGAGAGAAGGAAAGAGGCTGCCACAGCAGTGCCTGCTTTGAATGCTTGGCAGGTACACAAGCACAAGGGGGGTGATGCTATAGATAAGCATAGACAGAAATAGCTAGAAGGATGAGCTGGCTCAGGGTAGCAGTGGTGAAAGGCAGCAATCTCCCTTCTCCTGTGATTGCACAAAAACTAGCAGCTGACCTGCAGACTCACCGAGAGTGTTGACAGGAGAGGGTCCCCTCAGGCTCTGAGCCTCACACTGGAAATATCCTCCTCACACAGATCCCCTTCCCCATCTTGGATACATGCTTTGAAGGCTGCATCTTCTCAGCCTGCTTCTGACTCAGAGCATAAAACCTGCTCACTGCCTGTCGGGGGTTTTGGTGCTGTTCCCAGAATCCTGCCAGGAAGCTGCAGCTCACAGATCCCCTTGTGCCAGCAGGAAAATCCAGTAACTGTGGCTCAGAAAATACTGCCAGAGCACCAAACTGAAGTGTCTGGGCAGCCACCTCATCTCTCCCCCATGAGCAGCCTCACACAGCTCTCCCTACTGCTTGTACCAGCCCACAAAGAGACAAGCACAGAGATGTCACCTGGCACTTATGCAACTCTGCTGCAAAAATACAAAACAGTTAAATACTAGAGTTTTACCCAGCCACCACCATTTAATAACCATTTCTTCCCCATTCCTCTTCTGTATGGCAACAAATTCTAATTTTCTTCTAAAACTGGAAAACAGTCTCGCCTGAATATGCCTGCACTGGGGAAGAAGAAGGATTTTAAATCTTGCTTTTTAAAGCTGCTTGAGCAGGAAGAGATTAATCAGTGCCCCCTTTACTTTGTGCAATATCAATATCCAGGAACCCAGATCTTAGGCTGTCAGTATGACGGGACACCTGAGACACTTCACAGCTTGAGAAGGGCTGAGATGGGCAAGGACACCGAGCTCAGCTAGAGGTGGCAGTCTGGGAAGGGAGACAATCCTCCTCAATCTGAGTACAGAGAGAAGGAGGGAAGTAAAAAAAGGCAAGAGTCATGAGCATTACTGCTGTGGTTTCACTGGAGGGGAGCAAAGGCGCTTGAGGGCATGACAAGGTATGCACCAGAGAAGAGATAAAGCACAGAAGACTAGGACTGGGTCACAGACAAGTGGAACTCTGCAATACAGCAGAATTCATGAGTGGGGCAAGCAGCCAGGTATGTGAGAACACAACAGAAGGAGGGAAAAGGCATGGGAAGAAAGTGATGTCATGGGAAATGGAAGGAGAAGAATAAGCTGAGAAACAAATGAAAAACTCAGTGCTTAGAAAGAAAATGAGGAAAAATAAATCACAAATTAACACCAACCTCATATTAAATCATTTTGTTAATCTGTTGAGCCTGAAAACATCACAATCTGACACATGTTCCGATTCTCTTGTTATCACTGGGCAACCACTGAACCATGCTCCTGTGTCCAGGAGGCAATGTCCTGAGGGACATTTCTCAACTCTTTCAGAGCAAGGGGACAGAGGACCTCTAGCACAGTGTTGGTGGTGGGGCAGACAGGAGCCATGCCACCCCAGAGCTCTTCATCTCCCATGCCACCACTACATTGACCTAGTGGAGGGGCATGTACAGATGTGGGATCAAACACTGCTATTATGGGAGAGCTGCTGCCTTGCTCACCTGCTGCCAGCACTGCCAGCTCAGGTTGCTTGAGGAAACCTCGTAGGCTACAGCTATCCCATTCAATTCCCAAGCAGCTTCCTGGGAATAAGGTCACCTTCCAAGATAGAACTGAAATGGGTGACTGCATGCAAGCTGCTTGATGGGGACACGTCCTGACCCTCCAACTCCTGAAAATAGGCCTGGGAACCCACTGGGAGAAAGCTGCCTGGCAAGGGAATAATTCAAGCCAGGAACTGCTCCAGCAGCTCCCCAGTGTTAGCAGACAGGCTCTCCTTGGGGCCTGGCAGTGTTCTTTGCTAATAGAGACAAACCTGTAGCTTAACATAATACTACAGTTGGTCAGAGAAAACCCATTATTTTTTCATCCCACTTCATTTGTCTTGACTACCCTGGAAAATCAGAAAAAAATAGTATGTTTGTCATGGTAGGAAAACTCAAGAACCTAAAAGAAATGGCTTTTTAGATAGGGCTGGTAAAGAAAAACCTTCGATTCAGAAAGATAAAACCTAAAAGTGACAGCAGAGATACAAAGGGAAACTTAAATTTGACCTGGGAAAAAACAGTAAGGGATAGCTTTAAACTATTTGTGCCCAGGCAAAGTCTTCAGGCACATTTATTTGCTGTTTTCCATGAAGGAAACCATTATTGTTATAAAAACTACTGCACATTTTTTGATTATGTTGTTTTGTTAGATAAGAAACAATGTTGCCTGACAGAGCTTGGGCAGTAGCATTAGAGCACCCACTGTAGTTTAAATTTAAGCTTTTCAAACTCATTAAACAAACAAACAAAATATACGTAGACTATTCAAATTTTAAAAAGGGCATTTCAAAAATTCACAGGGTGTAAACTGTTCCTTTCTAAAACACTCCTATCAGCTAGGGTTACCTCCTTTCAAATTAATGGAGAAGTAAGCAGAAAAGCAAGCAACTGTGACCTAAAGAAACTGAGCAGGAATTGTTTTGGTAGTTGATTGGAATACGTACTTTGTATCAAGCAGCTGATGATTTCAGAGCTGCCTTGTGTTTTTTGGGCTGCTTCCACAATGAGGTGAACTCTTATCGCGTGTTCTTTGTCAAAGAGGAGAACACAGTTGAAGTATTTACCATTTAAACGATGGGTAAGAAAACAAGAACAGTAACAGATATGCTTCTTTTAACTGAATTTAAGTTATTTAGAGCTATTTCTCAGTTTGAAAAAACCCAACCAAATAAAAACAACATGCACACCAAAAAACAAACACAATACGCCTTCCTGCTACATATTATTCATCTGAGATTTAACATCTACATTGGTTAAAATAAAAGTAAGTGAGAGAACAGTTTTTAAAGCATATGATTGATAAAATTTACTGCCCCATTTTTAACTTGCAAAAGCTTTGAAGGAGCTGTTTTATTTGCCAAGAGTCCTTAAATATTTCTTTTTCCTTTCACTAGGATTTGGTTGCTGATTATTTTCACAGCTAAAAACCTGCCTTGTATATTTGATCTTCCTAACCAGCACTTCAATTGAAAAAAAAAAAAACTATCTTAACTCTTTATTCTACCAGGAATAAACACTTTCGAAAACTAACTGGGAATCTCCTTATAGGCAACAATACACATACAGCTTATTTCCCAGAATAGTTTTAGGAGGACACTCTCCCACCTGAATTGTCATTATATAGGGTCTTGCAGAAAGATCACTGAGTCAGTTTGCCTCTAAGAAATAAATACACCCTAAATTACTACAGTTTATATGCATGACCTGTCTTCTTTTTAATTTCCTGGTCAGTTTCAAGCAACTGTGATGGAAGTGCTGAATTTCCACAAGTTTTGTGAAAGTTGGTGATCAGGGAGCAGAGCTAAGGAAAGCAGCTTTCACTTCATAAGACACAAAAGTCTTCATGGGAAAATTTTTCCTTAATGATGAGAAAGGTGCAACTAGAATAAGTATTTTATGATACACCAAGGAATTAATCTCTCCATCACGGTTTCTCTCCCATGGTGACTGTCTATTCCCTAATTAGGTGCTACTGTGACTGATGTTTCCACAGCAATTCCAGCATCACTAAGGACTCTCCCCTGTATGGCATCTCTGTACAAAAGGGCTTGGTACAACTCAATAAAAAGTGAGCTAATCATGAGAGACAAACGCAATAGAAGCCAAGCTTCAGTAGTTCTACTAGTTTTGTGACCATTAACATAATTCTGTGGTCTTGAAACCTATAAAATTGTAATTTTTAAAAAAAATTCTAGTAATTTTTGGTGACTGCATAAGAACTCATATTTACATGCATGAGGACTTGTTTGTTGTAGCTCCAGTTTTAAGGACCAATAATTCAAACATGGGGATGTGTGTCAACCTGGTAAAAGATCATAAAGCACACAAGTCACAGATCTCTAGTAAGAAGCAAAACCAAAACGCACTGAGTAAGAGTCCTAATTACTAATGTCCTTTTCTCTAGCTATGTTCCTCTACCAGTTCTGTGGATGCTAAAAACCAAAGGATCCTTCAACAAAACGAAACATCAGTTCTATTGCTCTTGAAGTTTAAATTATTCCCAGTGCCACAGGTAGACTTTTTCCTGAAGGATTGGTTTTACCATTGTAATACTGGTATTTGATGTACATACATGGTTACTTTTCAAGTTACTTTTACTGAGGTGACTATCATAGTACCTGGATTCAACCTCCAGTCATTCTTGATATCAATTAAATATTTCCAAATGCCTGAACAGAGTCTAAAAGAGTACCCATGCAATTAGTGAGTGCCATGGATTCTCATCAGTGCATGTGAAAATGGGTCAGCAACATTTTTTTTAGAGTGCACACATGTAAAAGATGATGTCTCAGGATGACTTCCAGCTCTCCCTTTCTAAGTCTACAACATACACCATTGAGATAAAGCCTTGTTGAGCAGTAACTGTTCCTAACACATTGCAGACCATTTCACCACCTTCTTTGAAAGCTTTTGTTGGGTCCCTGAAGTCTACTTCCTCATCATCCCTCCAAGTTTTATTTCTGCCACCCCTTAGACTTCTTTTAGTCTTCTCACCTAATTATCATCCCTTTCTGTTTCCTTTAACCTGTTTCCTCCCTTCTCTGTATTTCCACACAAATTTAAACCATGCTCGCAGTCATACTGTAGTGATTGTTACTCTAAATTATGAATGAAAACAAGTGATAAGTACCATCCTAACACACAGCTGAAGCTGTCAAGGATTCTCTTGAACATTTAGCTGTGTAAGACCTTCAGCTTTGCTAAGAGATTTTGTTTTACTCACTACATCTACTGTGCTTAAGGTCATGCTGAAAGACACTCTGAATACTAACAGTTAAGCAGTGCAAGTGGCTCAGTTCTATGCTTTTCAGCCTTAGTGTGTCAGATATTTTTATGCTATTCCTGCACAGTTCCCAGCAGCCAGGGCCAGAGCCTGTGTAATGATGTGTGTCACTGAGAGCACTGCCCTTCAAGCTGCAGTGCCCAGCCATGCCAGCAGCCAGTCTGCTAAATAATCAGTGAGCATCAAGAATGAAGAGTTTAAGCTGTGTAAATAAGAAGCATTCAGTAGTTGGGAACAGAATAACAGTTGCTAACAGAATATCCTGACTGCAAAAAAGGACCATAGTACACCCAGATCAAGGATCCACTTATCACTGATACTAGATTAGAGGATTACATATTGCATTGACCAGAGATGTTTTCATATTCCCTGCTCTCCATATCCCAGGCAATTTTTTCTGGCTTCTCACAAGAGAATACTCAAAATGAACTTTTGGAGTATAAAAGTTATTAAGCAGCAGGGATGACTGAGATTCACAAGATCAGTAGGAAGCCAACTTCTCAGCAGTAAAATAAAGATTTCTTCTGTTCTCTAAAGATACTTCATAGAGCACAAATTCTTTTATTACACAACAACATGAGGTGGCATATGTTCTGCCACCTTTGATAAACTGACTACACTATTTGCTCTCACAAGAATGACAGGCTGTTCCCTTATAGAGTACGGAGCTGGATAAAGAAAACGGTGCCTGCAAGACTTACATTAGTATACACTGACTTGTAGACTAATCAGCAAGGTCCAGCTTTACTACAAATGGAGACCAACCACATTCTTTAGTGAAGAGTGGCTGTTTACAGTTTTGGGCAATTCAAGGCAAAGAGGAACCTCTGCACTGCTCTATGTCATGTGTGTATAGCCACTCCCCTGGAATAAAAGTGATGTGTCAACTCCTCAGAGCACCTGAGGAGGCACTCAGTGATGGCTCCTCCTAGTAATGCCCTCAAGTCAGGTGTGAACAACCAGACATTCTGCAAGGGGAAGCTCCAGCTCTGACAGTTCTCCACACTTTACAAAAAAAAAAAAAAAAAAAATCAGACTCCATGACTATCACTTCCACTCTGTGCTGTGGAACTTTCCTCACAATATTGTCCTACCAATGGTTTGCAGGTGAATTTTTTCAGGATTAGTGCCTTTGGGTCTAATTAATTCTTCATTTGGATCAAAGGGAAATGACAATTTTTGTAATTCTAGCTGGTAAAAAATCCTCTACTCCAGGAACATGGCATAAGCGAGCTGGATTTTTACAGTAGCAGCACCCTTTCCTTCAATGCAGATTGCAGTGCTATAAGTTAGAACTTCAAGGTAAAATCCAAACTCCCTTAATAACATTTACAAAGTGAAATAAAATTTGGTATATTATGAGGTACAGCCTGGAGGTTTTTATAAAAAACTGTGTCTTGAGGACACAGACGGTGTTCTTAATACAATAAACGAATGAAGACCTAATGGGCTCAATCCACTGAAATTTTAATGGAACTGGTAAGCATGTGAAAACTGTATTCCCAGTCAAGTCACACAGCCTTTTGAAGGCAATAAGAAAAAGCAGATGAAAGAAAACAAAAGAAAGGAAAAAGAAATAATAGAATGTGAAGGGGTTGGAATGGACCTTAGGCTAACATCTAGCACCACAGACAGGGACATCTCCTACAGGCAGGACACAAAATGCCTGAAGAGTGCCTGCAAGACCCAAGAAGAATTTCTGTTCTCACTGATGAGGAAGATAGAGATGTTCTCACTGATGATCTGATAGAGACCCATGATAACACCTTTCAGAGGATGTAGAAAAGAAGGATAGTTGTTGGATTCCCACCATCCTCCTCTAAACATGAAAGCTGAGCAAAAGCCATCAGACCCTGGCAGATCTGTGGTCTGATTCATCCAAAAGGCTAGTGAAGCCAATAAGAACCTTGACAAGCTCCACTTCTCAGATGAGTGTCATTCTGCATTATTATTTTGTGGTTTAAAGCCCCTCTCCAGCCAGCCCATATTAAAACAGACAATTTCAAAGTGTCAAATCAAAAACCCCACCCTAGCAAATTGGGTGCTCCTAAATTGCCATTCACTTAAGAGCTGGACTTGATGGTTCCTGTGGGTCCCTTCCAATTCAGAAGATTCTCTGAGTGTGAACACTGTATAACTCAGGTGTTACTCTGTAGTAGAGTTGCTGGAGCTGGCTCAGTGCAAAGCCAGATGAGATATACAAGCCCCAAGTATTTTCTTGCTTATTCTTGACCATGAAAATCCAAAATGCTGAAGTGAATCCATGGAGTTCGCTTTATAAATTGTCCACCTTTGAGAAGAGATTCTCCATTTCCAGGAAGATCTTGTGTCAAAGGGCAGAAAACTGAAATCTTTAACTTTCCTGCTAGTGATTTTCTTCCTAATTAGAAGGAAAAAAACCAAAAACCCCCCACAAGATTAGAACTGATGCACCATTTTTGATTAAGCAGAAAAATCGTTATGGCAAACTACATTACAACAAAACTATTTTACCAGCATCCCCATTCATCTTCACCAGTTTCCAGTGTGTGGAGATAAAATGAAATGTAACAAACATAATAGTGCCACTGTTAGAATCACTGACAAGTGGTTCATGAGTGAGGCATCAAACCAGCCAAGGATCAGGTCAAGATGTGAAGGGCATTCAGGGTTGAGGATAAGAACTTCCTACTGTCTTGGCCAAGGATGAGAGGCAGCAAAGGGGGTCAGCAGAGAAGGTGGTGCAGCAGGGAAGGAGAGTGGCTGATGATTTCCCACACAGCTGTGATGGGAAAAGCACTTACATCAGAAGTAGGGCACTGAATATTGAAGTGGTGTTACAGGAAAAGTGACAGGATTTCAAATAAAATGTGTAGGTAACTCCCTGCTGTGTGAGGGGGAAGTAGTCAACTGTGCTCTCTGCACAGAAAAATGTGCAGGAGGAAAAAAAAAAAAAATCTACTTTAGCTACATACCTGAAATACCAATGAGCCATTCACAGAGAGAAAACAGAGATGCTATAGGGTGCAGAATGGCATGGCAGGACATCAGGCAGATGGTTTTGGAAAGAGCTGACCTAGCAGTGGTAACTGCAACTGTGAAACATGGCAAAACCAGGTCAGTCCCAACCAGGAGCTAAGAAAAATCCACCGCTCAGGGATGGGGATGAGAGGATGAATTCATAAAGTAGTGGCTGGGCAAAAACATCAGCATGTTTCCAAATGAAATGTTTTTCATGTGAAGTGCAGTGTCAACAGCAGGAACATAAATCCAAGAACACCTAATTTTTTCCAGAAAAAAAAAGCTGAAAAAGTTGAGGAAGAAAATGTGTTAGGTGTAGCAAAGTTTGAAGAGACCATCAATAGTGGTAAAAAGTGCAGCAGAGTAAGTTTTCAGAGAGCTGTTTTCTTTTTCATCTCTTTTTCAATAGATAAGGAATTGCCTCTTGCCTCTATCCAGATTTGCACAGCTATGATACCACCTCACATAATTGCAGGTCAGTGGAGCAACAACAAAATGTTCTCCTAACTGATCCAAAACATTTTCAAAGCATGTCAGTATGAATCTATACACAATCCATTATAACTTGTGCTCTTCTAGTTAGGATATGAATCTTGAAGGAAAAAAAAACAAAAAAAAAAACAGATCCAGAAGGTTTTGCTGATGGGAAAAATAACTGATATGAGTAGGGGAGTCAATCCAGGAATTTATAGCATGGATTAATTGAAGGAGACCAGAAGAGAGACAGAAAAGAAAAATCTGGTTGCTGAGTTTGAGGGTGTGGAAGGTGGTAAAAGTCAATATCTATTTTCTCTCACTGTCACAGCAAGTTTAATCCCAAGCATTTATATGATACCGGGTGCAAATAATAATTTCTTCCTATTTGGGATCAGGCTTGGTATTGGAAGAGCTCAAGCTCTTTCATCTACTCCTCTAAACTTTCTTCTACCTCTTCATCACCACTTGCAGCATAAGTAAAACAATCCTTTTCAAATCCTTTGAGTTTCATCTTCACTGAACACTATCAGTTGTCCCCAGAGTTCTACTTTATATCCTATTACAGTACTACATGGGAATTAAATTACCAGATGCCAAGCCAATTAGCCAGGGAATTTTTGCAATGTAGTCTTTGAAATTTACTGAGTGGAACATGCAATCATTGCAAAAATAGAATAGTGTAGGTTTCTCTAAAAACTGTGGCAGGTTCACAATTTTGTATGTTCTAGTCTAAACTAGAAGTAACAAAGCCCTAAATATATGAAACAAACATATTACCTTTTGTGAGTGAAAACTGAGAAAAATACATATTCTAAAAATACATATTCTAAAGCAAATTATATGCCTAAATTAAGGCCTCCTCTGTAGAAAATCCCTAAGAAAGAAATATCTAACAAATATAATCTTCAGGAAAACTTGGGAGAAAGATTGTAATTTTCCTCCCTTTATTTTTAAACAAAGTCTTTTGGTATATTCTTGATCTTTTCTCATATTCAAAAGTGAAACAGTTATTTACTTTTTTTCCCTGCTTTTTTATGGAACCAGCATGCAGAGCATGCTTTTGACTCCATAGAAACAGCATTTTAATGTCAGTCAAATTAATAAAGCCCCAAAATCTACAGGAACCTATTTTAAACAGGATTGAGGCAGACAGAAGAAGAATGTTTTTGCAAATCAGAAAATGGAGGGCAGGGTCCAAGCTTCCTACATTTATTCTTTGAATGGTTTATGATGTCAGCAAAGACCTCCTCCTTCTTAAGAGTTAAACTCACTTGAGCAAGAAGCAGCCTCAATCTCTCCTTTAGAGACACATTTATATGTGGTAACTGTTCATATCCTGCACAATACTGAGGCAGAAAAAAGGCTTACTATAAGTTTCTCACAAGTTTTTATTTTTCAAAAAGTCAAAACTAATATGAAGTATTTTATCCCAGTATTAATTAACATAACAAGAACAAAGCATTGTAGGGGAAAATAATTAAACCCTTGCCTTATGAGAGTTAAAGATAATTGCTGATGTTTCTGGGAAATATTCTAGCTACTGTAGTGATAGATCCCAACAGTGGAAACATAGACAAATCTGTAACTGCAGCTCAAATGTAAACAGATGACATCTGACAGGAATTATGGGAATTCTAGAAAAACATACGTGCCAGGCTACAATCCTATGTACTTCCAGCGGGAAAAATAACCGACTCTGCATTTATTTGCCTGTAAGAGTAAGTAAAATAAATAAGAGTAGAACAAATTTTGCATTGAAAAACTCTGCAATTAAAAAATTGAGTCACTCCTCCAAACTTTAATCATTAAAAACAAATTACAACACATTTATTTTTTAATTGTTAATTTAGACTTAGAGAATAGTTGCATTGCTTCTTCTAACTTTTTCTCCTCAAACTGTAGGTATTAGAAGAAGCTTATACATATATGTATAAATAACATGTATGCAAACCAGGCATTAAAAAAAAAAACATTAATTATCAGGAGACCCACAAGAAAAATTAGTAGGGCTGTAATGAATATCATTATAATCTACTAGAAAAAAAACTCAAACAGAAAGCTAGGAAGACTGTTTCAGTCTTAGTCCTAACAGCACACACAAGTTATAACAAGCTCTCTGTGAGCACAGACTAGCTAACAATGTCCAGTTTGGGGAAGAATTGAATCCTCAGGCCCTAAAAGTACACTCTAACTAGATCCCAGAGCAGCACACCTCCACATCACCCTGTCTCCATCTTTCTCACTGTTAAAGAGACCCAGATGCTGTGCCAGCAAAAGACACCCTTAGATCCCAAAACCCTAGAAGTGGATGAGGAAGGGTCACCCTCTCTCCTACAACTCCTTCGAAAGAGCCCCTGGCATTGTATCCCGAGGGATGCATGGAGAGAACATACTGAGAAAGTCTGCAGAGTCCTACAGACTGCAGTACTGAATTTTGAATGGCTGAAGTGCTACCAGAGATCAGATCAGCTAAATGTAGGGATGCTCACATCAATGTTAGCAACTCACAGGTGGCAACCAAAGTTCTGAATGAGATACAGCACTGCCTCAAAAATGCACTCCCTAGCACGCAGCACACCATTGATTCATTCTCCAGAACTATCATATGTATTTTCAGATTGTGCTTTGAACTTGTATCAGCAAGATCAATAGTGCTGCCTTTTATAGATCAGATCTCTCTGGCCTCACACTTACTACTTCAGCATAAATGAAAGACTAGCAGGATATAAAGGGATCACATTCAGCTTGACGTGTTAAGACACTAGAAAAATCAAAACAGGCAGGTCTAGGGCTCCACATTACATCAAAGGCCAAGATGAAAATGGAGCACTTTATCTGCCATACTATCTTCTGAGCAGAATTAATATTTTCTTAGCAGTCTCGATGCCAAACACAAACCGAGCCTGCAACAACGTTAACACTATTGCCAGCAGATCTTCTGACTTTCTAGAGTGACCTGTCAATTTACTCATCAGCAGATGACTTTTCCTTATCTAAATTAGGATTTAAATTTTTTGCTAAATTAGCAAAATACATAAGCTTCAAAGGAGCAGAATATAGTTATGGTAGAGACTGCCTACTGCAGCCCACCTCTCTGCTCTCTGGCTGCCACAGCTGCTTCACAGTGGTGGTTCCTATCTCTCCTTCTGAGAAGCTTTAGGACTAGAAAAAAGGAGGTTTGCTTCTAGCTAGAAAAACTGACATTCATTTGCAGTCAGCTTCTAACTTGCATTGAGGCTGTAAGTAGAATAATTCAAAAGTCACTACCACTGACCCTCTGTGCCCAAATACTCTGGTGATCACAAAATTTCACAAATCTTTACTGAAAAAAAAAAATGCACATGGAGCAAATAAATGTGTTGTACAGGGCACTGTAGGTCCCTGAAGAGACCCTGAGCTGAGGAGTGCAGAACAGCTCTCTGCATAGAGGAGAGGAAGTAAATCCCGCCCTGCCACATACCTGCCTCATGTTCAGCACTCTGGACACAGTCTAAGGAACATCCCCACATTCACAGCTGGAAACATTATTCTGAGACTTCATAAGATTTTTGTTTCATCTCAAAAGCCTTTGGGAGCCTATAGATGTGATGGTAAAGAAATAGAAGTAGGATGGAACTTAGAGAGAAATAGAATCCACAGCATTGCAGCTTATATTGCACAAGGACAGAACACAGGCAAGTCATGGAGGCATCAGCATAAATGTCACCTTCTTCTTGCCACAATTGATTCACAATTTCACTAAAACCACAATGTTATTTTCGCAAGAATTCAGAAAAATTCTCCCCAAAAACTAAACTTGATGGGAATCTCAAACACATTTCTCTGGGGCTCAACATGCAATCAAACTCAGATCAATCACATTCTAGGAAACTAATATTAAAATCAACAAAAGAATGAGTGTTTCATTTTTATGCTGCCTTTGGGCTGCTTTGGGGCTGCATATTGTCCCAGTTGAGAACATCTTCTCAAATGTGTACTTTTGTCTGGTAGGCATCCAATCTCAGATGACCTCAAGTACTCTGGATGTTCTAGCATCTCTATATGTGTGCAGCTGACACTATATGGATGGTATCCTGGAATACATGATTCATTTTGGGGTATTTTGTCCCTCTGAGACAAAGTTATATAAGCAGCAGTTTCAATGATTCAGGCAGGCAGCTAGAAAGAACAGACCTCAATTGCTTTCTTTTTAAAATGTATACTTGTAAATTAAGAAGCATTTCAAGATTAGGCATCTGTCCAATTCTTTTTATCATTTAGTGCATTATGCTAATAAGGATGCTGTTTCTTTAATTATATCATTTGAAGAAAAAATTGCATTCAGTCCCTTGATCTTCTTTAAAACCATTCCCATGCTTGATTCCCCTATAGGCTTTTAATCACGCTGCCTCAGTGTGAAACTCTGCATTTGAGCAAAACTCTTCTCAAAACTGGTTCACTGAGAAAGTTTAAATTGTTTTCTCTCATTGGAGCTATATCCTCTATCACTTGGCAGCTTTAGCAGGACGAGCCATAAGATTCAAACTAGCACTAGCTACAATGAAGAACAATGCTGACACTTAATATGCTGTGTATGTAACATAGTAAATGCCAGGACTTGTTAGGTAGGGATAGAGAGATAACTGAAATAAGCTATAAAATAGTACCTTTCCATGACACTTCACAGTAGAATTCAGTAAACCCTATTTAAAATAAAAGCACATATCATCAGCTGTTAAACTTCACTATGCAAAATTACCCATTTATGATGTTCATGGGCATTTGTTATTAGTCAAATGCTTCACTGTGGCTTTTTTGTCTGTTTCAGCACACACACTACAGTAACTAAATCAGATCTATATTCCAGTTATGGTATATCCATTTAGAGTTTAGCTGCAGTATTTGTTAACGTGTTGTGCTTTTATCCTACACTGTATTTTGTTGAAACTAAGAACCAAATTGCTCTAACATCTTGAAGCAAAGTATTTACAAACAAATATTCTGACACCTCATTTATCTGTTTTGCCATAAAATTGGCTTATACATGATTAATTATGAAAAATAAGCACAGCATGCTTTCATGCACTTTTACTTTGAAATCCAGGTCACACTTTGTTTTGAAATCCAGAAAAAACAATATGAACAACATAATTAACATATCAGAAGATTCTTTGCAAGTAACTTTATTTAAGCAGGCTAAACCAAGAGCTTATGAAGTTGTTGCAATTCTGTCATTGCAGACAAATCATTTCTTAACCCTTGTTTATATACTTCACTTTATTTGACTAATCCTTTGTACCGAAAGGATGTTTGGAGTAGGCATCCTCATACTAAGACACAATGCTGACTGAAAACAGTGTTCTTGTCCCAAAACACCTACAAGCTAATTCCTGCTCTGTGGACTTGTTTCCAGCTGGGATGCTGCTCCTTAGAAACAAGTCAGTGACAGTATGGTTCCAGATGGGAAACCAGAAACTTGAGATAGGGAATCATAGATTCATTTAGGTTGGAAAAGACTCTTTAGATCATCAAGTCCAACCAATAACCCAGCACTGCCAAGTCCATCTCTAAACCCTGTCTTCAAGTGCCACATCTGCACATCTTTTAAATACCTCCAAGGATGGTGACTCAACCACTTCTCTGGGCAGCCGTTCCAATGCCTGATAACACTTTCTGGGAAGAAAGTTTTCCTAATATCAATCTAAACCTCCCTTGATGCAACTTTAGGCCATTTCCTCCTGTCCTTTTGCTTGTTACCTGGGAGAACCTGTAGCTGGCTACACTCTCCTTTCAATTGTAGGAATGACAAGGCTTCCCCTGAGCCTCCTTTTCTCCAGGCTAAGAAACCCCAGCTCCCTCAGCTGCTCCTCACAGGACTTGCACTCCAGACCCTTCCCCAGCTCCGTTCCCTTCTCTGGACACGCTCCAGCCCCTCAGTGTCCTTCCTGTAGTGAGGGGCCCAGAACTGAACACAGGGTTTGAGGCACTGCATCATAAGTGCTGAGTAAGGTTTTTCAGAACCCACCTGAATACATACAGTGAGTCATTCCACAGGTTCTCAACTCATGGCACTTAGTTGTCAAAATACCTTTGTGATTACATATTTGAGTATTATACTGTGATTTTCTTAAGCATTTGCATTTGATCACCTCATGTGAACTATCCTCTATCTGTACAGCTCCTTACAGACCCTCCCCAAGTCTAGATGTGAGAGTCACTTCTGGCAACAGAGCAAGATCACACCTTGACCAGTCACTTGCTTCATTTAATGAGAATTCAATTTCAAGGTGCATACTGTTTTCACTACAAAATTCACCTGATTATCACAGTAACAGTCATTTCTCATGGCTTTACTTTCAAAACCTTCACAAAGAATGAGAAAAGAGAAGGTTTACCAGCTTTTGACCTCAGCTGCTTTCTAGAGGCAGCCCCAAAGGCAACTGCAGCATCAACTCCAGCTCAGGAAGTTCTCCTTGCCTGCACAGTGGCTGAGCAGTGACCACTGGCTTGCAAAAGGCCACATGGGCTGGGAGCTGCCAACCGCAGAGGTCTGACCAGCAAACAAGAGCCTCCCCATGTCAAAACAAATGGCCAAAATACTTGTGATTGGTGTACTGCAGAGCTAGAAATAGAAAGCAATGTTTTCACCACACTGCTGGTATTTGAATAGCTTCTCTTTTTAAAGGGCAAACATTCATTCCCCTGAAAGCTTGCTTGCAATGGCAATGGTTGGGCTCCATTTCAATAAATATTAGAATTGCCTTTTCTCAAAGAGGAAGCTCAGTTCTTTTAAAGGTTAAGAAGGTAACAGACAAACACACAATTTAAAAACAAAACACTAAAAGGCACTGTACTTTTCTACGAGAAAAAGAGTGGGAAGATAAAGCCATGGATACTGCATGTGCAAGAAGACAAGCAGAATCTGGAATATTGGCAAATGACAAGCTGATAGAGAGGCTGAAGTCTGCTAGAAATCCATCAAGTGAGGCATTCCTCAAGGATGTATCCTCAAAGGTAGGAAAAATATTGTCACATTGAATTTTTTATTCTAGCAGAGAATCTGTTCCAGAAGGACCACTTTAAAAGTGTGGCTTTGAGAAAGTCTGCAAATTTTAGTCATGGCTTATTAATACAAGAGTATTGACATCAACACCAGCTGATGTTATATTGGACTCCTACTGGATACAGGTAAACCATTTAACTAGAAAATTATGATTCACTACAGGCAAAGGGCAATGCCCTAATTTCTTTTGCAAATTGAAAACAATGTGTAATCTTAACCAATATCTAACTTATTTGTCTTGATATTTTAGAAGTACCATTTCCCAAAATAAAAAGCAAATAATATGTAAAACTTAGCAGGGGAAAATAGTCACTACAAAAATATGAAAGGACCTGCAAAGGGATGTTTTATCACACAACAAAAATAAAAAGGAAAGTCACTGTGCTAAAGACATAAGAGGAAGCTTTTATGGTTGAAGAGTCCTGGCAACAGAGAGTGAAAGCAGCAGCAGAGAAACCTGTAAAATAAATGCATAGTACATAACAGATGGGGAAAGACACTGTTAGCAATGAATACAAATTAACATTGCTGAAACACAAGCAACAATGGAAGCAAAAAAAAGAAAACAGTAAAAAACTATGGGTGAGGTTAATGGCAATAGGAGCTCCTCCCTAAAAGGAACAAGAATAAGAGAATGCCAAGCAGCAACTTCAATAGCTGGTCATTCCAGACAAAAATTATCAAAAAAACTCAGAAAAAGGCATTTATTTGACAGCTACTTCTCTGCATTCAGAAAGATGCAAGATGCCCTATTCACTTGCTACAGCAATAATGACATCACTATAACTTGAGAGAGCTTTAAATAGCCCCTCAGTTTAAACCCTGCATTCAAGAGCAGAGGGCAGATGAATCAATAACTTTTAATTCAATGACTCTTTTAGAAACCACAGTTGCATGAAAGGTTCCTGGCGACTGGCAAGACTTACTATCAAAGCAGCATTTACAAAGGTTAAGTGGGATAAGCAAAGCACCTATGGAGCAGTTAAACTGACATCAGTAGTAAGCAACAGCAGGGAAAAATTAGCATGGGACACAATCAATAAGGCATTGAAAGACAGTCACATAATTAACACCAATCAACACAGCTGTATGGAAAACAGGCCTGGTCATGTAAATCCAATCATTTGTATGCAGTGACATCATTTGATAATGGTATGTGCTGACAGGACATATTTCTAGCCCTTCTTTCATACTACACAGTGATTTAAAGTCATGCTATACATGAATTCTGAATTAAAAGATTCACTATACTAAATCAACACTGCTCATAGCAAGTGAATTTCAAAAGTGACTAGATAAATGGATTACTGAATGGAGAATCAACACTCTGATAATAGAATCCTTGTCAGTCCAGCAGGGAAAAAAAATTAAGTACAACACTTGGAAGCTCAAAGATACAGACTGTCTTGGAAGGCAAGGCTCATTATTTACTGAAAAAAAATTAATGGTGACATGGTAGATTGATTACTACTGGCTCCCTTTAAATCAAGGCCTGGTCTCTTTCAGAAAGATGTGCTAAATAAAGAAAAATTAAAGTACTACTACTGAAATACTATGAATTCCTCTGACTGCCACAGAACAGACAAGAAAAATAGATACTCATGTGGTCCCCTTTGGTCTTTAAATTCATAAGCCTAGGAAACAATGACCCAAACATTATTAATCCCTGAGGAATTTAGTGCAATAAGTGAATCAAGCATAATCCATCTGATACAGTGTAAAGTGTTTTGAGTATTTCTGTGGTATTTCAACCATAATCCAGGGTTAAATTACTAGATGACTATTAAAATACTATCAAGTCACTTCCCTGAACGTCTGATGTTTTGGCTGAGAGCAGCAAAAATCTATCCCTATGCCCAAATAGGGAAGGACCGTATCAAACTGATGATCCACACGTTCCCATGTAGATCAGTTTGACCTGTTCCTGGGAAGTGTTATCAATAGTAACACTGCCAGAACAGTATTTCCATGTCATATCAGAAAGCCTCCTAGCAGGCACAGCTGTGACTAACACTAATTTCATGCAATTAGGGTTGTGCTCTTGTACACCCCTCATCTTCCTAAGCTGTGCTCCAAGATCAGTACAAGAGGTGAAAGTCACTTTAGCCCTGCCAAACATTATTTGATTCTGTCTGTTTGAAGCAAAACACAGGGTTTTGAAAATGTCATTCCTGGAAACAACTCTGGAATGGGCCAGGAGACTTTATATTTCTAGTTTTGCAGCAGGCACTGAAATTGCTACAAGGCTTACAACCCCAGTGATGAGAAGGTACAGTTACAACTGCTTTTAAACCAGAGTCACTTGTAACAATGGAAATGCATTAAACATATTTCTGTACAATCTTTGCATCACTCAGTGTCCTGCAATGTTGTCCTCAATGAGGAGATGTGCATTCTATTCTTACACATGGGACAACACACAGGGCTGGAACATCACGAAGCACCTGAGAGCCCAAAAACAGAAGATTTCTCTTCTTTGGCCTTTAGCCACCTGACTGCTGCAGGATTATGACCAGGATGTACATGCCACCCAGAAGACAGTGACACTCCAGTTTGATCACTTATTTCACAGCCATAATCACAGTACTTGTGACTGAGCAGGACTGTCACCAGAGAAACAGCTTTTGGCTTTGAGTCTCCCCAGTGGAAAGAACAATACTTATGCCATGTTGATGTCTGAACTTATCCAGCCAAACTGTTTTTTATCACTTGAGGGACAAGGTCATGCCTGGCCATGGGAGGTGCATACACAGAGGCTTCAGGAGGCATTGTTATTGCTCACCACGAGCACAGTCTCATACCACTACAGCACAATTTTACCAGGAACTGTGTCATGGACATCTCCCCACTGACAAAGTTATGCCTTCTCAAGCATGAAAAGCTATCTTCAAATATTGTTATAATGCCTCAAAAAGTTACAGGATTTAATTTAGATATATTTAGTACATTGGTTTAGATAGTCACATTTTCAGCACACTATGCCTAACAAAAAGCAAAAACATTAGGAAAGCAAAGGTCTATTTTTGTTTGATAATTTCCCACAGTAAAAAAGCCTCATGGTCTGCTTTGAAGTCACCTTTATCTCTACTGCTTACACAATCATTAAATGGAATTTTCATTGGATAAAATAGCACTATTCAAAAAGAATCAAAGACTTCTTGAAAGAGTTCTTTGGTGGCAAATACATTTAAAATATGAAATCAGACATTAATAATACAGAAGACAAGCTTACCAAAATGCTGAAAAAACAAGTTTTTCTTCCATTGGTGATAGTTTGCCTTAAAAGACAGTTCCAGGGTTGAAACCTTAAAAAAAAAAAAAGGAAAAAAAAACAAAACCAAAACAAAAGACTCATTAAAATTAGAGTAGGTAACAAGGGCATACACCATCAAATCTTCTGTAAACACGGTGCTCAAGATTAAACATCCTGCTCTTCTGATTAGGATCCTGTCCAAGTTTCCTGGCATTAGCTCACAGATAAGCTGATCTGCTTTAGCACTGAGTGAAGTGAAGAAATGCACCTACTCTCAAAAGGGAAAGAGGATACAAAACCTTTGTGAAACTCCACATTTTCCGTTCCTCTTCCTCTGGAATATCTTTAAAGTAAGTCAACACTCAAGTCAAATCTAGGTACAGAAACTGAAGGGGAAGCACAGATTACGCCCGGTCAGGTTTAAATATATTTACAGAGATCACTGTTTTAAAGACACTGTGTTACATGACACCTTGTCCCCTTGCCACATTTTGATGTGATATGCGTGATGTAGTGTTGTTCAGGAAGATTGAGCTGCATTTGCTTGTGATGAGATCATCCAGAAAAAGTGCGGCAGGAAAGAAGAAAAACAAGAAAGGGTGAGGAAGATCATCCAGAAAGCATACAGAAGGAGCTTGTCACAGAAGTCAGGAAAAGATTCTATTACTAAAACTAAACATTGTGAATCAGAGAATGTGAGTTATGTCAAAAGACAACAGGTCAAGGCAGAGAAGGGAAGAAAGCCAGTCCTGAGATTTGATAAGAAGTCATGAGATGTGCTTTTACCAATGGTAAAAAAAAAGGCCAAAGTCAAACTGCTGAGATTCAGAGATGAAGCAAGAACAGGCTCTCTCAAGTAGCACTGACCAGATTAAAGAGACGACAAAAAGAGATTAAAAAGGTTTTGGGTTGGGATTTTTACAGGGAAAAAACTAAAAAAAAAAACCATAAATTTTATATCAGTTATGTGCATTTATTTCTATTACAATGGGAAACAGGAGATAGAGTGAAGAATTAAGACATATCAGTGCATGGAAGACCAAGATGAGGGATCTGACTGTGGGACAAGCAGAGCAGGTGGAATTTAGACAAGACCTGAGAGGATAATAGAGGAAAGGGAAGAGAGAGAAAGAATGGGGAAGGACAGGTGAGGGAGGAAAGCGAGATCATGACAGTATTTTTTTAAAATAAGACCAAGTGGAGAAAAGTTAGATTAAAATCTTGGAAAATATTAAAAGATGGAAGATGCAAATGGCATTTTAGGAAAGAGACAGATTTTCAAAATGTTTTGTTCACATGCAACAATGGTAATCACTTACGATACATTTCACATGAATGTGGTAAAATACCAAATCCAAAGTAACTCTCAGCAAAGCATGCACTAATGGATATGAAATCTGTATTTTAATATGAAATTCCAGGTGTGTTTTACATTTTTTCCCCCCATCTTCCATTCCCCAGCAATGCAGGTTGCTTCTTTTCAAATAACTCAGTTAAATTGAGTTGTATGTTCAGCCTCATTAGCCACCATCTCCATTCCCCTGCAGTTTTAATTAGATAGGTCTCTTTGTGCACTCCTACCTCAATCCTTCCCCCCAAACAATCCCACAATGGTGCTTCTTTCATGTCATCATTCTTCAAATGCTCCCAATCACAACAGAGGTAGCCCAGGTGATCAGGGCAGGGCAGAGCTCTCCCATGGAGATGGTGAGCCAGGATCTGGATCCATCAATACACACACACTCCTTGGGCAGGGCTGAGTTGACCTTCCACACTGTTTCACCCATTTTAAATAAGAAAATTCGATTAATGACAATTTATGACAGTCTCAAGTGAAGGGTCAGACCCTCTGCATAGTCACCAAGCCCCAAATTTTTCCCAGTAGCCTCCTTCCTGCTCTATGAGCCATCCATCCCAGCCCATGAAATCACAGAGGAGGAACAAGGCACCTACCCCCATCAAAGCTGGGGTCTCATGTGTCCCCTGAACTCAGAATTACACCTGGCTGCAGCTCTTCCCCCACAGCACCCACCCTGGAAAGCCCAGCACATCCCTTAAGGCATCAAGGCATGGCACCATCCCACAGGCAAAAGAAAGGCTCACAAGGACTTGCTGCAAAGGTCTGGCTGAGCCTTTGGTCTTTTTTTTTTTTTTTTTAAACTAGCACAGGAACAAAGCTGCCAAAAACATAAGATGAATAGTTTTCAGCTGGAAATGGAGGTAAATGCTGATGTTTCAGGGGGAAAAAAGAAATGACAAGGCATCAGATCAACTCATGAGGAGCAAGACAGAACTTTTTAAGGACAGGGCTCCTGCTTCAACCACTATTTGCAATCTAATAGAAGAAAGACCATAACTCCAGCAAGCATGGTTGGCAGAAAACCCCTCAGAGCAAAGGACCTCTGCTCCATGGCTATCCTGCAGCCCCAGAGGAGAGCCTGGGGAGCTCAGCACCACTCCCAGGCTATTCCTGGCTGCCCAGGGTCAGCAGTGGCACAGCAGGGATTAAGGCAACTTAGATTTGTTATGTAAGGGACATGTTGCTCATGGCTTCTCTCAAATCCCAAAGATGTTGCTATTATGTAATAGGAACAATCAAACAGGGCAGCTTTTAAAACTGCTGAGCAGCTAAAAGTGAACAGCGGGATTCTGTCAGACTCAGTGTTATGTTTTCCACTCTAAATCCAAGTTTAATCTTAAAGATGTTGTAGCTCATAGGGACAGTGACTCTCAGTTCCCACTTCACTCAAGATACAGAAAAGTAAAATAAAGCAAACTTTGTCCATCTCCCCGCCAGGTAAAGAACACAACTTTTATCTTCTGAACCAAGCCCAAGGGCTTTCATTGTTTCAGCATCAGTGTCTTGCTGGCTCTATTGACACTTAAGGATTACTCATATGAATAAAGGCTGTGGACCTGGCTCTGAACTTTGCTGCTTGGATTGTATGGTGGCTCTGAGCCACTCTGGCACTTGGGCTTTCATCCATGAAAAAGACAAGCTCATTTGGCAAAGTCTCAAGATTTTATCTTCTTAGATTATTACTATAACAATTCTGATGGTAATGCACACCATTTTACATGATATATCTATGTATAAGCATGTTACTTTAAAAAAAAAAAAATCAACTTAACAAATTCCATTGTTTCTGTAAGCCACTTAACCCATACTTGGGGAGTGCACCAGCAATATCAAGGATTGATAGATGTAGATGTTTCAAGGAGTCCCAGCTGATAATTTGATCAAGCTGCTGTCATGTCAAGATTAGCACTTCAGACAGCTAGTTTTGTTTTAGAAACTTATTAATTTCCAGCTTACAAACCATGCCCAAAAAATTTTTCCTCTTTTTTCCCCCCCAATGTTTTCTTAGTTTGAGACACGAAAAGCAGAAAAGCACTCTTTTGATGTAGATCTGATTTCCTATCTATTCTCCTAGCCTCTCAAGCTTCTAGCACATTGAAGAAACAGTCCAGTTTCAATGCTCATGCTAAATACTTGATGTGAGCCTTTTAGCACTAAATCCCAAATAACCTATCTAGATTGTGATGGGGCCACAGCAAACATGTCCTAAGCACTTGTACCCTATCTCTAACATTTCTAGTCTTAGTCATGCAGCTGTTTGATTCCAGCAAAGCTCATGTGAATTGTTTCCAGAGGTTGTGTTACCATTCCTTCCTTTTTAAAGCCTCACTATTATATCACACCAAGAGTAAAACAACTTTTCAGCAGCAGCAAGAGGACCTAAAATCCCCATGGTCTGATAGAAGGAACAAATTCATGCTTAGAGCATGAGCCTGCTGAGCACAGTCAAGCATAATTTACTTTTAAATTTCTTATCTGTGCCCAGCATCCTGCCAGCTTTCCCTGTGCATAGCACATCATGACTCCTCCTGGCATTCTGGCATGAGCAAACTGCATTAAACTCAGAAATACTTAATACAAAGCTTGATTTTTTTTCTCCCATCACAATCTAATTCTTGTCCAGTAACACTAACATACTCTGGGGCACCAAAAACACATTACTTGGGTAATGGTCCCTCTGAATTTTTCTGGCACAATATATTTGAGAATTATTGTAAGACCTGCCTCAGTCTGAAATCACAGGTGGCTTTAAAGGTTGCTGTTCCATGTGCCCCACGTGAAACTTGGCAGAGGACACAGGCCAGAGGGCAAAAGCACTATCAAAGCATCTCTATTTGAGCTACCCTTGCCTGCCAGACTGGCTCTTTGACAACCCTAGTATTTTGCCATAGCATACAGCACCCTGTGGGGATAATAAACATGGAAGCAAACTCATTTAGGATAAGCTATCAAATAGTTAAAATTCAAAAAGTAAAATTTAATAGAGAAAATAATTTGCCCAGTATCTGTTTTAGAGACTTGTTTACTTTTCAGCTATGATTTCAAAGGGAAGTCATTCTCCTGGAAGTGCCTGTTGATTATGCCCATGAAGTGAGACTCACAGCTGTGCAAAGAAGAACAAGTTATACCTTTCTTCCAGCTTTGCATCCCATGCAGCAGCTGTTTCAAAGCAGTTTATAGCCCTCAGGCTCATATAAGGAGCAGCAACCTTTATTACACCAACATCTGAATTGGGAATCACAGCTGCAGGCTGAGAGGGGAACCCAAGAAAATTTTGATGCTTTTGCTAGTTTTGTGGATTGCATAAAATCACTGATCTGCCAGTTATGTCACTAACAGCAAAAGCCTGGTAACTGCTGCTGCACCAGATGCTTCTGAGGATTAAGCCATTTTCAGAGACGTTTCATGTTGAGACCTTTGCTGGAACAAAAAAAAGACTTCATCATCCACAGTCCTCAAAAGCTCTGCAGGAGCAAGCCAGCACACTCCTCCCAGTTTTTGAAGAAGCAGCTAAGGCGTGGTCTTAAACCAAAGTTACCATATTTATACAGGAACAAAATTTGGATTTCCTCATCTTCCAGCCACTGCACCACTGGTGCACTATATGCTATGCCACACTACATCACAAAAGTGACAATAACTTTTCCGTGAGCAGAAAACAGTTCCTGCTGTAAAATGTGAAGATTCACAATCCCAGGAGTTCAGAAACTGTTTCCTGACTGCCAGTTTTTTAGCCTCTTAATATAAAAAGAAAATAGAAATCACTAAGGTAACTGCTTAAATGAAGTCTTTTAAAAAGCAAGGTCTAGCACATAAGTCTTGTGGGAAGCAGCTGAGAGAGGTAGGGTTGTTTAGCCTGGGGAAAAAAAGTCTTGGGAGATCTTATTGCTTTCTACAACTGCCTGAAAAAGGTTGTAATGAGGGGAGGGTGGGCCTCTCCTCACAGATAATAAGCAACAGAACAAGAGGAAACGGTGTCAGTTTGTGCCAAGGGAGGCTTAGGTTGGATATTAGAGAAAATTTCTTCACTGAAAGAGTTGTCAAGCACTGGAACAGGCTGCCCAGGAAAGTAGAGCCACCTTACATGGAGGCATTTAAAAGATGTGGCACTTGGAGACATGGTAGACTTGGCAGTGCTGGGTTAACAGTTGGACTATTTTTCAAATGCTTTCAATATTTCACATATATGTCTTTTGGTTCCAAAACAGTGACCCAGTTCTCTGTCATAACCAACTAACATGAGGCAGAGCTTTAATTGGTATAAATCACTTGCTTGTCAAGTTACAACAATTTATAGTGGCTAACCATTTCTCCACTTGCTTTGAACCCTACAAACCCTTACTAAAAAGGGTATTTCTTATGAAATCGTTGACAGAGGCCAGTCAGGTGGTTTCAGCATTTGGTTGTACTCTGGAGATCTTTCTGGTCACCTTCGATGAAGCATTGGATCTTATCCATTTTCCAGTTCCCCACTGGAAAACCCAGAATAGAAATGGGCAGAACACCAACAAAACCAGCTTTCCAGAGAGTACAGCATCAAATGTATACCCAGCAACAGAAAGTGACAGCATTCCCAGGCTCACAAGGGTGCTAGTTATATTAGGACAGTGCCAGAGTAAGTTATACAAAAACCCTTCTGAATTATTTTCCTAAAGGAAAACTGTTTCAACAGGTTTGAGTTTGCAGGAGAAAAGTTCAACTACAGAACAAACCACCATGCACTTAAGTTTTGCTCTCCTTTGCTATTTTCTTTCCAATTCCAGCTGCTTATGACTTCTTTAACAAACTGACCGCAGCAGGTTTGGTAATAGTTGTATTTAAACAATGTCAGTATAATTATAAATAACTTACGATAAAATGCAGTACTTGTCTAGGGGAAACATTTGCTAAATCAGCTGTGTCTCAATAGTCTTTTTAGCAAACCTCAGCATCCAGACAAGGGAGGATGGGAAGAGATCCTCTTGCACTGCTTGCTGCTGGCATTTCAGCAAATATCTTCACCCAGATGTCCATTATTAATGCCTGGATATTTTCTCCTACAGACCCTTCAATCAAATATTAAACCAACCACTGTGGATGAGTCTCTACTGTATTGTGCTCCACTTTATCTACCATTGTATGACTTTCCAGAGAGCACACATTTAGCTGGAGCTGGCTGTAACTCTCTGCCCTATGCTGATATCTAGTGCTTCCTGAATGAACTCAAGAAACAGAGAGCACACACAAAGCTGAAAATCTTGGTTTTCGTAGCTTAAGAGAGAGGAATAATTCTCACTGGTTACCAAGTTCCCTGCACAGGCTCTGATAAGCTTTGCAGCTGTGGAAGCTGCACTTCTGTTAGCTCTCCTCTCCTACCTTCCTAAATAGCTAGCGTTGCTTAGTGTAACATAAATGCATTTTGCATAAAAATACATACTCCAGAAATGAATGCCAGGAGTTTAAAAGCTGCTTTCCTGCTTGTTACAGTTGCCATCACTAAAATAAAAGATAACACCCTAGAGAATTTTGCCACAGAAAGAAATTTGCTGTAAAGAAATTAAAAATTACTTATCTGACCCAGCCTTACACTTGCCATTTGTTAGATCAGTAGCCAAATATCCACCTCTGTCCTTAAAGAGACAAATATACAAAGAAATATGGTACCATATCAAAAGCCACTGCAAAAAAAAACCACATGGACACAGCCTTGCAAAGATTTTCCTCAGTGTCTGTGTCCTATCCCATCATCCCTCCCACCCCACCTGTTCTCAGGTAGCAATTTCCAAACTCACAATGCAGCACAATTACTTACAGAATCTCCCTTCTGTACCTTAAAATAGAGCTAATTCTCCAGAAATTATGGTGAGGCTAAATATCATAGAATGAGAAGTTAACCCTCATTTGCACACAAGTAGCTCGCTCCTACCGCTCTCCGGCAGCACAGGCTGCGCTGCTCTCCACAACAGATTGCATAAATAGGAGTCAATTAGCTGGGTATATTTAATGGCATTGGAAACAGGCAGACTGGTAAAGGGTTTATGTAGCACGGGATACAGAAAAGCCCACAACCCTGCTTGAAACCGGGGATGAGGAACGATAAAACCCAAAAACATCGCACTGGATGTAGAGAGCATAAACAATCCCTGTGCGAAATCACACACAAACCAAAACAAAGCCTTCGTGCATCACATTACACTCAGCTCATCGGCTGCCAAGTGCCTCCTTAGTGCAGTCATCCGTTGCGAAGTTCACCTGCATGCAAACACTTGACATGCAAATGATTTTGCTACCGATGCCTTAGTATAAGCAAATATTTCTAATGCTTGACCAGCAGAGAGATATTTGGTTTGAGTTTTTTTGGTTTTTGTTTTTTTACCTTTGCAGTTTCTAATGCAATGATAAATGTCAAGGCTCCCGCTGCCTTACTCTTTTCATGTTTAGCGCAACCAGGGGTCATTGGCTCCCTAGCAGAGGTAGCAGCAGGGAGCCCGTACAGGCTGGTGCCAAGGCACACAAGCCCCCTCTGCACTGTCACCTTCGGGAGGCAGCAACGGGGACCGGGGAGAGAGAAGCAGGGACAAAGATAGAGAGGGAGATAAAGCAAAGGGGGAAAAGGAACCCGTAGTCATTTAAACAGCGGTGGAAAGGACCGACCTAGATGAACAGCTCTTCAAGCAGAGGCACTTTACTTGAGTAGGAAGACCTGGATTCGCTGCCCTATCTTCCACGCTTTTAACTTTCCCTTCCACGATAAGCGCTGCTTGTTATCCATAGTAGCTTCTTTACCTTCCATCATCTTTCGGAAAATAATGGGATGCTGTTACATGCCATGGACGGGGCTGAGAGTAATAGCATAATTTCAGCGCTGCGCGCCCGTGGGTTGCCGGTAAACTCAGCACTTGCCCTGAGCCCTCCGCTCGCCCGTGTCCCGGGGTCCCAGCCCTTCCGGGACCCTGTTTCCCTAGGCACTGTCGTCCTGCTGGCAATTCCGATCCCCGCACAGACACTGCGCAGCGAGCGCAGCCCGCTCGAGCCAGTCCAGCTATTGGCACCCCCAGAACTTTGGTCCGAATAGATTTCATCACAGATTTTATCCACCCTGATAAGCTGCGCTTGCTCCCCCATCACCTGCCCGCACCAGGGGTACAGGAGCAGCCGCCAGCGCCCCTCCCGCGCAGGAGCTATCCCCATCTCCTTGAACGCTTTGCCCGCGTCCCATTCCCGGTGCCCCGCGGGCGGCGAGCATGGCGCAACCCCAGCCCCGGGGCGATGCGGGGCAGGGAGGGCGGCAGACCCACGAGGCGGAAGCGGAGTTTCGGGGTGCACGGTGCTCACCTGCCTGGGTGCCGCTCCCGGTGGTGCCGCCGCTCCCGGTGCCGGGCCGGGCGGACGGCGCGGGGCGGGCACGGGCCGCGCTTTTATAGCGGGAGCCGCCGCCCAGCAGCGCCCCCTGCGGGCCCGCCCGGGCAGCGCACCGCGCACCGGAGACCGCGGACACGGCTGTGGGGCGCTCCCACCGCTCCACGGCTGGATTTTGTTCCCCAGGTTAGCGCCCTGGAAGCACGTAGTGGTTGTTAGTAGGTTAACGAATGGGTATTGGGTTATATTTGGAGGGGAGGATGTTTAGGGTCAGCGTCACAGTGCCTCAGATGGCATCAGGCAGAAACGGGACTTGCTCATGGCGTGGCTTTTCTGCCCTCCGGTTCTCCCTCGCTCCGAGTTCATTTCTCTCTCACTTTAAGAAGAGCGAGATAATAGAAAAATAAATAAATAAATACGCCAGCAGAGACCCAAATTTGCTTTTCAGCAAAACTTGTAACTCGAAGGGTAATCTTTATCACTTTTGCCGTGCTTAAAACTGCAGCCCAAGGGTTTTACTCCCGTAGCAAAGAGAGCTCCGTGGTGCGGGCAGAGGATCTTTATTGTGCGTTTATCTATACCTACAGCCCGTGCTACAGCTCTCTCTGTGGGCATTGTTACATTCCCGGTGAGCTAGCGCTCATTGTTTCAATCAGCTGTTAAAATCGGCAGCAGGCACGAGATCAGATGGGAGTTTTATGACCTGTGTCTAATGCTGGGCAACTCAATTAATTTTTATGAAGTCCTCTGGGCAAATGCATGAAGATCTGTTCAGGAGGGGGTGATGAAGGGATTCCTAGTTTGCGAGGCCAGCCAGATGATGCACAGAATCCTCCTGTCTGGGAGCCCCCGCAGTGATGCCTGGAGACACCGGGAGAACAGCCAGGAGCTTACACACAGGTATGAGACAGAGTGCCTGGGGAGACATGGGAAGAAATGTCCATTATCTGCATCCCAGTGCCAGCCTGGCCTTTTGGCAGCTGGGATTCAGTACAGTATGGAGGAAAGTCTTTGCTTTCCCAGTGCCTGTCTAGTCAGGCTGGTGTTAACAGCCTCATAGGGCAGGACAGTCACTGTCACAGGATACATCCTTATTTCCCAGGCACACAATAACTTCCTTATTTCTGCCTGTGCTCAGGCACACTGTGCTTGCATCTGTCTGCAATCTGAAGTGCCAAGTACCATCCCTGTGGCACCATAAGGGTGTCTCTTATCCTTAAAGGACCTTCCTTTAAGGTTTGTCTTACTGCTGAATAAAGCTGTGTTCCTCCCCCAGCCACACCACGCTGGACTAAATGCTACGCTTCAGTTACAAAGACAATGAAGATAAAGGATCTCAGCTGGTCAAGTCACTGAGAGCATCTCTCTGGCAGGCACAAAGGAGGACCCTGACAAACCAGGCACTGGCTGGTTTCTCTGTGGTGGTTTAGGACACGAACCCTCCTGCCTCCCAGCAAAGCAGGCAGGACAGGAGATGGGGCTGCACCTCAGCTCACAATTCAGAATATTACTTATGTTCAAGCCCTGAGCTTATCTATGGCTAAAATAAGGAGAGTGAATTCTGAAGAAGTGAATGAAGCCATCTTGTACCTCAGCCATTGATTTTCAGAAGGCAGCAGTGCCATTTGTCCTGTCCAAAGGCATTACCATGAAGCCATTGATGACAGGACTTAGCAGGCTTTCACTGCCCTCTTTTACATCATTACTTGAAAGAACCCACTGGTGCTATAAAAACAGGGACAATAACAGAGAAAGTCCAAATTTACCCAAAATGTTAATCAGCCTGAAAAGATCTATTATATGGAAAAAACTCCAGGTACGTGCCAGCACCAAGTTTCTTCTGTCAATCATTTTTGCAAACAATCATTTCTTCCTTCCTTTGACTTCTGATCATGGAACTACTGCACTCTAAAAGATAATTCATGCTGTTACCACACCTAATTAAAAGCTACTTAGCTGTAGAATGTGGGCCTCACTTTATTTTTAGATTCTCTGCAGAACTGAAATTATCTGGTATAGTTAATTCACATAAACTTGTTTTTCTTCAACATTTGGAAGAGAGATCTCTAGCCTATACAAATGTTCAATGAAAGATTTCTTATGCAACTCCAACAAGCAAAAGGCATAACAATAGAAGAGTTGTTTATGCTGTAAAGAGTAAAAGAAAATGATGAGAAATGAAGAGTGGATGGCTTTTGTAAGTGTAGGTAGAGCTGTTTCAAGCTGAACCCACCTTGTTGATGTGCTGAGGAACAAGCTGCTGCAGCTACAGAGAGGTGGCAGAATAGCCTCACACACAGACCTGGAAATAGAAGGCAGTGAGGAGGTCCTGCAGGGCAGGGACAGCCTGCCTTGGAGCACACTGGGCTGGATAGGGCCCTGATGGAACTGGTGAATGGCATAACCACACGCCTTGGCCATGGATCACCTGTCAAGCCCCCCAGGTCTTCCCTCCCTGCCATTAAGCCCATGGTTGGTCTGCACACTGAAGGCACCTTTTGCTGCACGTCCAGGCTTCATCCCTGGTGTTTAAACAAGCACCAGGATACCCCAAACATGTGGCCACAAATCAGTGGCTCTGATTGTACTGACAGACATGGTGGGACCTGGGAACTGGCTGGATTGGTGACCATCCATGCTGATTAGTAGTAAGTGTGCTCAAGGCCAAGTGCCTTGTAGCCTGGCATGGCAAGACAGTGCCTAGGCACAGCCTGTGGGATGGGATACAGGAGGGACTGTCCCTAGCAAGCAGCAGAGATGGGACTGCAGTGCTTCCTGTTTCCTTCACCCTATGCAGTCTGCCAACTCTGTCACAGGAGGCTTTTCAGCCACAAACTTCACTCCAAGTCCTGCAATCCAGACTTTGTTTCTTGCAATAAAACACCATTCCTGTGGGCTGCTGCACAGCTTTACATTTGCTCAGGCAGCATAGGTTGGGAAGAAAAAAAAAAAAGAAACATCTCTCTTGGAATCTGTTTTGGTTTTTTTTTCTTCGAGATGTGTAAAAGTTCTTGTCTGGCAGTTTGTGTGCTTGAGGAGAAATAAATCAGAGCTTTTAAGTTGCTCAGTCTCAAGGAATGTTTATTCTTTTTTTATCTATAATATTTTCTCTCTCAACCCAGCGAGGTCTGTCTTGCAAGGCAGTCATCAGTAGTCTTTCTCCTTCAGGGTGGTGTTATCTTTTTGTACTAAAAACTACATACATTATGTTTACAATTATTTCCCAATTACTATCATCTATGTTAGACAGTGAAATTCTACTCTAAACCAATCCAAAAGTGCCAACTCCACAATAGAAAATGGAGATGAAGAAGAAGAACAAAGAAAGATCAAACACATGCTTTTTCCTCCATCTTGTGTTCTAAAATCCCCATTCCCAAAAATCCTAAAATCTATATTTTCACTTTATGATAACACTACTTAAACTTTTGTGACTTTCAAGTTCTCATATAAAGTTAGTAATTTTTCCCAGGGTTCATTATCAGACCCACAGATTGTCCTGGCTGCCTGCCAGGGTCCCAGAGCCCCCCGACAGGGGTCGCAGCAACTCTGGACTCCCAAAGGGGTGTCCTGAGTTCCCACAATCTCTGCATTAATACCAATGTCTTAGGGCCACAGGGGCACCAGATGGGAGACTAAGATCAAGCACTGTGCAGCATGGATATTGCCAGTCTGTGCCCATGGCAGCTCCTGGCTCTGTTTACTTAGTGATAAATACAAAGCTGGGGATGCCAGAAAGCTGCATAAGGCTCATTTCTCTGCAGAAATAAGCAAGATACACAATTGGTGTTCAGCTTTGCAGATTATCTGGGAATTATGGAAGTCAGGGGGAAAAAGCCTCCCCTCCTATGCTTAGATAAGGCTGCAAAAGCTGCAACATCCTATCAAGGCTGTTAGCTCCAGAAGATTTTTTAAAGGTTTTTGTACCAGGGAGGATGCAGCTTGGGTATGCATGATGAAGGGTCCACAGAGAAGCTCCTGGGCTGCAAGTACTGCTGAGGACACAGGAGAAGGGACTGCAGCTGCTGCCTGGGGGCACAGATATGCTGTTGCCTGATGCCCAGCTCTGATGGGTAAGATGCATAAGCTGCTGCCTCCTAAGGGAGTTTTCCCCAGCCTTCCAGGTCTGGTCTGCACACTGTTTATGAGCAAAATTATTGCAGCTGAAAGTATGATTTTTTATATATTCTTTTTTGTTTTGTTTTTTGTTGTTGGTTTGGTTCTTTGTGTGGGGTTTTTTTTGTGTGCGTTGTTTGGTTTTTTTAAATTTAGGTAATTACTGCAGCAGCTATTTTTATTTAAATGCCATCTTAAACTTCAGTTTCACTGGGCAAAACTCAAGTGCTGACATACTTGTCCCAGTATGAGGCTATCTAATACTAACTATCTTCTTGTCTTCAATAGCTGTAACAGCACAGGCACTTTTCCATTGACACAAGCGGTGACTGGGTCACTTAAACTCTTATCGGTGTAGTTAAAGTGGGACAACTCTTGTGTCTCAACAAACACTGAGAAGCTGGCTCTGTCTGTGACTGCTTCTCTTCTCATCAGGAGAGAGACTGGCTTGACACAGCCTCCCAAAAAAACCTGTACTGTAAAGATGTAGGGGAGCTCTATGTAAATTACAGCTAAAGCAACTTATTCTCCCATCTGTGAATGCTGGCTGGCTAATTTAATAAGAAATAAATGGCTGCAGTTAGGGCAAATCTATCATGTAAAGCAAACAGTCTTGCCCAGCAAAATATCAAGTTAATCTATGAAGCTGATTTCTCCTTCATTTAAATTATGAGGACTATCTTCTATATGTCACTAGTGACTGAAAATCCTGTAAAAACATTACATTAGGCATGCTAACAGCTATAACCTGCTCATTTTTGAGTAGAGTACAACCAATTGGTTAGGATGACTTCAAATACTCTTCAAATGTCTGGATTATTTTACACCATAAATTCAAAATCTTCTGGGATCACAGTAGTTGCTTCTCTGAGCTGTGTTACTGCTTGATAACAGCAGTGAAACACTGCAGACAGATGATAAAGCAGTTTGATGTGAGCTCTTGTGAATGACACTGTGGAAGATATCTGTCCCATGAGACCTGAGGAATCCCAACCATGAAGAAGAGTAATTGCGGTCAGATAAAAATGGCAGCTTGCATAGCACATCAACTTGCTATCTGAATAAATATAATTGAGCACATTTACTTGGACCAAGGGGATTTTCATGTGCATAATTTCTAATCATCATGAGAAAAGATTGCACAATTTAAGTGATATTTATACAGTCCCTTTTTTTCCCCCTATTTGTACTGAAGAAACGTTGCAATTGAGAAAAACTCCACTGTTGGGGCAGTCCAAGGAGTGCGACTTTCTGTAGATTATGGATTTCCATGGATTTATGCAGTTGCATATATAAATATGCATACATATACCTATATGTAACTGTACATACACAGTCAGCAGTCTATTTGCATATTGCCTGCATCTACTGCCTTTTGAGCCACAAAAATCAAGAGTCCCTAAACCCAAACAGTTCCCGTTCAAATAGCAGTGCTCAAGAAAACAGGATGGTCACATTGCAGAAGAACCACCTCCCTCCAATTGCTCTGCCAAGAGGTGGGATTTAGAGACTGTCAGAGTTCAGAACAGGAAACCAAGGAGCTCCAATGTTAAGCCTGGAGTGGGCTTTGGTGGCTGCTTACACACATCGGGCTGCTGCCATCAGGTGACAGACTGCACCCAAGTTGCACTTTACTGACTGTGGGTTGGGAGGTCTGATTCTCCAGTCCTTTCCCTACACCTCAGTCCCAGCCTACTCCCTCATTTCCCCAGCCCTGCTGGTTGCTGAACCCCTACCGGAGCCAATTCATTTCCCTAACTCTGTTCAAACCACTCCAGCTGTCATCACACAGCAGGGCTGTCTTCCTGCTCTCCTCATAATGGCCCCAGCACTTACTGGAGCTGCTCTGAGCCACCTCAGCGCTGCAAAAAACTACCAGGACAACAAAGGTCTGCTCCTGAGTTTGCACACTGAACTGCAGCAGCAGCAGGGCTGCAGCACAGCACTGGGGATGGAGGGCAGGAGGCAAGCCCTTGGAGTCAGCAGCAGGGTGGGCTGAGGGCTGATTTGGCAACACAGCCAGTCTGGTTTAAGGTGGTTCACTTTCTGTCAGGTTGGTGACTGACTGGCAGAAAATGGGGAAAGAAATTAAGAAAACTGATCTGTCTCACAAAACAGTTCAGTGAGCATCAGCATTGTTACATGAGGAGGAATGGGGAGAGCAGGAAAGTGTAAAGGGAAAGGAGAACATGGAGGGAAGAGAAGGATTTCAGCTTTTGTCAGAGCTGGTTAGATTGACTCAGTGTATCATGCAGCTCTGCTCATTAAAATGCAGCTGGTCACGCAGAAAACCTTCTCTACATAAAAGAGGATGGACCCCTGTTCTTTCCTGTGTGCATGACTGAAGAGCTCCCCAAGGAATGTCATGGGAAGGAGCAGGTGGAGGGAAGGATGGGAGTGGGAGTCTCTGTTGTGAAACTACAGCCCAAGTCTTAAAACTCTGCCCTTGCACTACAGGCTGGCTTAGGGAACTGAGGTGCAATTTTTAAAATTTCCAGAAATTTGTTTTAGGAAAACACTCCTTGTGCAAGGTAATAAATGGACTTCCACAAATAGGCTGCAGAATGGGCTGCAGGCTATGGGGTGCAATAGTCCTGACTTATGGTAAAATTGCACGCCAGCCACACTGCCCCTTCAGCCACCCAGAAGCACACAGAAACAAAGGGCAGAAAGAAAGGACATGCAATGGAGTCATCCTGTAGGATCAGAGAAGGAACACGGAACAACTACCAGTGCAGGAAGCAGAGATACACCTTGTCCAGAAAGCATGGGTAGGAAGAAGGACCTGGACCTAAATTTAGGAGCATATTAAAGTTAAGTTATTGATATTCCTGCACCCACCTCTCCTTTGGCAGCCCAGAAGCACCCATTTGTCTATGTGACTTAAATCACATCTGTATCCATCACTTTAGAGATCCACAGTGATTATTCAAGCCCCTGCTCTACCAACCATCCTCATTACTGTGTTCTCCATCCTTTACCTTGATTGACTCTCGATTCTTCTGAGGAGCAGGGAGAGGAGGAGGAGGAAGATGTGACTATTATAAAGCAGCAGCAAGAATCCTCTCAAAAATTTTACATCAAATGTTCCGCTTGGCTGGTAAAGTGACTGAATTCACTGGATAATGAAACAGTTTTTCTCTCAGAATTAATGAAAGAGAGGAGGGTGTGTCAGGGACTTAAGAAATATACCTTACATACACAAGAACAGAGTGATATTATGTGGAGGATGACGACACAGGAGCAGGATTGTCCAGATCATCACCTGAGGAGGACACAAGCAATCCACTCTCCTGGCTGCTTTATCCATGAGAATAAACATCCAGCATCTTTTATTGTGAATGTTTTTGGTGCCTCTTTCTGAGCAGTCACATTCAGCATCATCTTCCTCAGATGAATCAAGATCAGTTAAGTCAATGCAGCGTGAAGGGCAGAAATGGAGGATAACGCTTGAGTGCTCTCTCTCTCTAAGCAGCCAAGATCATTTCCAACACTTATCTGCTCATTAATCCTGACGAGAAAAACTGCTTCCCTATCCATTGCATGGCTAGTGCTCATGCTTTCCAGGCACATATTCTCAGTGGGAAGGAGAGTGTGGCTGTGCATTTCTTCTGACTAGCCAAAGTAAGGGCTGAAGGTGCTTCACAGCTCTCTCAAAGCCGATGATTTCAGTTCTCTGAATGTTGCCGTATGGAGAACAAGAAAACCCAAACTGCAGCTTTTTATTTGAAGGTATCTATGCTGTGGGGGAGCCAGGCTGGTTCAGGAGACTTAGGCACATTAGATACAAGACAACAATGCAGCCAGATGTTTTTACATAGGATTATGGACCTTGCCAGACCTGCTGGACATTCCCATTTTAGAGGATGCTAGCAGTGCAATGGTCAGAGTAGGCTGTGATAAAATCATGCCTAAAGATATCCTCCTCAACTGCCTGCTGGTCTGATTTATACCATGGCTTTGCAAATCAGCAGTAGGAAATTACACCCTGTTCTCACCGACTATCACTGTTTGGACCTGTGATAAATCAGACAGAGAAGAAGAACAGAGTAGTTTTTTAACAGAACATTATTCCTGTTTGTATTGCTTCTTTTGAAAACTCACATCTTAAATAGTGACCAGGGAACACAGAACATGGCCAAGCCCTGGCTGAACCAAGCCAGCATTGCTGGAGCAATGGTAGATCTACAGCCTTTCTCTGCATTTCCTCCTGGGAGAGCTGGGAACTGTCAAAATCAATAATAAATTGAAAACAGGAATGGTTCAGCTTTATCATGGTATCAGCTAGTTTTCCTCAGAGTATGTTTAGATAATAGCACTAAAGAAAATAGAAGCTGGTTTACAGTAGAGCTGCTGTTACCTGTGTCATTCAACTGTTGAAAAAGCAGCACCAGGTAATTTTCAGGGAAAACTCACTGAGTATAACTATGTGAGGGAGGAAAACAGCCACAAATGAGGACCAGGAGGAAAACAACAGCAATACAGTCACAGCCGGGAAAGCAAAGGGAACTGACACTCATGTGGATGCAGAATAATGAGCTTTGTGGAGCTATGACTGACAGTGGGGCTTATCAGCAGCCCGAAATGGAAGGGATGCTCCTCCAGAAAATGATATTGCAAATGAAGTGGAAGAATGAAAAATTATGACAGTGACTCTGACAAGCTCCAAGGAAAGTGAATTCTTCAGTTTTAGCAGGCCCATAAGCAGCAGTGACACTGGCTGCAGATTCTCTCCTGAGGGCAGCTCAGTCCAGCAGCCATAGAGAGAAGGAGCAGTGAGAACAGACCTCAGCCCTGACAGAGATTTCTGCATATTGCAGACAACTTAAAAGCTTCAAAGAAGGACCATTATTTATACAGCATGTATATAAAAACCTGTGTCCTCTTATGTGCCATCCTCTTCTTATCTGTCAGTCTCTCTGGCTTTATGGAAACATCCAGTAACACCCCAGTTAAACTGTCAAACTTTTGACTCTTACGCTTTAAAACCCAGGGTTCAACAACTGGGACCAACAGCCAACTTCCCTGTGGATTTGGGGATAGTTTGAGGTGTTTTCCCACTTGGCTTTCCACCTGGGACAACGTTTCGCTTCCCTGAGCCTGAGTTCACCTGCAGAGACATGATGGAGTTTGGGTTATTCTTGCTGAAGGTAACTCCTTGCCAATGGGGACTGCAGTTTGCTGTTTAAAGAAGGGGGGAGT
>VXBI01005323.1:307867-580347 GCA_013397375.1 Toxostoma redivivum
GGAGGAGGAGGAGGAGGAGGAGGAGGAGGAGGAGGAGGCTAGCTGAGTCCATAGGCTATCTGCCTGTGCAGGGCTGATGGTTTGTCAGGCTCTGTCACAGCCCCAGACATCATTAGCCTCCATAAGATTTGTAGGCAACAGAAAAGAGACACAGTCAAGAAATAACAACCCTCTTCTGGCTTCCCTAAGAGCACAGAGAGAAGGCTGCTCCAGGGCTTCCTGCAAGCATCAGTTATACAGGCTTCCCCAGGGCAGGTCACCTGTCAGCTTCCTTCACCGTGGACATTTCCATTTGGACACTGCCCTTTGCACTTGCCTTTCCTTTATAATGAGACTATGTGGACTCTAAAGCAATTGAAAGAAAAAAAATTAAAACTATGATTTATCTGCTCTTCTGTGAAAAATACATTTATAATTGAGTCCTACAGGCAGGGTTGGAGGACTGAAATGGGATTTTCTCCCACTCCCATTTCTTTACTTTCTTTCCCCCTCAGCGCATACTTGTTTCACAACACTTTCCTGCACTAACCTCAGTGATGGACATGTTCTTATTTCAGGCACTTGACCTGTTGTCCTTGGATATTGTATTTAACCAAACTTAGCTCTAAGCCCCTAAGAATGAATGGATTACTCTCTATGAATTTTGTAAAAATGCTGTAGGAAATGTCAGCATCACAGTTCCCAGGGTTTGTGTTTAAGGGAGAAGGATTACTGTGCTAAAGAGTGAATTACCAGCTCCTAGCTCTTTCAAATGAGACTGATGCAAATCTTTCTCAAACATCTGGGAAAAACAGGGATTAAAACTGTATTGCTGCAGTTCAAACACTGCCCTGTTTGCCCTGATATCCTCTGCCTTCCTGTCCTAGGAGAGGCCATGCCAATGCAGTCATCCTCACTTGGGGCTCATCATCACAGCTGGGGACACACAGGGCAGTGTCATCCCTGAAAGGGAGACAAAGGTGTGATTGCCATCCTGCTGGACGCCTCACAGCCTGCATAGGGAGACCCACCCTCGTTTTATCTCTGGTGAACCCTGGCCTTTATTGAACAGCACAAGCCTCTGGCTCTGGAGCTGCAGAAGCCTGTTTTCCCTAGGCTTGGCACCACCTGCTTGGGTTACCTGTGATAAGGTGAGGCAGCTGCAATTATGGCAGCTGTAAGAGCAAGACCCCCCCATGGGCTGTGTGGGGATCACTCAGGCTGCTGAAATACCCTGTGGCTTGTCTGTAATAATGCAAGTCAGCTCACCTACCTGTGCTTCTGGGGGAGGCCACATGGGGTACTTGGCCACTGCCTTCATGACACAGGTGAGTCCTTGAGATATTTAAGATTCCTATTTCCATATCAAACTTGGCTGAAACCAGCCCAAATTAATTAGGAATCTAAGAGATTCAAAGACAAGTAACATTTTATGGTGTGACTCTTGGGGATGGTGCTGTGCAGGGCCAGGAGTTGGACTCAGTGATCTTTGAGGGTCCCTTCCAACTCAGCTTATTCTGTGATTAGTTTCCAGCAAGCCTCAGCTCAAGTTTCCTTCACTCCATCTCACCTGGTAGGCCTGATCCTTTACCACATTGACTGTTGCCTCATCATTTACACCCAAAAGTATGTGCAGATGTGTTATCACAGCTCCTCACAGGCACTCTTCCCATTAGCTACATCTCCACTTCAGGATGCTGACCATGTCCAGACCTGGTGGTACCCAGTGGGGTTAATGACCACTTTTCCTGGGAAGAAAGAAGGTGGAACAGAACCATGTGTGCTGATACAAGAACAGCATGGGAGAATATAGTATGGATGGGAAAGGAAAGGAAAAAAAACCAAAAAATAATAAGAGAATATGAAACAGAACTAGAAGGAAAGTGTAGGATGAGGTAAAATAAATTCAGTATAAATATGTTGCTAATTTAATTGCATCATGCAGTTAGAGACCACAGTGCATATGCCAGTAAAATAAAAAAAAATGTGTATATACTGTTTAGGTATTCCTTCCCAAGGATTAACCATTTTCTAGGAGGAATACTGTTCATTTCCAGTAAGGAAAGCATTAGTACTTATAAAAAGAATCTCAGGGCAGGAGATGAGAGAACACCTGGCAGTGGTCCTTATCCCTTATAAGTGGCCTCCAGCTAGAAATCAGATTTGAAGAAAATAAACAACCTGAGCAGGAGCATGCTCATCTAGGTGCTCTTAAAAATGAGCAGTGTGTATAGCTCCTAATTACAGTGACATCTGCTTTGTCCTTAATGAGTGACAACTGAGAAAGTCTCTTCCCAAAAACACTTTTGACATTATCGACATAATCAGAAGTCATCCCAATATATGCAGGCAATTAGTGATAACCACATTTCAAATAAGAAGTAAATCTACAAGTGTCAATATTCATCTGGAGAGTACAAATCTTTGAGTCATATTTAAATGAGTTTCCTTAATTAAACTGACAATGAAGTCAGTTCATGTTTATGAAAGTGCATCTCTTCCTCTATCATCACAGGTTAAAGATTCTCTGGAACTTTCTCTCCTTTCTTTATTAAAAGCTTGCAGAACTCAACCAGGTTTGACTTTCTGCAGGCTTGGGCCTATCATCATATGTGGGCTCACCCACACGTTTTGGATGCTCATGAAAAAGAACTCATGCTTTAAAAAGCTGCAGCACTGCTGATGTAAGTAGGGGCAGGTAGGAGCCTCTGCCTGCACTGATGGGCTGCTGCCTGTCAGGGTATGATATAACATTGCATGCAACTGCATAGATCTACATTTAGATTCACTTCTACTTTCTTTGTTTCAAAATCACATATAAAATTACATATAAAAAGATGAAGCCATGTATGAAAAGATAATACTGTTAGGGTAGAACTTCACAGCATTCATAAAAAGGGGCAACTCTGGTATCAAATGGCTGTGCAACTGCACTTGCTTATAGCTTTCAAAATACCATGCTTATTAGCAAGAAACTATCTGATAACCAAATAAAAATGCAAAAATAGTTGCCTAAATCTGCAAATGCAAGACTTCCCTGCACAGATTTATTAAATTGAAAGTATGAATTATGCTATCTGAGCTAATAGTTGTTTCTGCAGGGATCTGGGGTATTTTTTACATCTCCGAGATGTTAGCTCTCTGGCTAAACTGGTCTTACACACTCAGCTCAGCCTGCCTTGAAACTGGATAATTTAAAAAGAACTATAACCTAGGATGGAATTGCAAGTCAGATCTAGGGCATCTGTGCCTGGGGTATTGTTACATTGTCTACAAGCATCATTCAATCTCCCTTTGCTGTCCGCATTCAGCCTTTATAAATAAATACTGCCTCCAGCTTAGGCTCTGCTTTTTCAATCCTAAGTCTCAAAGCTGACAACAAATAGGAGGTATGCATTATCAACTGGAGTTTGCTGAAATCTTAATGGAGCCATTCAAAGGAATTTTTATGTGAGAGACTGTGTTTGAGATAGGAACCTGCCATGTCAAAGGGCAGGCTACTCTTTCTCCACCTGACACAAATCTCTCCGTTAACATTTCAATAAATGCTGCTCCTCAATCGCCTCCTGGGAAAGGATAAGGGTCCAGGACAACAGCTTTTTTAGGGATTGTAGGAAAGAGCACATTTTAACTAAGTAATAGAGTTTTCTTTCAATTCTGAAGATGAGTCTAGAGTGGTTCATGCCCTGAGTACGTAATCGTCTCTAGCTTTACATTTTATGATGAATTTCTCTCTTTGCACATACCTGCATCTATTTTCAAATAATTGTCATCTCCTTTTCCTGCCCTTGAAAACTAGCTCTTGTGTAAGCTACTGTCAAATTCTGTCTTCCCTCCATACAGTGTCATGTCGTGACTTTCTTAAACCAGATGATGAGAGGCATTAGACCTCATAGACTGTTCACAGGTGTTCACAGGTGATAAAGAGCCTGTTTCAAAGCTTTGTCAATTTAATTTTTACTTGTTAATTAGAATCAAAACTTAAATAAAATATCAGCTAAGCTGAAAACGTGGATGAAGGGCGATATTCAGTTTGTTGAATTATTGGGGAATTCCTAACTATGGCTACACAACTAACCTTCGATAGGAGAGCATGGTTGACATCCCAGGTCAAAAATACATCCCGGTATAAGCTGCAGAATGCTCTGCGGGGACTTTAAAGATTTTCCAAACCGTTACCAGTCAGCAGAGGGCAACACAGTCACAAAAACAGGGAAAAGCTTCACAGGCTCTTTACAAATGTGTAACCCAAACCCACAGCTCCCTGCACTAACGTGAGCAGGATCAGGTTCCAGCCTACTGCAGCCAAGGATGAAACATTTTGTACCAAGCCCTCTTTTCCCCAAATACAGCTGACATGCAAATGAAAGGACACATAAAAAGTAAACCAACTGCAGTTGCCAATATCCCAGTAGAATAATTCAGAATTTCTATGTGATAACCAAGAAATAACTGACTACAGCAAAACATGTGAGCTGGCCACACACGTTTTAAATGTACAGCATAGGGATATGGGACAGAATCTAAGCTGGAGAACTAAACAAATGGAAATTCTGGTGTAACATTGAAAAGAAAATTATAAGAAAGAATTATTTCAGTCTTGATGGCAGTAGTACAAATACTGGACCAGACCCTAAGGGTTCAAAATCTAGCACAATATGCTCTACACCTATGTGATACACTTAGGTATTCAAGAGGCAGTGTTTTGGAGAAGTTTAGTCCCACTCTACACCTGGGTTTTCCTTCATGGAGGGTGGAATTTGTGTGAGATTAGGGTTGAGGTGAGACAAATATATGCACAATGAGGAAGCTCAACAGAGCTGCAACAGAAACAACAGATAGGAAATATGGCAGGACAGAGGCACCCACTGGAGATTTCTGACCTTTTTTTAAAAATAGTCTGCCCATATGCCAAGCCTCTGAGAATATGAAAACCATATCAGCTTGGATCAAATATCAGTTATGTTCTTCTGACAATGACCAGAAGTAGATACCTAGAGAAATGTTTAAGCAAGGAAATGCCTGTAGAGATACTGCCCAGAACATCCTGCCAACCAGTCACAACCTGCAGGGCAGCAACTGCCTGGACCATATGGGCTGTGTTTGTGTTTACCAGCCCTTCACTGATTTCTCTGATGAGAATTAAATGCATGAAGACCTTTATCACCCTCCAGTTCCTGTGGCAAGGAGTTCATGGAGCCCATAGACTTTTGAAGAATCACCTCAGGTTTTGCCCTGAAACATGCTGGTTTCCCTCATGCTTGCACTGGAAGGGGTGGTGAAAACCCTCTCCTGTTCCCTATTGCCTCAGCACTTAAAGGCTACCTTCCTCTCTCCACTGTCACCTCTTTTCCAGCTGGAAGAACTGTATTCTTTATTTCTTGTAGGGAAGAAGCCCCATTCCTTTGACCACTTTTGTCATCCCGCTCTGAACATCTTCCAGCCCCAATCCAGCTCGAGAGGCAGTTGAACTTTCCACTTCTATATTGCAGGGAATGACTGTGAACTGTATTAAAATAACAACTGTAATTGAAAATTACTATGGTACAACACTATTCAGCTGCCTATCTGCCTTGTCATGATGCAGCAGAGGTCTACAATAAATACTACTAAAACTTAAACAAATGACAATCAGAAGTCACATGAAACTAACAAAAATCAGAAGATGATGAAAATCATTCCTTCTTCTTTATTCCCCACCCTAGAGAGGAAAACCTTCACAAATGATCACCTCCTTCCAATTCCGTAACACAGCATCCTGTATCTTTTTCTCATAGCATCTGTTCTGATCTCCCATGGTGAGAGTGGCAGTTTCAGGTTTCCAAGCCAGGCTCAGCTTTCTTTTCTCATAACGAATTCTGCCTTTCCAGCGTATCAGACATAACATGGTTGCTATGGAATTGAGTTTGCCTTTTGCTGTTAAAAGATGATGGGCTTTCTCATTTAGCAGCATGCTGCTCCATGGTCAGGGCCTGGAAGGGCCTCCAGCCTCTGGCACACCATAGGTAGCTGATGTTCCCCTTTCAGGTCTTTATGATTCAATTTACATTTTCCATATATGTTCTTTCCGAACAACCACTTGCTGTTTTATTTTTTTAATTTCACTTTATGAAACACAACCGGCCTCAAAGAATTCTTGAACAGACTTCTCCATTTTCACAGAATTCACAGAATGACTAGGTTGGAAGAGATCTTCAAGATCATGGAGTCCAAACCACGCCCCTAACACCTCAACTAGACCACGGCATCGAGTGCCACATCCAGTCTTTTTTTAAACACATCCAGGGATGGTGGCTCCACCACCTCCCTGGACAGACCATTCCAGTACTTTATCACTCTTTCCATGATAAACTTTTTCCTAATATCCAACCTAATTTTCCCTTGACCCAACTGTCCCCATTTTTGGAATGGGGAAAAGCACAAATGTAAAATCTGCAGCTTCGGTTGTTACGCATCTGCTCCTTCTTACTGCAAGCACTTTTACAAACCCCGTGGCAGCCTGAGGGTTTGCTGCATCCCCCCTACATCCCGGGGCATAGCGAGTCTGCTGCAAAACAGCGACAGCTTTCTGCACTGGAGTAGGAGCAATTCATGCTGCTGCAGGCAGGTAGATACTCCACAGGTTGCTCTCCTAGATCAACACTACTAGCCAGGATTATTTGGCATCCAGGAACAAGGTCTCGCTGTGGCTGGATGTATTGCCAACGCACGCGGCGGAGACGTGAGGGGCTCACAGGTTTTTCCCGAGCCAGAGCCGTGCTGCGGCACACGGACACACGGCCCAGCCCCTGAGGAAGTGCGAGCCTGTCGTGCAGGCACGGAAGGTGTCCATTCCTGCCGCAGATAAGAGCGGGCAGCGCAGACCCCGCGGCTCGGCGGGGATGCCGGGCTGGCCGCGCCTGCAGGCAGCGCCCCAGCTGTGCGCCGCTCCACACGTACGGACGGCGGAGGAAGGATTTCCTCTGCCTGCTCCCGGCCCCGGCACGCAGCCCCAGCATGAATCACGAGCCTACAACTGCGAGATACCAGGCAGTTTTTCCAGCATCCTGCATGTAACCTACCTCAGCCCCAAAAGAAAGCTCTTAGTGGTGCTCTGAGCTCTTAAGCTTTGTAAAAAACACAAATCAGCTGCACGTTTCATTCTGCTGCCCCTTATGGCAGGAGAAGTGAAGGCGGAAAAAAGCAGAAATTCCATAGATGAGTTATGTGGAGGCTGAAAAAAGCCCCACTACAGTCACAAATTTAATTTTCCCAACCGTTTGTCTTTTGAACTCCCTTTCTGAGATGACGCTGGATAGCTTCAAAACTGATTAACGAGTGTTACATTTTTGTCTGCCAGGAATAGCATCCCACTGGATCAAAAGAACAGGCAGCCTCATCAAAGAGGCACAAGGGATTACACCAGACACAAGGGATTACACCTCACATGTCAATGGAAACCCACCTATGAAATCAAAAGAAAACTAGAGGTAGACAAAGGGCCTATGCTCAAATTTTATGGTCTTCCAGGACTGAAATATCAGACTCTAACCCAAACTGTGTAAAAGCACTACAATTTCACTGGGCAGCAACTAACAGAAAGAGAGGACACAGTCTCAAGCTGTGTCAAGGGAAAATTAGGTTGGATATTAGGAAAAAGTTTCTCATGGAAAGAGTGCTAAAGTACTGGAAGGTCTGCCCAGGAAGGTGGTGGAGTCACCATCCCTGGATGTGTTTAAAAAAAGACTGGATGTGGCACTCAGTGCCATGGTTTAGTTGAGGTACTGGGCATAGTTTGGACTCAATGATCTTGGAGGTCTCTTCCAACCTAGTCATTCTGTGAATTTTCAGCTAGAAAAAGCTGTCAGCTGACAAGCAGCTGCTTGACTAGAAAACACTGATTTTTGTCATAGAAGGGGTAGGAAACAGTTAAAGTAACCACTCTGAGTGGTTATTTCTTTAAAAAATTAAATAATCTGTATTTTACAAAACAAGTTAAATTTGCTTGAGGGATTAACAAGTGGAGAATCCAGGGCCAGGTTTTGTAAGACCTTTTCTGCTGCCAGCTGCTCACGGGCTGGGTGAGTTTGGGAGAGCAGAGCAGAAGTGTGTCCCTTGACACACCGTATCTGGAGAGCATGATGGAGAATGATACGTGGGGTAACACAGACTCTGAAAGGTGAGCTTACATTAATAGTCTTGAAGCAGCAATCTTAAAGCTAAAATCTCTTTAGACATCAACAACCATGAGAATTCAAGACACCTGGCAGGACATTTTGGGATTTGATTGTTGCAGCCTAGGTAGATCAGAAGAAAGCTGTGAAATGTCACAGTGAGATATCTCTCAACTCATTACATGAAACCCACAATGGAGAAAGAATCTGTGTCTAGATGAGCTCTGGCCAATACTAGAGTCAAAAGTACCTTCAGTGCTTTTCATTTCGGGAAAGAATTGTGGAGGAGGAAAAGGCTGTCCTGGGAAGTAGAAGCAAGTGGCTACATAACTGTACTAGCCACAGTGAATTGGGCAGCCTGCCATAGGGCCAATTCAGAAAAATTCAGTATTCCCTAGTAAGCCACGGTGCTGCTACAGGACAGGGACAGCCTTTCCAGCAATCCACTGGTGCAGGAGTGTGCTTCTTCTCAGTCTCTACTTTGCTCTCAGCCTCTGCTTTGTTCTTAGCCTCAGGTTTTGGTGGGATGGTGACAAAGATACATTTTTAAGTGCATGTATACATTCTTTTGCATGGAAATATACAAATATATTATTTATATTTGAGGTTATTTGAGGTGAAAAACAAATATACAATCTGTGACCTAATAGATTTTTATTTATATGTGAAAACTGTTGGCAGCAATGTGGAGGCTGCTCTATGCATGTGTTCTCCTAGGAGATGGAATGGTCCTTTGATTATTAAAAAAATTAAGAAACACTGTCTTGTACTGTCCTTTGGAGATTTTTAATTGGAATACCTTCATTTTAACTGTCTCTCCACAAAGGGAGACGGCAGTTTCAGTTCCTGCTCTGAAGACTGCCAGCAGCATTTGACTTATGCCCAGCACGAGGACTTAGATATATCTGTAGGGGCATGTAGGATCAATAGCATGGAAAACAAAATGAGAAAGGTCCCAGCATTAACCTGTCATGCCCCACTGCCCTCCTGTTGGATCTCAATAATCTGAAGTTTTTGAGCTTTCTGTGCTTTCTGAAAGAAACCCCCTCGAGAACACTACTCTGGATCTGAAACCTTGAAGAAGACTTGTAAATATAAATAATAAGTTAGAAATCACAAATGTGTAGTCAGTTAGATGTGTGTATTTTCACTGGGTGATGGGTTTTAAATCTGCAGTTTTTACAGTATAGTTGTCGTTAGGGGACAAGATGGAGAATTTTGGGTGGTGTCTTTCCTTCTTGTTCATCTTCTTTTCCTTTTCTTCACAGAACTTAGGTAGTTACATTTGGATTGATCATCCTAAAGTCACTCTAAGGGTCATGGGAATCTATTATTGGGTTAAAAGTATAAATAATATAGGTGTTAAACTTTTATTGGTCTGTTTAGCTTTAAAAGGCCTTGAAACAGGCTCAGCTTAGAGCAATTTTGCCTACTTCTAGCAAGCCGTTAGAGGTACTGTTGTACTTTCTGTAATTTCTGATAAGATATAATAAATGTCCAAGTCCAAACACAAGAAATCGTCTCAAGTGCCTTTCTAACAATCCTGGCTCCGAATTGAAACAGACGAGACTGATGACAAGCCACTAATTAGTGGTGCATGAGCCGTAAGCCCATCTCAATCTTACACCCTCCCACTGAAGCAGCAGCGGGCTTGTGCTGGCAGAAGCATGGCTGAGGCACCAGAGGAACGGGATGCCGCAGTGGGAGGCAGTGTTGCATCATCCACATTTAAAGTCTCTCTGTTTTCCCTTCATAAACCGGGGAAAAGCACAGCTCTTAAAAGCAATTCAAAGGAGACTGTATTCAACTCTCTTTATTTTACCAGTGGGAGCTTTCAGCTTTCCTATCCTATTTGAAACGATATGCCTTAGTGCTTCAAAGTCATTTTGGAAAGGGGAATGAGTGCATCAAGCTGCATAACTCCTGTAGCATAAAGAGAGGTCAGGAGTTGGTTTTGCATAAAAATTATGTTATCCAGTTCACAGGGATCTATTACTGCCAGGGAGCTTCAGGGATGAAAATGGAATGGATTAGACAGATCTTATTGTTCCTGATCACATCAGTGCTGATGAACAGAAAATTTGTTTTACAGTTGCACAACCTATCAATCTAACTCCACCCCTCTAGAAACAGGACTCTACTGTAAATCAGTCCTCAGCACTCCCTTCACAATCAGTGGCAAATGCCAGGTGCTAGCAGGCAGGGTTTCACTCCTAGTGGTAGCAGCCCCTGTCCTGAGATGCCACACAGCCACTGTCAGAGCAGCACTCAAAATCTGGTATTGTTCATCTGGGGAGTCCACAGCCAAAGAAGCTAAACATGGTGAGCTCTCCAGAAGTACTTCTTGAAGTTAAAATAATTCAATTTATTTTTCGTTTATAGTTGGTAATCCCAAGTGCTGCTTTAAGGATGCTAGGGCCATGCAACTCACTGTGACATGTTTGCTACATTTTGTTTTCCTGGAATTATATAGCCTTTGCTTTGCTTGTCGTATCTGTCCTGTGTATCCAGGATTAACACATCAAATAGAGAAACCCCAGAACCACCACTGGGCTTTGTGTCCTTCTTTTTGATTTCAGGGCAGAGAATAAAGCTACTGAGATGAGAATTGAGCCTTTGACCCATTAAATATGAATTACTCACGAGTTTTTGTTTTGTTTATTGCAGTTTGGTTAATTTGTACCCAACCGATTAAAATCACCCTCCCTAAATATAAACCACTTTAATGATTTAATGCCAGACCACAAAATATGATGTGTAATAATCCACCTTACCCTTTATTTAGCTGGAGGATAAAAAAACCACAAAACAAAACAAACAAAAAAACCCCAAAATACCACAAACTGCTAAATTTCTCTGCTCCATCCATATCAGTGTTTGCTGGGGCTCATTTGCCTGCAGGCTCTAGAGACGTTGTTTCAACTTCCTAGCATAAACAAGCTTCAGTGCTTGGGAGCAGGCAAACACTGCACTTCCAGACAGTGAGCACTCCACAGTGAGTGGAGTGGGCTCTGCTCATGATGCTGAGGCAGTTCTTGGGTCTCCTAAACACCTCCTTCCAGGTTCTGGTCCCTCACGTGCACTCCTCAAAGGCATTGGGCTAGAGCTGCCTGGTTTGGCTGAACTGCCTTTCCAAGTCAATGCTATAGAGCCCCAGGCCCCTCAAGGGAGGCAGGAGTTTAGGCAGCAAATGCAGACCATGAACGACTGGATTTGTCTGCTGACAACTGTTTTTGCATATCCAGTCCTCTCACAGCTTCTAGAAGTCAGGATGGTGTTGATTCTAGCATGGACAGAGAGAAGGGATGCTAGCAGTGTAACCTATAACTATATATAGGTATACCTTATAAAAGGATCCCCTCTCTGAATCTATGGCCAAATTACTTCTCTAGCTTTTCAGATAAATATTTTGTACAGTCAAGAAATCCCTGACTCCTAAATTCCTCCCTTTCCCCTGTCACATGACCACAGTTGCTTTGTATTTGGAAACCCATCTGAATTTCATAACCAGTAATTTTGTCACTTATTAGCATAATGGTTCACATAAATAGAGTGCTTAAATATGAATGCAACCATCACCATCACCCTTCACCTTAAGCAGGCAAGATAAGTGCAGTGAGTCTGCACTGACTATCCTGCAGATCATTTTTTAGTCTTGAAAAACTCTCTTTTCTGTGAAAAAAGATCCTGCTGCAATTAGTACTGATCCATGGCAGTTGCTGTCTCAAAGAAGTTGCCATGCCAAAAAGAACTGACATGTGTTTTTGGACAACACTTTAGGGTAAATCAACAGCCAGGTACTTCCACGTACCTATGATACCACTGCTTCCTTATGGAAAATGAGAGCCTGAAAAGTGTAAGAACAGCTGAGATATTTAATCTGTTCACTTTCATAACTTTTATGTTAGATCACTAGTGATACATAGCATGGAAAGTGGGACTCTTATGCATTACTTCTTCTGCTCCCAAGCACGTATGACTCCAGCTCCAGCCCTCAAATGCACATTTACACAGATTCATTGTCTCAAGAATGCTTGTGCCCCATTAAACTCCCAGCTGTAGTACTGAAACGTGTGCTCCAGAGAGTCTGCCTGGCACTGGTCTCACATCCTTTTAGTATGTATATGAAGGAGGCAACAAGAATAGTGCCAGATGGCAATGGGAATGGAAATGATATAACGTACATATGTGATGCGATTTTCTTTCTTTTTTTTCCTTCTTCTTGTGAATAAAGCATCTTGTGAAAAGAGGAATTAGATGCAGTATTTATAACAGTTCTTCATAAACATCCCCAAATTCCAAGCAGAAGACAAAAGGCATGAATCATATCACAGCAGGCGCTGTAGCTGGGGAAGTGGCCTTTATGAAGATTGCTTCCGTAATTTGGGCTCCAGAATGAAAGAGAGCTGCTCTTAGGAGATCTGTAGGAAGTTGATAATGGCTTATTTAATTGTAGTATCACTAATAAAATCTGTGTTTTCATCAGGAACATTTCCTTAGCTAAAAATGCCATGATTCTTCAACTGTAGTTTGATCCTGCTCATTTTGTCTATAAATGATATAATGCCAAAAAAATAGATTAGGACATTATAGTTTCCTTTAAAAGGAAACTTTTAGACTATGACTGAAGTCCACACCATAGAAGATGATAATCCCATAACTGACTTGGTGTGCAGAAATAAAACAATTACTCATAAACCAGAGATCATAAAGCAAGGAAATTTGTTCCCTATCAATTATAGAGGAAATGAGGCTATAATTTGCTCTTTATGACTTGACAGCTAAAAATCTCCCATTAATCGAGTCTTGTCAATAAAGGAATTCTCCCCTTGCATAATTCTCCAGCAGTTTTGGTGGCAGTTTCATGTTCTTAACCTATTTGATGATATTGAACTTGCATTGCATTCCTTGTACCAGAAGAATATCACCCCGTTCATATTAGTTATGGGAAAATCCCGAAATAGAAAGGATGTGATCTGAAGCAGTTTCTGATGTTTAGACTGAAAAGCATAAGACCATCTAGATTCACAGGACTGATGGACACCAACTATCAAATCAAAGGGATCTGCATACACCAGTCATTTTCAGATGCCTCTGAGTTCAGACAAACACAATGAAAAATACTAGCTATCAATATAAATTAAAATTAAAATATAAACTACTAATCTACTTGATTTTCCCACTATTTAACAGCAAGTTTGGCAAAGCTGACAGCAGATTTCAAATCATTCAGCAATGCCAGTCCTGATTTGTAGCTAGACTTTTTTCCTATTGAAAGTAGGCAGAGATTTTTTGGGAAGCAAATAGTTAGTGGCATTAATGAGCAGTATTGCTGCATTCAGACATCTGTGAATACATTCCCTGTACACATACAACAGAAGGGGAAAGGCTCCTGTAAATTACAGGGAGATGTAATGCAGTGATGGCCAACAAATACCCAATGACTAGGTGCACATAATAGCCTGATTATCATGGTATCCCTGCTGCTGGCCTTGTGCCTTGTTTTGTGGGCCCCGCAAGGCCTGGTTTGTAGTTTCCTTACCTTTGTATCATTAATCTCCAGTGCAGAGGCTGCAGCTGGATCCAGAAGATGCACAGAGGGCACAAAAGACATGTGGATCAAAAGGTGAAGAAACTCTTCTTCCTGTACAAACATATTTTGGTACAATGCACCTTACCCTGTTCAAGGTGCTCAGCAGCTGGGCATCATTTCATAGCATCTTCCACTAGAGAAGTGCTCAAGGTCAGAGCAGGAAGATACACAGAGTTCTGTGAGGAGTTCTGCACAGTACCACTGCCTTGGTAGTGCTAAGCATGAGGAAATCCAGGTAGAAGAGGATACAATGAGATTTTAATGGGAATTTATAACTTCCAACTTGTTAGGACTGCAGTCCATCCAAGGGAATGCATTTTGCATCCTTTACACTTTACCATCAAACTAAAGAACTGCAAATGATAGCTGACAACAGCTTTAAGGGGGAAAAATTAATGAAAGCAGAGCTTTCTCAAGCAAAGCTTCAAAACATGAAAGGCAAAAAACTTCCCAGAGTCGTCTTCTTGCAAGCAGTACCAGACTGTCTGCAGGTGACCCCAGACAATAACAACAGCCTCAAGGGGATAGGCAAGATAGGATATCATGATAGTTGCAAAATCAAATATTTCCAGATATTCCCATCCCAGTCCCACATAGAAAATTACTGGAATGATAACCATGGCTCCCTAATAGCCATTTTACAGATTGTGTGGTATTATAGCATTCAGGACAGCATAGCATTCAGGAAGGTTCATCAGCATGAAAAACATATGCGAGACAGGAAGATTTATTGTGCAGAAATGCACTGTGTAGTCATGGATGAAAGCTATGATTTGTTATTACTCTCATGCAAATTGGAGCAAATTTGATCATGTTTAACATTGTACATATTTTCATCAGCAGGGAAAAATTCCATAGACAGTATTTTGAAAAATGAAAAATTACAAGTACAATCAGAAAATAAAGACTGTTAGTTTTTGCTAGCTGAAGGAATAGTTGATATTCAGGAAAAAAATATCTTAGGGAATAATTATTACCTTGATTTCAGTTTTGTTGTTTAGCTGATGGGACTCAGCAATTGAGACAGGCTTGCACTGATAATGCAGGCAGGGTCACAACACTGAGGATGACAGCTTATTTTCTCATGACTTCTTATCATACAGAGGGTTGTCTTACTGATAGACATTAATATGACAATGCTGCAGCTGCTTCCATCAGACGTGTTCCCCAGGGTTGTTACATCATGTGTTAGTTTTCACCTTTCTGAAGTAATTGCAATTGTCTTCTACCTGCAGCCTCATCTTTCTGCTGAGATATTTCTACACTATGTCCATTATTGAAGAGGAATGAATAATATATCATCAACAAGCAAGAGCCACTCACTTTGTCTTTCTAAGTTCCTTTATCACTACAGAACACATTAATGTATAACAATAGCTATACTTGTGTCCTAATCTGTATTCATTGCATTCCTTCCATTATGTGCAGTGATGATATCCCTGTAGTTGCACAGATATTATTGCTAATATCACAAAGTGTCTCTTTTTTTTTCTTTTTTTTTTTTAATAGAATTTTTAGATCTAGAAATTCCACCTTGATCATATGGGTTTTTTTCCATTGTAAATTCATCTTTGTAGAGAATTTTTACTGCATTTTAACTTTTTTTTCTCCCATATGCTGCTCTAAAATAGTGTTACTATTCAACAGCCTTTCATCATTCATTAGAAGATTGGTGTGGGAGGGGAGGGCAGGGGAGGGGAAGGGAGGGGAGGCAGCAGAGAAACCTCTCTCTCACATGCTTCCCCTTAAAATTGTTGGAGTTATCATCAGTGTTTTGACCCTCCCTGCATCCTCTTAAAGCTTGCTTCTTGCCAGAAATCTGGGCACTGAAATTGATGTAGTCAAAGAAGAATATTCAGAACTTCACTCACCTGTATGGTAATAGGTGTGATTCTTTAAATTTTATTACAAATTTCCACCATTTACTATGGGATTTCACACCACCCAATTCTGAAATTGGGCTGAATTTTCTACTGGCTTAGAAACAAAATCCCCTCTTGAAATTCTAGGCATAGAATAATTCCATCTCTCATACAGTGTTACCTGAATGCTGTAAGTACACCCATTTCTTCAGTTGTGCTCATTAAATAGGTAATTAGTACAATGGGTTTGTAAGAGTTTGAGGTGATTTCACAAAAAATTTATAAAATAGTTTATGTTTAGTTCAGCATGAACGAACTGTGAAATTGTATTTGACTTAGACTGAAGAATTGCACTAGGCTGGAGAATTAAATCAGTCTTTAACCAGTGATTACAGAATGCTTACTTATTAAAAATATGTACTTTGCTACCCTCCATTAAAGAATGCTTGAGGCTACATTCAATTCAGCAGCTTTTCAAAGACAGGTAAATAGTACCAATATTATTAAGAAAGAAGAATCAGATATAGTGCAAATTAGTTAAAATACTGGTACTAAATTTTCTTCAGAAGATGCAAGAATGAGGATTAAGTCAATCTCACCTCCCTCCAGTAATCCCAAAATTAGGTATCTAGTCTACACCACACACTCAGGGAACCCCATGGGGAGAAGAGATGGGAACCCTCAGACAATCTGACCTCACCTCAGCCACTTTTTACCTCTCTTCGTCCAGGCTTTGACAAGCAGCATACAGCACATTGCCTGTGCTTTGCATACAACCAAAATAAATGAAAAGTGCAAATGACTGCAACCATGTCAGATCTCCTACAAATATGAGCTGAATTTGCTCACAGCAACAACGAGCAATTTCCAGAGAGGACCTCAGTGTAACAGAAAGTGAAGGTACAGTTTAGTGAAAAGTTTCAGTACCTTTAACCACAAGCCTTGTTGTCACATCATCAAAAAAAGTAGTATTTAACTTACAGGGTGAAGGAACATGGCCTGAGGTTGTCATGTAGGCAAAGGATTGGAGGTGGTTTGGTCAGACACTATCTATCTGTAGTAAGTCTTATCAATGTAAAGTAGTATTAGTGGTTGGGTTTGGGATGAGGCATGCTAAAATTGGATTTCCTCTTTTTTTAAACCAAGGCCTGAGGACAGTAACAGTGACAGTCCAAAGTGTTACTCTTATTCAGAGATTAAAAAGAAATAGCTGAGCATGGAGATAAGATCTCACAAATCAATCCCTCCTTGATTCACACAGTAAGTAAATAAAGATCTTTTAAATAGTTATATTTGTTGTTGGTATCTTCTGAACATGCCAAAAAGCCAGGCCAAAGAAACACAACTCACCCGTCATTGTCTTATAAACCCAAGCTTACAGGTGGATTGGTTGTAGACACAAGCAAGGCTGGTACCCCCTGCACTGACAGAGCTCTTCTGGAGTCCCAGAGGAGTGCCAGCCCTTCAAGAAACTCAAAGACAAGCAACAAAGTGGGGCTCTCTACCAGTTCAGTCTTGTAAAAACTAAACAAAAGCCACAGTCAGGAAATTTGAAATAGAAAGGACAAACTTCAAGCTGTGGTATTTCTAAACTAATGTGTATTCATTTATCTCTCAAAACGTCTTCAGGGGCTTTTATAAAACAACAGTATCGCGATGTCAGCCTAGTCTTCAGAAAGTTTAGAATAAAAGAAGAGAAGGAAAAGAGAGTATTTCAAGTACTCACTGTTTCACATCTGGCTTTTCCCAGGTAAACATTATTTATAGTTGAATACATCATGTTATATTGTAAATCTATTTCATGAATCTATTTGAATCACTGAAGATATTTAGTGATGTCTTTGCTAATGTGGTTTTGTTTCAAAAATAATAGAAATATTCAGTTTTGAAAGAGAAACTTTTTCCCATGTTTCCCTGGAAAATGCATGCAAGTTCAAGCTTAAAATATTACACTTATAAAAGGTTTTCTTGTCAATATAGAATAAACAGCTTTTTCAAGTTCAAACAGAAAAGGTGTGAGAAGGCATAATCACTTCAACTCAGAGAATGGATTGTTGAAATGGGTGTGGATGGAGCAGGACAAGCAGAGAGTAAAAACAATGTAAAACTAGAGGGAAGCTGAGGACACTGGCTGGTTTCATGGAGAGCAGCTTGATCTGCTGCTGACAGTATGGCTTTTTGGTTTCCATCTCTTTTTCATGCTTCCAAGCTTCACTCACCTGACATCTGCAAAGAGCTGGAAACAATTATGGAAGAAAGCCCAGCTGCTTCTTTGAGGTGTCAATGCTGGGGAAAAAGGCATGGAAATAACAGTAGGTACTCCCAGGCCTCCGGCATGCCAGGGAGACAAGAGCTCCCAAGGCATCACAAGGCCTCAGCCAAAGAGGTCAGAGAAGAGGGAATGCAGGAAGCTGGGCATAAGATGCACCAAAGGACAGCACAGGGTACCAGGGAGTTTGGAGTGGGAAAGATGAGAACCATCACAACAGTCAACAAGAATCAGCAGCAGAGAAGAAAAGAAACAGAAAAATGATCTCCGCAAGTCAGGCAGTACTTTTTCTTTTTGCCAAATTAATTTTGCAATTAAGTCCCTAAGTGCTTTATTAGCTGTTATTTTTCCCATTAAGCAGTTTTAGCAGCTATGGGCATGCCACATAAATACAGTCAGGGAAAGCAGACAGCATAGTTATGAACAGGAGGTTCAGTGTCTGTAAGGCACACTGTCACTATCAACTTTGTTATGCAAAAGCACTAGATAACTGGTATCCCTACCACAAACCTAATTTTGTTTTAAATAGACAGAAGGCAAAACTTGCTGCTCACAGCAGCAAGGTAAGCTTAAAGCTCAGCAAGCTCTGATCAGGCTCAGGAAGTCACTTTCAAGGCTATCTGAAACATACGTGTACCTTCTTATAGAAAAAACAACCACCCCCAGGCACATGCAAAAAATAAAAAGTTTTTCCAGGATGTTACGCAAACTCGTATGCTTATACAGCTGAATAATTCAGGGCAAAACTGCCTGTAACTAACTGTACATGTTATAGTCCAAAGTGTGCATCTTCATGCAAATTTATTTGAGCAGCTTCTCCTTTTTTTAATTCATACAGCCTTTGCCTTGTATGCTCCTATTTTTATGCTCCCAGTTTTTATGAAATCTTTTCAAAATGCTAGCTCCATCAGCACTGCAGTCCTACTGAAATAAGTATGGCTACATTGAGTAGACAGAAGTCCATCTACTTCAAACTCCGTTCTCTGGCAGGGGCAAACACGCTCAGAGAACTACATATGCTGACTGTTCTGAGGATACCTTCCTCACTTCCAGGAATCATCAGTCCAGGAACTTCTTGAACGAGGAACGTCATCCATCATGGTTAGGTTATTGGGCTTAATGGGTCCCAGAAGGTCCTGTTTAAGGCACTTAACCTGAGCCTTCACACTTATCATTCAGTTGGCTAAACTCAATAACTCCCCTTTATGAGCTCAAATTTCCAAAGGAATAGAGGTGCTTTATTATTTGCTTTCCTTGTAGGAGCAATAAATAGCATTCAACACTATTCTAGAAGAAATTAATTTATGATGATGCCTAAAGCTGGATTAAAGTGCCATATTACTTTCATCAATATTGCCTCTTCTTTCTGTATAAGAAATCTTGCAAGGCACTTGTCTGAAAACAGTACATAACAAATCTGAGTCAGGTATTGTCATAATCTGAAAGAATCTAGGAAATTTTCTGCTGCTGTTATATGATACCTAAGAGACCACCAGGAGACCTACTGCCCCTGCAACTATTAAAAAAAAGAAGAAAAAGGGTGTAATTGGGATAAATACCCAATTATGTTTATGTGCACAAATATACAGGAGAATCATGCCAGGGAAGGAATTCCTTCAGTTAAAGCAACAGGACATATTGAACATCACTTTGCTGATTTTTCTGAACAGATCTGGGCACATGTTTGGAAAATCTGGGAAAGGGTGTATTTGAGTATTTTCAGATGGATAGGAGTGAGGACTGCTAACTGTGTCCCCTGCTGCTTTGAATGTCAAGAATAGTTTTGGTGGTCAATTGGTTGAGGAAAAATGTCATTACCACCTAAACGACAGCTAAGCAGACTGAAGTTCTGCTTCCTCTGAAACCTCCCACAGGTCCACCTTTGAGATAATTTTCTTTCTCCTGAGAATGTAAAACTGGAAAAAGCACATGAAATCCCTGTCTGTGGAATAGACACAGTCTCACTCACCCTAATTCAAACTCCTTCAGTGATGAAGACTTTTTCACTGATCTCAAGAGTTCAGCTGGACTGCTCAGGCTCAAGCCTGATGCACGATTCTCGGTGAGAACAGCAGCAAATCTCTCACTGACTTTGAAAGATGAGAACAGCTTGTCGTCTGTCACCACCTTCCTGATGATACTCAGCTTAAATACTTGTATCCTGTATTCTTGTATCCTGTATACTTGTATTCTGTTTATTGGTCTTTGTGAAGCTCCTCAAAAAACTGCTGCTTCTCCTAAGGGCAGTGATAGTCGATGAGTCCTTATCTCTGAAAAGGGAATGCAGCAGGTCAGTCCCAACAACTTAGTAGGAATGAAAAGCACTTTCATTTAGCAAACAGGGAAAGAGCTTTGCTCTAGCAAAATTTTAAGAACAGATGAAATTTAATAGCCTCCCGAAGCAGGACAGCATGTGACTCAGAGGCTCCAGCTCTGCCTCAGCTGCTTACTTTCAGTTCCTCGTTAAGGCACTGTTTACATTAAATAAATGGAAATTTTAAAAATGAAAGAAACCTGCTGTTTCAGATTAAAAGATGTGTCTAGGGAGAAGGAAGCCTCTGTCCACTTTGCAAACGGGTGAAGTGAAATACGGACGGAAGAGAGGAGCTGTGTGCTGAGTCACGGTAGCCGGGGATATCTATCTGCTGCTGCTGCTGCTGCTGATCGCCGCCCAACGCACAGCTCCGGAGGGAGGGGACAGGGAGTGGCAGCAGCACTGCATTACCAGCACCACCAGCTGTTTTCCAAAGCACGTCTGAGGTGCTGAACTGGAGCTGCAAAACGGCTCACTAGAAATTCTGTATTAAGCAATGCAGTCAGACGAAAACAACTTACATCAACTATCTACAGTGAAGAGCTATCACATGCCTAGTACATAAATGTGATTGAAAGCAAAACAGGAAGAAAAACAGAAGATCAAATCACCTCAAACAGAACCAAGCAGCTGCATTAAATAAATTTCAAATCTCAAGTAGTCTGAAAGCCGGTCACAGCAGATCTAGTAGCTCGTGTAGATTTGTTTAGGATTGAGCAAAACCACAACCCTGTCTGCACAAGCTGCATCTGAACACATCATGAAGGGAGCTGCTAAATTCTTCTCCATTGAGTCATCTAAACAGAAAAGCCGCCAGTGTGAAGGGCTTTCGATAGAAATATCTAATTTTGAGATGTGAAATAATTAGGAGGTCTTGCAAATACACAAGTATGAGGGGTAGAAAACTGAAAAGCAAACCACTGAATACACCATACCATTTAGAAATAGCTGCTATTACGTGGTGTGGGAGACAAGAAGCCAGCAAGAACACCAGTTCTGTTGAGATTTTCTTATTCAGAAAAAATAAATATATCCTGATGCCTTATATATGCTTGAGGATTCAAACAAGCAAAAATTTTCAACAAGTCTTTAGAAGAGTAAAAAGTGCCATATGGCACAGAGCCTACAGTTAGCAGTAGTGCTGGTGGTGTGACAGAGGTGTTCAGAATACCCCATTTTCAGGAACACAAAGTCAGCAGGATATTCTTGCCCAGACCTTTATAGTTACATCTAAACTTAGGCATGCCTCTGCAGAATTACATGACTTACTCTCTTTTCTTTGCTCCAATATTTGGAGAACTTCCTTCATATATCTTTGTTTGCCCTGCTCATGGGCATGACACAGGGTATGAAAGGTTTCTGCAGAACTGCATATTGTATAAATAAAACTGACTATCTGCCAAAAATGTTCTTCTCTTCCCTTTTTAGGTTCCTTTTTAAAATTTGTGTTAACCATTGTTGTCAAGATAGCCTTGAAAACATGAGTTGAACATTAGTGCAAACAGTACAGTAATGTTACTCTGTAATCCATAAATGATATGTAGAGGGTCAAGGTTCTCAATAGATTGTTAACATGGTAACTTAAAGCCAACTAAAATTTAAAAATTACTTAACTTCTTAGAAGGCAATTAAAATCACATTTTTCATGTTAATATTAGTAAAGCACTACTGATGTTTTCAGCAAAGTATTTCAGCAAAGCATTTCTCCAAAATATCTCCATTTTAATCAAAAGTATCTTCAATTCTTCACACATTGAGGATGTCATAAAATGCAAACCCGTGCAAACTGCAGAGCTGCAGCCACCATGCCTGTGACCTTTGTGAAATCTGTTCATGGGCATGTCACTCAAATTTGGGCCAGTGTGAATACTGATGGCAGAGAGAGGAAGGTAGCTTGCCATGTATTGTGTTATTTGGAAATGCTCAACTTCAAAGAATAAGCATCACCCAGCTAAGTCTGATCTTAAAAGTCCAATCATATCTATTGCTTTTAGTTGCCCTTGCAGTGGGGGGGACTGGAAACAAATGAGGGTCAAGTGTCTCCCAATGCCCCTGCCTGAGGGGAATATGTTGTGTCAGCAATGGAAGATATTCATGAACAGGCTTTGAGCTGTTGCACAAAGGTAAAAAGGTGCTTCGAGGCAACCAGCTCAGGCTGCAGCTTTGCCTTCAGCACTGTTGAGGTCACAGCTTTGCTGGAGCCACTTGGCTCTGTAAACCCAAGCCCAAACTTAAACACAGTTACTAGGAAGGAGAGAAGCAGAAAACCCCTCCAGAATGCAGATGCACAGCTCCACTCTTTGGCACTGAGAAGGCTGTCCTGAAGGAGCTGTGTGTTAAAATAAGTTTGGCCAGCAACCTGGACTGCACTCAGACACTTGTGTTCCTTTGTAAGTGACACACTCTTCAGCACAGCTGGATCTGGCAAGAAACCTCTGGACAACATCCCTCTGTGAAACAAAAGAAAGTTCCAACAGGCTTAAAATCCCTTCTTCACCCTGCTCAGATAAATGTTAACGCTGGATGAGTGACCTGAACATCCCCTCTCACCTAGCAGCCTCACATGATTGTTTTGGCTTTACCTTGTGACAAACAAAATGCTGTCACAGGATGAGTCAGACTTTGGACTTGGACAGGATGAGAAGGACACCACTATCTACAAGCTGATCTCATGCCAGAGTAGTACTTTTTTGATTTAGTCTGCCTGTGTTCCTCTGTGAGCAAGGCTATATGCTAGACCAAAGAAGCTCAAGCAAATCATCGAGGCCACTGAGCTTGTATGCTGGATTGATCCTATGCTAAGAGACACTTGACAAGCCAGTGTTGTCCCTAAATTTGGGACTGAATGTGTCACATGGCAGTGAACAATTTAAAACATTACTCAAGATCATATGACCCATGTTACAGATAATCTGTCTTCAAATCACTTTGTCAAGGAACTCAATTTTCATGACGTTTCTAAACTGCCCTTTGTATTTTAATAGAGCAAACACATCAGGGAAACTGAAGTTCTGACGTGCTTTCGGCAAAAGGGACTTTTTGCAGTACTTGTAATGGAGAACCAGTATTTAAGACTGAAAGGTGGTCCTTCGAGACTGCCAGCTATGTCACCTCTCCTTGGTACACTGCACCGGTGACAAGGCCAGAATCATTACTCGGTGTTGTCTTGGGAGGACAGCGCAGGGCTGTGTGCTCCCCGTGCTGTGCATGCTGTGTATGGGTGGGAAGAGGCTGTATCTCAACCGCACAGCTGTGGGTCCGCACCAGCACAACCTTTCATGTGGAAATGCAGCAGGTGCCCCAGCAGCTGTTCCAACAGGGATGCGAGGCCTTTCCCCTGACATCTGGCAGCAGCTATGCCAGACTCAGAGAGAGACAGATCTATCTCTTCCCGGCAGTGCTGGGTTAATGGCTAGACTTCAAGATATTAGAGGTCTTATACAACCTACACAACTTTATGATTCTATTAATGAGAGACCAGCTGGTGGCTAACAAATGTTGTCTTTTCACACGCTGACAAGCCGAGAGCACACGGAAGGAGAGCAGCTGTAATAAAACCTCTAAGCTGTGTCAGCTGCGAGCGGAGCGCACGGCAGCACGGAGGAGCAGCACGCCTCGGGTTCCTCTTCGGCCAGGCACGGCCACCTCGCCCCCGTGCAGGCTGAACTCCAGGCCGGGGTCGCGGTGCTAAACGGGGCTAGCGATGCCGCTGATCCCGGTTGTGTAAGCAGCCCGAACACGGCGCGGGCCCGGGCAGCGCTGAGCGGAGCGGTGCTGAAATCGCCACGGTGCTGATGACCTCTGGCAGCAGCCCCGCGTGGGGACAAGCACCCCGCGGTGACACGGCGGGCACAGGGATGGAGACAAGCACCGCGGCAGTGACACCGCGGGCACAGGGACTCCACTCCGCCGNGGGACGGGGGCTGGTGCTGCGGAGCGTCTGCCCCGTGCCCGGGGGTGCCGGCTGCCGCTCAGGTGTTTCGCTTTCCAGTCGGGAGCCCACCACTTTCAGCACTTGCGGTTTGTTTTCTGGCGCAGGGTTTGAAGCCCGAACCCAGAAATGAGGAAGGTTCTGTGTGTGGAGCCCGTCATTTTCATCTACATTTTTGCGTCTTTTCTGACGAGCCCGCTGGTGCAGCAGTTCATCTACCGGCGGCTGTGGGAGCAGGAGTACAACTCCACTTTCGTGAGCGACAGCAATGTCACTCACTGCGAACAGAATAAGAGCAGCCCGGCTTATATCAAACAGAAGGCAAGTGGCGGGGGAGGAATAATAACTGAATAAACTTGCAGCCAGGAGGTGCTGCCTCAGTATAACCTCCTGTTTTATAACCTTAACCTTTAATTCTCCGGAAAGCCGTAGTTTTGTAACCTATCCTCACTTCACTCTGTCCTCGCTCTCGTGTTATGCTGTAGGTAGTGCTTTAAAGACAGCGATTTGTCTCCGGGAAGATACTGGATTTTAGCGGGAGTTGAAAATCGTCTGAGAGAATAGGGACCTAATTAGCATTGGGCTGACATTACCGCGAGTACGGCTGGAGGCTCCTCCTCCCACGACCATTGTGCATGCTGTATTTGTGAGCCACCCGTTGTCTCTGAGGCTCCTACTGTTCTTTGTAATCATGGGAAGTTTAGCAAATGCCCTGTAATTCTGAGGGATAGGATCTAGCTTAAAATACAAAAATTGCAGAAGAATTTGGAAGAACGAGGAACAGGGGAAAATAAAATAATTTTTTTTGTGGTTTTAAAATGTGGGAAAAAATTTAACTGATCTTTGCATGATGGAGTACAGTTGATGGTTTGCCATTCAGAGTACTAGTCCGCCTTGTTGGAATACAAAGACATCAGGATGACAGGATCCCATGGTCAGTTACATTTTTAGTACTTTTCCATAGTTCAGTGTGCTGGATAGCTAATTGTTGCCTGGTACCTCTTCCATTGCACTTCCAGTGCAGTTTTAATGCTACACTTAAGCAGAGCTAACTGTGAGCTGCCAGCAGAAGAGATGGTCATTCTCCATTTCCCTTTCCCCTCTCATGCCGTGTGTTGTAGTTCTGCAGTTACGGTTATGGTTTGGATTTGAGTGGGGCACTGATTCAACAGAAAGCTCATCTCTTGTTTTGGGGTGGTTGCTTTTTGAATGTTGGGGTTTTTTTCTGAAGCAGTACACTGCTCTGGCACACTCAGTGGCCACATGATTTTTGTGTCTAACATGGCAATAGCAGAGGGCACATTTTTTCAGAAGAGGTGCAATAGAACCGTACTTGTCAACAACAACTGGCAGTTGGGTTGGATAAAATGAAAGATGAAACCACTATAGGGTCAGAAAAGTAAATAATTCACTGTATAAATTATACAGAAACTGGGGTTACAGAAACAGTCAGCTGACATTCCCTTACACTGCTGAAATGTGGTACTTGAAAATTTTTGCTCACATGCCATATTTGGATCTCTGATGTGCTGCATATGTGCAAGACTGAATGCCTGAGCTTATCTGCCTTATTTGTCATATACGAAAGGAAATCGTTAATGGTACATGCTTCCAGTGAAGGTGATCAAAGAAATAATTCAGGACTTTCAGCATGGCGTATGTTCTTTGTCATGTGACAGAAGCTGGTCTTAGTAGAAAGAATGTGAAAGTAAAAAGGTCAGTAGAATTGTGGTCCAACATGGCTTCTGGGCTGACCCATGGAGATAATTACCAGTTATTGTTGGAGTAATGCTTGTATGTTACTCCCAAAAAGTGTTTTCTTTAGTATTAGCTCCCATTTGATGCTGTGTCTGGCCATTTTCTCTAAGCATACCATTCTAATTGCAGAGCCTATCAAGAAATCTGCACTTCAAATACATCTTTCCATTTTTCAACCCACTCAAATTCAACCTGATTTTCAAAATACCATCACCTATTGTTCAAGATATAAGACTCCATATTTCTTTTTGCAAAACACTGAGGCAGAGTGCTTAATTTCATCTGAAGTTTTGATAGCGTCTCTGATATGACAGCATATTCACACTTTACAGGACTCTTGTTTACAAATTACAGTTAATTTGATATTTGAGCACGAGTCCTTCAAGACAGCAGTTGAATAATGGCCAATAGAATCTCTTAGTTTCCCTTTCCTGCCAAATTTCCATTCCCTGCATTTCAATGATTGCCAGTCAGGCATGAGCTTTTGAACAATTACACTCTTGTCTGGATGTCTTGCTGCATTTTTATACCACAGTAGTTACCATAGCGTAACAATTTAAGTGCTCAAAACATGCATTAATTTAAGTGCAAGTGGGCCTCTGGGCTGAGTGATAGTCCTGTGTATGGGCCAAAGAGTTAATTCCAAACCCTTTCACGAGTAAGTGTGAAGTAGGTGTTCCAGATTTTCCAAGACTTTCCTAACTGAATTAGGTTTATAGATGTAACTTTTACTGTGAGGCCCTGTTTGGCATTAATGTTCAGAAGAGTATCTCTCTTAACAGTTAATTTAGTGTAAGTTCTTATGCTCTGAGAATGAAGAAGCTTTATACTAACCTCACCTATTTCAAAGCAAAATGTAGAAGGAAATTGAAACAAAAGTCACTTGGAGCCTGCATAAAAGGTAGAATATAATTCAAAATGGTTAGTCTTTGCAGAATCTAGATTAATTATTTTTTTACAATTTGAAAAAAATAGTCATCTTATAATAAAGTGAGTTTAAAGGCAATTTGAATATAAACTGAAGCATTCTGTTCACCAGGTTGCATAATCCTTTTTTAATATCTCAGAGCTGTATTATTAATCATTAAACATTGTTTATCATCCCATTGATTTATTGTCCAGTAGTTCATTTCCCCTTGCTACTCAATAATATTTTATCTTATGAGCCTGTGAGTTTATCATGTCCTTTATATTGTTCAATCTCAGGTGCTGCACTTCTCAATTTAATCTTTATAGAAATTACTTGCTTCTTCATTTTCATTCTTTTAATTTTGAAATAGGTGATTTTAATATCTATTTCTGTCCACCATGAGTAATTTTTCAGAGTAGAGTGAATTTGCAGAATAAAAAAAGAATATAAAAAATAAAAAAATAATAAAACCGTCAAGTGGGCAGTTGCATGACTTACACTCTAAATGGATTTTTTCTGTACTTATGTCTGTAGTCTTCTTTTCAGTAGACATCAAGTTTTTTATCTCAGCAAGTTTCATAGTTACATGTGGTACCTGGATGTGTAGCCTTGGTTTTTTTTTGTTGCACAACTTCTTCCAAAACAGGGACACCTAAATTTTGGGTTTTTTTCATTCTTTCAGTTTTACACTTCATTATGGTCTGGCAATAATCTTTGTACTATGTGGTTAATATGGGTTGAGATGATACATATCAACATTTAATTTTATTTTTAATGTAGTAGCATTTGTTTGATGCTCATGTCTTTCAACAAGAAATTCTAGTAAAGAAGTGATGTCTGCAACTATATGGAGTACTCTTTGTCAACAGCGGAGGAGTTAAAGATCAGCACAACATTTTCCATCTCAGTTTGCTCAGTCTTCATGGTTTTGACCCTTCCAGGGTGACAGCACTGCTGGCCAGAGGACAGGATGTCATGAATGCTAAGGCAGTCAGACATCATAAGGGAAGGGAGCTGGGGACTACAGAGTGCTGGGGATCTTGAAGGCTTTCCTTGAGAAGCTCAGGATCAGTTGAAGTTTCCTCTTGTGATAAAACCTGGTATCTTGTAAGCAAAGGAAGGGATTGAACTAGAAACTCATGGTCTCGGCCATAAGTAAATATAAATATGAAAATATTTATATAAATATNATTCTAAAGCATTCAGCAGCTTTTAAAATTGCCCAAAGTATATTCCTGTAAGTTTTAGAGAATTTTCATCATTTTGGATGCTACTGAGTCAGGATTATGTTAGCTACAGAGGAAATGCCTGAATCATGGAATATAGATGGCTTGAATACAGGCTGAGAGTGGTGTGGGCAGACTTGCACAACTGTACCTGTTGTTGATTGAACAGCACAATGCTTGCCCAAGTCAGTGTTATGCCTCAGAAAACTCCAAGAAGACTTTCAGCATGACTTTACTCTCTGTATCTGAAACTTTATCTTAGCTAGTATAAAGGGTTTGTATGAATAAAGTTGCTTCTTCTCCCCCTACTGTCTGATCAGTGGTTGTCTTTGAAAGGGCTGTTGTGGCTGCTCTCTTGCATTAAAAAAAAATCTGAATTAGCTTGCTGAGTGTCCTTGTTATGAAGCAGCTGGCTTCATAACAATTTTATTTTTTTTAAATTAAATATCCTTTAGTTCTTTTTTTTCTGCAGCCATTCATGCTCTGTTAAATGGTTGTTTCTGAGTTACATTTGATTTTTATCCTTCTGTTAAAAAGAACTCTGAAATTTGGGTAATGGGTGTTTAGAGTTTATTTTTATAGTGTTAGCTGCTGTTCCTTATGTGAATACCTGCTGTGCTGTATCTGTAGAGACATCACTGATTTAGACTATGTCTGAACCCAGAGCTTTACAGTGTTTGCAAAATCCATTAATTCACTTACCTGTGAGTCAATATAATATTTAAAGCTGTATTTCACATTTTTGGTTTTTACTATTGTTTGTAGCAGTAGTAGTAAGATTGTACAGTGGGATGTCAGAGCAAATCACAGTCTGTTTGCTTGCATAGCATGCTCTAGTCCATTAATTGTTTCTTGTAAGCCCCTCAGTAGAATTATGTGGGAGGAAAAGTTATCTCCTGTGAGGAGGGAGCATGGAATGTATTCCTTAATCAATGACTGGCTTGCTACTGATTTCTGAGTAGTATGAAAGTAGCCCAGTCCCCTTTTGCCATACCCTATATTGAAGGAGATACTTGAAGTTATAGATACTTACAGCTCTTGTAAGTGCATGTTCAAAAGGATTGTTCTCTTGTCTGCATTGAAGCTTCTCTGTCAACAGTACTAGTAAGACTGTGTCTTAAGTTTTGGGTTAAAATGTAACAGGGAATGTTTGAGGAATATACAAAAGTCTGAATATGCAATGAATTTTATTATAGCATAGTATATCACAATGTCATATAGTCTTATAAAACTATAATGCATGTATCATCTTATAATAGTATAATTTATAATCTATAAACATGTACAGCAACTTTCATTATATTGCATACTAATAATTATGTATGTAATACTGTTACAGATTTTTTTCCCAATGTATTATAGTATTTACAATTATTTTTATTTTCTCTTTGCAGGAAGTTCAAGAAAAAGCCTCTGTTTTTAATATGCAGTTGGACTTAACTAGGGCCATTCCCAGCCTTACAGTTGCCTTTGTCATTGTAGCTAATGGGGATCGCCAGGGACACAAAAGGTCTTTAGTTTTACCATCAATGGGAGCTTTGATTTCTGGTATTAGCTTCACTGCAATATCGTATTTTTCCTTGTCACTCTCTGTCCTATTTGCAGTCGCATTTATTACTGGACTGTTTGGGAGTTTAGCAACTTTCCTTGGAGGAGGCTTTGCTTACATAGCAGAGGAGTGTCATGATGAGAAGCAGAAAACAACACGAATAGCTGTAGTGGATTTGATTTTTGGAGTTGTATCTGGATTAGCAGGACTGTTATCTGGCTACTTTCTAAGAGAAATAGGCTTTGCATGGACATTTGTGATAGCATCTCTGCTTCATGTCATTAATATCATCTATATTATATTTTTTCTGCAAGATACCATAGGCGCATCTCAACTCCAGCATGAAGTGTCAGTATCCTGGAAAGAACTTCTTAGGGAGACATTTTCTGGAGTGTACATGCTTTTTAAAACTGCCCCTTATAAAAAGAGAATTTTAATAATTGTGTTACTTTTTACATTTATGACTTATTTATTTACTCTGCTGGGTGGGAGTTCACTTTTTACACTGTATGAACTGGATGAGCCGCTCTGCTGGAATGAAGTGTACATTGGATATGGAGCAGCTGCATTCACTTCTGTCTCGCTGACCAGCTTTTTAGGAGTTTACTTATTTTCCAAATGTCTCAAAGACATTTATATTGTCTTTATTGGGATATTTTCTTACATTGGAGGAATGATCATGGCTGCCTTTGCCAAAACTACCCTGCTCATGTTTTTAGGTGAGTTCCGAATCAGTTGTTCCATGGTCAACAATGTATATGAAAACACTGCTGTGTTTTCTGTAGTGAATGCAGGTGTTGGATATTGAAGGTACCACCTTGAAAGGGTCATAGAGAGGTAAAATGTAACTGGCTACTCAGACTGATCTAGGATTTGATAAAAGTATGAACCTTGTGGAGAAACAATGGAATTACTTGCTTATGATTTGGTTTTCATGCCACAGAAATATATTTGATTTATTAATTTCTCTGTTCATGGATAACTATGTCTCAGTGCACATCTAGTCTGACTTTTCTGTTGCCTTTTACTATTTGGGGAACTAAGTGTTCTAAAGTACATGACTAATATAGTTGCAATATATTTGTAAAATCCTGGATTATAATTACTTCAATGTCTCATGGCTGCTTTACAGTGAGAATACCATCTTTGCTCTGCTTTATGCCTATTCCTGTTCTCCGATCCATGCTGTCAAAAGTGGTTCTCACTGGTGAACAGGGTAAGTAGAAATGTTTTTAAACAATAAAATAATATGGTGCTTCAGAACAGAGATGCAAGATTATCTTAAAACAAATAGATACTATTTTAAGATTGCTTTTCTTTCAAGTTCTGTATAATATGAGCTTGTGTCTTGATATTAATGGCTTCTGGTTCTGAATTTAATATAAACAACATTGTGTTAAAAACTACTGCAAGTTTTAACTATCAAACAAAATATTATTCTTAAATTAAAGACCATGGGGAACTTCAAGCAGAAGAATTCTCAAGATTTATACAAGTGTGATTTCACAAGGGCTTCCTATATTTACATGATTTTGTCATGCAGAGAAAGACCTGTTTCTGTTATTTAGTCGGTTTCTCACTTACTAATATAGAAAGGTAAGCAGTAGGTGGTCAATCTTCATAGTATTTGGAAACAATTAGACTTGGATCCTCAGCTGTAGGGCAAGAACCCAACTTCAAGCCTGTGGCTCCCAAACATGTCCCAACAAATGTAACATAATACTTATCAAAGTCCTTTTCTTATGGAACACAGAAAAAAACATGTTAGCCCTTAAAATATGGCTCTAATATCCCATATTTTGCTTTTGGGGGGCATGTATTTTCTAGATTTTCAGAAATATATACCTTTTAGAAACGTTTTCCTGAGTTGATTAGTTTTATTTTTTAAAATATTCATCTTCATACACTAAAACAAAGATCTCTTTGTACTAGCTGTGCTAAAATACACCTCTGGTATTGAGTTTCTTGGCATTCTTCAGGGCTTTGGCTACTTGAGTAGTTTGCAGCAATCAGGTTGCCTCTTGTCATCCTTTTCTGCTTACCTAGTGTGATTTTGGTTATGGTCCTATGACTATGAATGCAGCTTAGGAAAATGTATTCAACAAGACTCTGACAGGATAGACTGCTACCCCAAAGGGTAGTTCAGTCCAAAAAATGTTGTTTGTTTCTTTTCAAAAATGAGAAGGCAGTGGTTTTAAGCTGAACCAGCAGTTCCTTGTTGAATCAGTCTTTTTCATATATAAGAGTGAAGACTAGAGAAGGAAGAAACAAGAAAGGAGAAAGTAAGAATGAAGAAGAGAACTGGAAGGGGTAAAGGCTGGAGATGTGCACAACATGGTTAGTGAGAATAAACAGGTTAAACATCATGTGATAAGCAAATGCAAGAAAGTAGGCATTGTGACAGAATAATATTGAAGAAAAATAGTTTTTATCAACAAAATGTGTTATTTGTTCTTTTTTTCTCATTTAAAAGAACTAGCATTTTGTAGGAGTCAGAAGACACTTTCATAGTAAAGTATGATCCTCTAGTGCTTGTAGCTTGCATACTTGCAAAAATACTGCCAACAGATATATCTTTTGAACCATGTTTAAAAGCTTCTGTACTTTGAAGAGATTTTTTTTTTATTTTGTTTTGTTTGTAATTCGCCCATTTATTTTTGGCAGGTGCTGTGTTTGCTTGTATTGCCTGTTTAGAAGTTGTGACCGGCACTATGTCAATTTCAGTTTTTAATATTATCTATGCAACTACTGTTGCATGGTTTTCAGGCTTTAGCTTCCTCCTATCAGCAGGCCTTTGTCTAATTCCACTGTCTGTCCTGTGGTAAGTATGCATCGGGAGGGTTCTTCTGACTGCCTTTGCCAGTAATTTCTATTTTGACATGAATTGAAGCTGAATAGTTTAATGTGGTAGTTCTCAAACTTTCCTATCTGCTAGTGTGCTGTAGTGGCTCTAACTTCACACTTTTTCCCTGATCCAGCTACCTGCCCTCAGCTTTGTGCTCTGAATTTCCCCCAAACTGAAGCCTATCCTGAATGTACTGCCAGTGGGATGTACCATACCCTTGACTGCATGAGTGCCTTCCCTTGGTTTGAGACCTTTATCTGGTCTTTCTTCCAGGAAAGCCTTTCCCACAGATCACATGAAAAGCATGAGCTTAATTTTGCAATCTGAGCTCTTCTAGATGCTAATGAGAGTTATAAACATGACATTAAGCATGCTTAATGGTTTAATGGAAAGATCTCTGTCCTGGTCTTTGGTCATGGATACCTTGTAACCCAGTGCCATTAAAATCTGTAAAATATTTTAAAGGCCAAAATAATAAACCTCTAAACTTGTTTAAAAAATAGGCTTCTAATGCAGTTATGTCTAATCATATCTAGTGACCATCTAGTAATACAGACAGTGAAATACCATTCATGAGTACTCATAAAGCAAAGATCACTTTACATTATTTACAGTATAAATTACTTCTTCTTAGGATGCTTAAACAAAAATCTAAATGACAGAAAAATCACTTTTCATTAGATAAGATTTACAGTTGAGGGGGAAAGATGTTTTTCTTAAGAGGATGGCACTTTGGCTGGAGACTTGTATATTTTTTCCTAATACTCAGACTTCACCTCAGTCACCTTTTATCACTGCATCAGCTGCATTTTAAGATTTAAATAGGCAGTGATAATGCTGTAGATTTAAAAAATTTCACATAATTTCAAGTCTGTTCCTGCCTCATTATAATCCTTTGCACAGTCTTTACAGAGAAGCTATACTAATGGTAATTTAAGGTAGTGATGGGTCTTACATCTGAGGGAATTGAAGCAAAGGCATCTTGCATGTGTGAGTAGAATACTTTCCAGTAAAGTAATAAACAATTGAGAAATTCAGTTATATTAACAAAAGCAAAGTAAATACTTGTTCTATTAAGTATTATCTTTAGTTTAGTTCAGTGTAAGTAAAGTGTCTATTAAGAAAACAAAATCTGTTGCAGAAAAGGTAACAGATATTTACCATCAGTCCATCTTGCAGTCAGTACTGTAGTACATCATCACCATAAATTTCTGAAAGTTTTTTTCTTTACCTTCTGTCATTGGTTTCAGATATATGACCCTTTGAATATGATTTCTCTGCACCTTTCTTTTTAGAGCATCACACAGTGTTACAGTTGGAGGGCAGAAAGGGTAGTTTTTCCAGTCTGTAACAGCAGAGTAGTTTAGTACTGTGCTCAAAGGCAGCAGTAATGATATTGTCTGACTTGTGCAATTAGGGCAAATAGTGGCATTGCTTTTGTTTACTAAGACACATCACCAGCTTTGTGCCACAGAGAATGGCTGCACAGAGTTATCCTGTGTGTTGGTGCTGAATCAGCATGCTATACTGAACTATCTCAGCTAGATACCTGTCTTATCTTTGTCTTACAGCTGGCTTCTGTGCACAAGTTGGAATGGGGAGGACTTGGCTCTCCTAGTACCTGAAGAAGTATCCAGCATAGAGAGTGCTGATAGTTGAACAAAGGATCCACATACCCAGGATTTCTAATCTGACATGCAGTGGCAGAGATTATTATGTCACACAGAAACCACAGAGATAACACAACTCAATCTCCAAGTGACTCTGCAGCAATAAGCACTAAATTGGTACCACTCAACACCCAGTCTCTTTTTAGCACTTGACTAAAGCTAGCTCTTAACTACAGAAATAGGCTATCAATTGAGATTAATGCTGCTTCAGCATGAAGGAAAAAATAAGGTAGGATGATACTTCTTCCACTTTCCCTTTCTCAAGTTTGAGAATGCCGGTGTGGATTGTGATATATCTTGTATCACTCTAAGTTGAGTGACAGAGATAAGCTTAGCAACCCAGAAGACACTGGCAATTCTGCTGAAGCCATTGCAGTTTGTGCCAGCTGAGGATATGGTCCACTGTGTATATCTTGAAAGGCCTGTCTTAACAGTGAAGCCCCCAAACTGTCTAAAATTACTAAACTAAAAAAACAGTTTTTTCAGAAGGCAGACTGGAGGCAATACTTACACCTGCCATAAGTACACTTACTGTTCTGCAGCTAGCAGAGTGTTTGTGTAAGTTTAACATTAAGGTGTGTGGACCTTGCTTGTGACTTAGTTCTTGAAATGGATTTTCACACAGAACTGTCAGGAAATTCTCATCTTGCAGAGTGTGAAGTTCAGACTAAACCTACATTTTGCAGAGGCCATGTTGAATATTTATCATTTTCCATATATTAAGGACTATGTACAGACATCTCTGTTTTGTCACAGAGATCCTTCTTGTTTTCTAGTTAAGTTGGTACTTGGCTTAAATGTTTCTTTTAGTGAACAGCTGTGATAGCATTTCTTAGTTGTAGGTCTTTATTTTTTTAAGAACCCTGAAATGAGGTGATGAAATCAGAATCATGAATCTAATCCTCTTGCCACAAATTCAGCATAATTTATGAACATTTGAACAGCACTTCTAATCTTCAATGCACTTTACAAATGCTATTCAGAACAGCCTTCCATAATAGATACTATCCTCTCTGTTGCATAAAGAGATATTAACAGAAAGGACAAGTGACATGCCCAGGACCCCAGTACAAACTGGTGAGACTGCCAAACCTAGGAATCAGTTTCAGCACTGACTCTTCACCTTTTCCCTTAAGAATTTTAAGTAGAAGTTATCCTGAGTATTAGGTTCTGGAATGCAGAGCACAGCAGAAGTGTGAAAATAACACCATGTTAAGGACCACTCCCATGTGTGGATTTTGTTAAAGAGTTTGACAGCCAATACTGTTCTGATCTCTCAAAGTTTTGTGTGACTCTCTTCCCGCAAAACAATGTAAAGTGGTAGCCATTTAGAGAATGAAACCTCTAGGAAAGCAACTACAATGACTTCAGATGCACACAGCATAAGATAAAAATGCAGACAGACATAGAATGTGCTTTATAATCGATGAGCTGCTTACAGCACTGATACCCATCCTATGAACAGACTCCTGCAGAACTTCTCAGTGGTACTCCACCAAAAAATAGTAATATCAAATCATGATAATACTTTTATAGATCCTTTATAACTGAATGACTGCATTCTTTCCAAGTTATGTATCATGATCACAGATAAACCTGGAAGAAGGTTCAAATAAGTTAAAGGAAGAGCCTACAATATTCAGGAGACCACTATCTGCTCATCACAAATGAAAACAGGGCCATTTATCCAGGCCAGAGGGAACGTGCTAACACCTCTAGCCAGCTCTTACACTTCTGTCCTGAACTTGCAAGACTGATTTTGGCAATTAATGATCATTAGCTTTCTCTCAGTAGTTTAGACAAGAATCAGAAAATAAAACTGCCTAATGCCTTTGAGGTGCCCAAGCTACTGCCAGCTTGTTGGAAACATGAGCCGAGTTCCACAATAACCCGTGGGTCCAAAACATAATGAGTACTTGTAGAGAGATTAAAAAAACACTGATGTAAAGGATTTCAGCACAAACATTACATTGTCTTCCTTGCTTTTTCATTATGCAGTTATGTAAGGCTTTATGAAATGAACTATTTCACAAAAAACTGCCTGGAAATAAAAAAGCAAATGCAGAAGGGGCATGAACCTTCACTTGCTCTTCTCCAGTGCACACCTCTTCTAGCACTCAGAAGCTTACAACAAAGCGAGCCACAGTGGTGCTGTGTCAGTCCAACTGAGGACAAGCATGTACATGTCAGGAATGGCTTTGTTATGATTTGATTTAAGTGCACAAAGTATGTGCTGTTTGCAGAGTATTTCTGGTAGATGGAGCATTTAGAACTGGCTATAAATTCAGGTTAAAACACATGGAGGATATGAACTGTGTTTTTAAAATGCCTTGCAGAGTGCAAGCTGAGGAACCAAGTACTAATATGCATCAGATTATTAAAGCAGAATCTTCTAAGTTTGTAATAATTTCCTTGTGTATAAATACAAATTATTTTGACATAATAATAAAGTTTGGTTTTTTAAACTCTGTTGCATGTGTAGTTCTTGTGCTTTTAAATTTTGTTTTGACAAATGGCTAACGGCATGACTGATAGAGGATGTTGATGTATACCAGAGCAGCACTAAGCTATCGTCTATTTTTTATGGTCATAACAAACAAACAGCAGAGCAGGAAGATGTGCTTTTGCTTCCCTCCTGCACCTGGGGAGAGGAAAGGATGCTGTCCAGAACATTGGCACCAAGAGGAGGCGTGGAGTTAACGGAATAGGGACAGCACTGCCACCTGCAAGAAGTCATGGTGGGGGCTTGTGTTGCACCTGCCAGAGCAGCAGAGCTGGAAGTGCCTTCCTCCCCAAGCCAGATCTGTCCCAGCTCTAGTGCCCAGGACACCCCACTTTGCTGCCTCTGTGGGTTGCCCCAAGCAGCACCTGCTTTACAGAATGAGGCTTGTACAAAATGGGAAGAATGGGCTGGGGCAGGAAGTCCACAGCCAGCCCCCTGCAGCATTGAGAAAATGTAATCCTTCCTTTTTACTTCAAAAGCTTTTTGCCTCAGTCCTGCTTGATTTCCATTTCTCTACTAACAGCATTCTAAATTCTCACACGGGCCTCTTACACAAACTATTTGCTTTCCAGCCTGGCTAAACCCTAGGATTAGCTTCCTTACAGACATAATGAACAATGCAACTTCCTGGCTCTGAATATGGCTTGATCTCACCCAAGATTATTACAAAGTATACTAATCATTGAACAAAACCACCTAGAAATTGCATGCAGCATCCTAATCTGCTTCTGGTTTTACACTGTACAAATGAGAAACTCTAGTAAATTACTTGTCTTAATGTAGTTTTGCTCAGATGCAACAGAATCCATCTTTCAGCTAACAAACGTTAGGAAAGGCCAGCTAGCTCAATACACTGAAGTAGGGAGCTGTAAGGCACCAGTAACTGTCTGACTGTTGTATGGCTCCCTGTTTTCTTGAACAGTGCTGGTAAGATGGCAGACCTCCTAAAAATCCATGCCAGTAACTTTAACATATCCCAGACCTGGCAATGTAATCCCTCAGCTTTTCTGGCCTGAGCTTTGAGCAGTACAAAGCCTACTGAACCCTAAGTTTGCTTTGTAACAACAGTTTAGTTTTGCTTTACACAAAACTGTAGAAGAACTTGCTAATTATAAAACAATATTTAATATATTTAATAAAGACTATCAGCTCACAGAAGGATGAGGATAGCTGTAGAAAACAAAAATGTGAGATAAGTCTACACTTGCATGTTCAATTTATTGGTCCTCTGTTTAACCTCCCTAAGGACAAAAAACCCCAACAAATTAAACAGCTTGTACTGCATAGCACAATTCTCTAATCTCTACAAGTCTCAAGTGAAGAAAATTTTAGAAGCTTCACTTCTTAAATTAAACAAGTTTAAATATAAAATCAAATAAGACCACCACTAAGGCAAGTCATACTATCAACCTAATGTTCCAAAAATGCTGCATGTTTTGCACATAAAAGCGCTATAAAATTTACCAGACAGAAGCCAGAGGCTTTGGCCCACATGGATAGGGAATTTGTAGTAGCTATAAGCCCACCGAAAAGCACAAGGAATGTTTGCAGTTGTGGAAAGTCGTTTATAGCAACATTCCTGCTAAAATTATTTGCAACCGAACACTAATTACATTTAACCAAGTAATTAAAACCTGCTGAATAAAGACAGTTCCTGTTTTAGAAATACTGTTTCAAGTTCTTCATGTCTGACAATAGGTATAATTTTTTGAACCACAGAATTTTTTCCTGATATTCCACATTGTATTAGATGCCTTGCAGGACTGATATAACATATACATGTATGACAGCAGAAATAGTTGTTACAATCCTGAATTTAATAAATAAAACCACTTAGGCACACAAAAACCCTTCCAGTAGTCTGCTCCGTTAAAAAGTGTATTTAAGTATAAATCTCTCTTCCTTAATTAAGATCTGATTTTTGTAAACCCACAAATATTTTTTTCTGTATTTGTACCACCATATCTTCATGTTCTTACTGCAGCAGCTTTATTAGGTACTTTCATAATTCTGCATTCTTTCTTAATACTATAATATCTAGACCTGGGAGCACTCTTTTGGATTATGTTCAAACAGCTTTTAAAACATTTCTTTAAACCTCAAGTGGAACTTGCTTCTACTTTCAGAAACCAAAACACTCTCTCAGGGACACACATGAAAAAACCTAGACCTTCAACCCCATTCTTACAGCAATACTTCCAATTCTACACAAAAGCTTAATAGCTCACTCATAGCTGTCAAGAGATGGACACAATGTATGTAACCAGGAATGCTGAAGTTAGAGACCTTTAAAGATATTGCAATAAAAGGGACAACACTGGGTCATGAATAAGAGATTCTTGATTTAGGATTAAATACATTTTTGAACGCAACAGCATTTATAGCAAACTTTTATTCAATAGTTTAAAAAGTGTATGGAAATTTTCATGAACAAAGAGTTATGCAACAGAAAATACCTTCCTCTTCCTCCATTAAATGCATTTACCACAGTAGTCAGTTTTAAAATGCCTGGGTATTTTTGAATTTCTAGTATACATATATCGCATTTCCATATTCAAGAAGCTATTGTCCTGAGCAGTTTATGAAAAGGCATTATTTAAACTATCTAGTTACAGGACATTTGTATGATTGATAACAAGCACAGAACAATTTAGAGACTTGAAACATTTAATGTGCCTTTTCATTACCGGAGGCAAGTGATAACTAGGTCTGCTTAACACTGTGAGTGTCAATTTAGTACCATGTAATTAGATCTTCGCTAGAAAGACACACACAAAACATTTTTGCGAAGTGTATTTTGTTACAATAAACCAAGCTTGTGTTCCATCATCATGTGTGGTTCTCCCATAACCTCACTCTGGGAAGGATCTGGAAAAAGAAAAGTTAGACAACATGAGGCCTTTACCAAGCTACAAAGACCAACAACTAATGATGCGAACATCTCTTTCCATTATAATGCTTGCTGCAACAGTTACTTGACTGATTTTTGACAGTGTTGCAGAGTGCAGATCTGTAACTCAGAAGCCTCTCTCCTAAGCACTGACCAGCGAACACATATATTGTGGAACAGCTTGTCATAAGGACACACACACATTTCAAATAAAACCAACCAGTTCTGCATAAGCACAGACCCCAACTGCCTGAATCTCAAAGGGATTACATAACAAATTTAGTGTTTGAGAAAACTCAAGTCTGACTGAAGCTTTTCTCCACAGTTGCTCTACACCTCTTTCCAACACAACTTCTCGGCACAACAGGAGCTCACACTCACCAGTACTGACAGTATGAACTTTTCTACACAAAAGATTAAAATTAAAAGAAAGAAAGAAAACAAAAAAAAAACAAAAAAAAAAAACCCAGGGCCAGAACTATTTGGAAAAAATACAATTTTCTTTATGGGTGCATCAATCATTTTTCCCTTCCATAAATAAGACATTAATGCCTCTGATTCCTCCAGAGACAACAAAAATATCTAGTCCACTTCCTGATAAATAAAGCCTTATCAAAAACACTTGTAACCCACTCACTCCATAAAAATCTAACAGCTTGTTGTAAGCAATGGTAAATAACCAAATTTCAACAAATTATATTTGACATTGCTCTACCCCTGTGGAACCACAATAGCCCAAGATTCCTTCCCTTGGTCCTTGTTTACCCATCTCAGAAAATAACCCCAGATTTACACCATGCCTCAAGATTCAGATTTGTTCCTCCATTATTTTCAGCTCTCTATCTCCCCAGCTATTTTCATTCTCCAATCCCACTTGAAAGTACTCTCTGCGTCTTTCCATGATATTCTCTGTCTCCTTCCATGTCCGTAAGTACCAGCTAGAAATAATTTGTTCAAAGGCCATTTTTCCAGGTTTATGGTACTATTCCACACATACTAATATGTCAGCAGGTTATCATGTAACTGCAGCCTGTTGAGTTCATTTGAGGGAGCCTTTCCCTGCTACATATCTGTTTCAATAGTTCTGTACCTCTTCTCTAACATTTCATCTTAATTACAGAACTTAAAAAACTCTGTAACCTCTGCTTGAAAAAATCTGCACAAGTATTTTAAAGTTTCTGAGGAAAGATGCATACAAGCTACACGCATAATCTACTCCTTTAGAAACCCGGCCTACAAGTAAATACTGTCTTGCTCAATATTTCAGAGTAATTTCCACATAACTTACAGCTAAATTACATTTATTTCTCCTTCCCCAGTGCTTCTTTGCTTTTAGGATTTAATTTTGTTCTTTGTATTTTGGGAGTTTAATTCTCTTGTTCAGTAGAGGCAAAGAACTTCATGGCTCCCAAACTTTACCCCTAAATGCTTCCATAACATTAAAGCCAGAATCTATTTACCATTAAGGATATCCTCAAAACCAATGCATTCATCATTTCCCCTCAAAATATCCATTGCCATGTTTGAGCTGTGAAGAAATGGTAGACGCTGGACCTGTAAAAAGAGTTCAAGCAAGAGTTCAAGTTTCTGCAAGTCTGAAATAGAAAGGGTTCATATTTGGATTTCTCAGTCTGAAGTGACTGAGAAAAGTCAACAGGCAGAAAAAACAACTCTGGAATAAGAGAACTACTGGCACACAAAGACACACCAACACCACCATCTTCTTTTGATTATCTGTTTGAAAAGAACAGCCTTCTAATAGAATTTTGGTTTTCACTGGGGTGTAGGTAGTACAGCAAATACTGCTGTTTAAAAAATAACTAAGTACTTTCTGTCTCCTCTGTAAAGCTCCTCTCACATAAAGTTGGAGAGGTTCACCTCCACACTCTGAGGTCAGTACTGGGCAATTGATATATAATGCAGAGTTTGGAAACTACATTCTAAGCTCCTACATCTCTGACACAGGTCAGGAATACAAATGTAAGAGCTATATTGACTTTCCCATTCAAACATAATCCTTTTAATTAATCTAAATCATAATTATGTCTCCGATCTCAACCAATTCTTAAGTTTCAAGTCCACTCCCAGTTACTTTCAACAGTCTTCTGTACCCTTCACTCCCAGTATTTCCAAAAAAATTTCAAGTGGCACACACAGATTTCAGAGCATAAATATTCTGAGAATGCATTCACCACTACTAGAGATATTTCAGTTAAACCACAAGAAAACTTGTATACCCAACATGAATCTGGAAGTGAAAAACCTTCTGATCACCATATTTCCCCTCACCCATCTCCCAAAACCACCTCTGGAGACAAACTAACAGGATATCCTCACCTCCCTCATTCTCCACAATATGTTAGTTAGGAAGAAGATTCCTCAAGACAGCACAGCTGAGACCAAGGGATGTTTTCGTATCTCACATCCTGACTTTCACATCTTCAGGACCAGTAACTTCTGCCAAGCTTAATGCAGCTCACTATGGTTTAGAAGCACCTCATCACTCAAACAGAGTACAAAATTGGTCTAAATCACTTGGAAAACCTACTCTCAGTAGCTTGACAACCTTCAAGAAGACAAAAAAGTTCACTAGGACCAATGAACTTTCTATGATTCCCTTTCTCCAGCTACCCTCAATCCTAGGAAAAAAGAAGGAAAAGGAGACAGACTCAGCTTCTCAATTAAGAGTTAAAACCTTTGAATTTAACTCCCTGTAGACCTCCCTTGATCTTACAACGAAGGCTGAGGAACAATAAGCACACAGCAAACTCTCTGTTTCAGGTTTCACATTACCTCTAAATCAAACCCAAATCACTATCTCCTTCAGACCCCTAAGTCTCTTTTCCCTACAGCTGCAGAGACTCCTTCCCATGAAGGTCATACATTCTGCAGGGGAGAGTATTAATTTTAAGAATTAACACTCAATTCCTCCTGCTTTTCTCTGAAGCTTAAAGGAAGCTATTCCACAGCAAAGCTAAAGCAGTTAGCTTCACCAAATAACCAATAAAAGAACAGCAGCTAAAAGGCTTTAGTATATTGACTGTTCTAAAAACTAGTAATTTCACTGTTTAGTTCATCTTTTTCAGCAGCAGTTTTTTAACAGTGAATTAACTTCTTTTAGAAACATAAGGTATCGCAACAAAGAAAGATGTGTCTCTGAAAGCATGCTTCAAGGTAAAGATTTTTTTTCAAATGGCTTAAATTATATCAGTTGGATAAAAATGCCTACCTGTTTCACTGCTCTGAATTCCATCTGCAGCTTTAAAGGTGCATGGATTCCTTGGATGTTTCTCAGCGTAGCAAAGTTTGTTTTATCTTGATTTAACTGGAACTGTCACAAACAATATTGATTTTTATTTCAGAAAAATTTACTTCCAAGTACAGACATAGAAGAAATTTGTGACATCCTACTTAAAAGAACCTGCTCACTAAATTTGTATGTAAAAATTCAGTGATACCAAACATGTTGCAAGTGTACAGGAAAGAGAGTAATGCAGTAAGATTTGTACCATGAAGCTGGAATTGGTTTTTTGCTGGATTTTATTCCAAATTAAGAGCAGAAATTCTATTTTGTTATTTTTGATAATCAGGAGATGTAACACCACCAAGTGGTATAGTTTTGCACTACTTTGCTACAATATTGTCTGGATGAATAGGAAGCTTAGTCCAGTTTGAAGATCACAAAAGCCAGTTTGATGTCTTTAGTTAGTCATCAAAGACTACTTGAAAAGACTTGATGTACTTCTTTTCTGATCAAGCAGGAAAACAGAGCACCACTTACACTCCTTATGATTGTGAAAAGCAAATGAAAACTCATATTTTTCCCAACTGCTCTCAAACTTATCAGTAAGACAAAGAAAATCTATTTAGTAGAGGCTTTTTAAAGAAAAAGTGCTCACTCATGTACGCTGGAGTACAAAGAAGTTATACTTACTGTCAAACTTAAGCTTAAATAATCAAAAAAATTCAATTATCTAATTTTTAAAGCTGTATTCCATCACCATGACAAAAGCCTATTATTGTGAGAACACATTTATGAGCAGGGATCTCAAAAACCAACAAAAAAAATACAAGTTAAAGACATAACAAGCATTTTCTTTGTAACAATCTATACTGAATACTCTTCACAAGTTAAAAGAGAATATTACTTATATGCCTCATCCTAATCTTATAATTCTGGTTACATTATTCTTCCATTTCTTTTATAGAGAGGATTTTTGAATAGCAGAAACATTTGGTTTCTACCAGCGCTACCTGAAAAACCTTTTTAACATTGATAGCAGGAACACCAACCATTACTATCTCAGGCTAAGTAAGTTAAGTACTTTCCCATTCAAATGTACATGAAAATAATTCTTAAACTGGCCTTAAACTTACAGAAAAATTAACCAAATGTGGGCGAAACAATTTAGAAGACTCACATACTTCTTAGGAAATTACACGGCATGTTTTATTTCTGTGCATTTTTGTCTCTTTAGCATGTGATCTTTTAATTATGCAAGTTTTGTACGGCAAGAACAGAGTTAAAAACTAAGTTACAGCAATCAGTTAAAAAAATAATTGCCAAATAGCTCTGAAATATTTATAGTATTTATAAACAAGCTCACAAATTTGGTATCACAATAACATCATCCTTTCAATGCAAGGCGACACTAACACTGGCTAAAATTAGAATATATTTGACATTACAGTTAGACCTTGTTCTGCTATTTAATTTAGCAATTTGGAACATTCTATCACAGTTTGATACATCGTATCTTCTACACTGACAAAACAGGCACCAGAAACATTCAGTTCAACCAGCAAGTCTGGCCTCCCTGTACCTCCCCCAGATCATTTGTAATGGTTCATGAGCGATGACTGAGCCAGACAAGATGGCAAACACTTATGATGAGCTGCAGGTATAAAATGTCTAGACGGGACTGAGCAATTTATGTGTTCATGGGCTGAAAGTCTGAAAATGAAGATAGATGGTAAATCTACAGACAAAATTGGAGGATCAGCCTTCACAAGGCAACAGGTGTGCTCCTGTGCCTACCTATGGCAGCTGCACACACACTCTTAGATGACCAAACCTGACCACACAAACCCCTACTTGGAAGCTTGCTTACACACTTGAAGTGAGGAGAGATTAAGTAAGAGATTGATACTAAACAGACTTGCCGACAATGGTATTTGTATAAATAAAATGTTACTATTGTTGAACGCCTTCCTTCTGTTAAAGATCCTGCTCATTACTTGCTACTGCACAAAGCAGTCCATATAACCACACTCTTAATGTAAACTTCATAATTAGTTAAGAGTGAAGATGGCTGTATTTGATGTTATGCTTACATTCTTTTCTGTCAGCTCCAGTGGGTGGCTGGGCAACAATTCATTTTTCACACTCGTAAAGCTAGAAGAACAAGTAGAAAAGACATTAACATCAAATTAACTGGGACATGGTTTTCTAAGTCGCATTCCAAAACCAGTCTCCGACACAAACACCAGGCCACAGAGACACACAACTAGCAAAGTCTGAACTACAGGAAAAAAAAAAAGATTAACAGTGAAGCAGCAAGTAAAACCTCTAACTACAGCACTACCAGAAGAAAGTTTCAAATGTCCTTTATGCTTAACAAAACAGAATGTGTTTTTCTTCCTTGATTCCTTTGAGAANTATTAGATATTTCACAATTATCAATACTTTGCTGTTTCTTTTCTGAAGAACAATATCACAGAGATAAATGTTTGCAACACACCTTGCAAGAAACTTCTGTAAAAAGCCAACATTTAACATATACTGAAGTTCAACACTGTGACACAATTCAGCAAGCAAAAGTAAAGCATACCCTCTGCGCAGAAGATCATGACCTTCAAATAGCCCTGAAGCTGAAACTTCTGTAAATGAGATACTATCCTTCAACAGAGAAGTAGTGCCCCTGGAATTCTGGAACCAAAAAAAAAAAAAAAAAAAAAAAAAAAGAATAATTTAAAGAAAAANTATAAAATGTCTAGACGGGACTGAGCAATTTATGTGTTCATGGGCTGAAAGTCTGAAAATGAAGATAGATGGTAAATCTACAGACAAAATTGGAGGATCAGCCTTCACAAGGCAACAGGTGTGCTCCTGTGCCTACCTATGGCAGCTGCACACACACTCTTAGATGACCAAACCTGACCACACAAACCCCTACTTGGAAGCTTGCTTACACACTTGAAGTGAGGAGAGATTAAGTAAGAGATTGATACTAAACAGACTTGCCGACAATGGTATTTGTATAAATAAAATGTTACTATTGTTGAACGCCTTCCTTCTGTTAAAGATCCTGCTCATTACTTGCTACTGCACAAAGCAGTCCATATAACCACACTCTTAATGTAAACTTCATAATTAGTTAAGAGTGAAGATGGCTGTATTTGATGTTATGCTTACATTCTTTTCTGTCAGCTCCAGTGGGTGGCTGGGCAACAATTCATTTTTCACACTCGTAAAGCTAGAAGAACAAGTAGAAAAGACATTAACATCAAATTAACTGGGACATGGTTTTCTAAGTCGCATTCCAAAACCAGTCTCCGACACAAACACCAGGCCACAGAGACACACAACTAGCAAAGTCTGAACTACAGGAAAAAAAAAAAGATTAACAGTGAAGCAGCAAGTAAAACCTCTAACTACAGCACTACCAGAAGAAAGTTTCAAATGTCCTTTATGCTTAACAAAACAGAATGTGTTTTTCTTCCTTGATTCCTTTGAGAAGGAGATGCAAATACTAATAAATGAAATCATTACAGATTTAATTATGTCCAAAATACACTATATCTTATTTTGAAGTCTCCAAGCTTTTGCAATGGAATATTGCACACACTTTCCACCCAATGCCAGTTGTATGGCATTTTAAACTCAATGAACTTCTTCTGGATTCATTACCCAAGACAGAGACATAAGTTTTGCACTCGTGTAAAAACGGCAAACTCCAAATTATTTTTATTATATTTATTATATTATTTATTTTATTTATTATTTATTTTTATTATATTACTTTTGGGGTTTGTTCCAGTGCTGAAATTAACCATTTCCCACAGTGTTATGGCACANCCTAAAAAGAAAAAGAGACCCCCGAAAAATTAAAAAAAAAAAAAAAAAAAAAAAAAAAAAAAAAAGGATTACTTCAAGAGAACCAGACCACTTTTGTATGGGCCAAAAGGCCAGCCAAATGAAAGGAAGTGCTCAAAGACTTCTTAAAGTACTCCTGGACAAGTCCTAGACTTTAGAGTTTCCTTAAAATGGAGACAAAACAAAAACACACACAAACACCCAAAAACATAACCCCTACACTAATTCAGAATTCTTTCAGACAGTCTGACAAAAACTGAAGGTACTGACAACATTTTTTGATCTGGTTGACCCAGATCAAGCTAAACTCACAATATGATCCCTGTTTTTTCCCACCCTGGGCTGCAGGGATGGAAAGGAAAGAGGCAAGTCCTGACAGCTGATTGGACAGAAAGGAGCATTCCTTCATTTACTGCAATACTGATACAAGATCAAATTTAGCCGTGGTTTGAGGCTGCCATAAGGAGGACAAAGTGTATTTGAGCAGTCTAGTATGCCAGCTAACTGAAATAACAAAGGAAAACATTAACTTGTAGTGGATCACCAGAAATCCACAGACTTACTAAGTAACCTAGGCCCCTAATTTCACTCTAACCTACCCGAATTTATTGAAGTGACTTTAAGATTGTTCATAAAAATTGCTCCACCAATAGGGCAATGTCTAATAAACAGCAGACAGTGGAAGGTGACAGCGATGAGCTGGAGTTCAGTGCAAGGGTTTCCCCTAGCAGCAGCCAGATCAAACAGAAAGCCCAGGGTTACAGTTAGGATCTTTTGTACCAACATGTGAGCTCTCAGTAACACAAGAGCCGTAAGACAACCCTAACATGCCTGTTGTTACACGCATCTACCAATTTACACATTCAGCACTGACCAGACCTTTGTGAAACTGCTGTAAATGAAAGCATTAAACAGATACGGTACTGAGGGACGTGAAAAGGGGGAAGATCAAAGTTAAAACCACGAAACACTCCCCAAAAGCAACACACGCGAGTCACACGAGTGCCCGGCCCGTCTGAGGCGGTCCCAGCGCCGCTGCCCATCACGGAGGGCTGAGCGTGACCTCCCTCCCCGTCCCGCAGGTTGCGGGAGGCTGGGGACCGCCGGGGCTCCCCGACCCGCTCCGCTGCCAGGGAAGGGATTTCCTCACAGCGCCCTGCGCGCCTCCCGGCCCCCCGCGCCCATGAGGAAGCTCGCCATGGCCGCGCCGGACCCCCGTGACTCAGCACGGCCCTGCTGCTCGCGGGGACGCCGAGAGGGGAGGAGGATCTGGCGGGGGAAGCGTGGCAGGAGGTCCGATCCGGTGCGGCCCGACACAAGGACACCCCTGGCCGCGCGGCTCCGCTACCGCTGCCCGCACTCACCATCTTGAGCCCCCGAAGCGCGCAGCCACTTCCGCCGCCGCCGCCCGCTCACTTCCGCCCCGCCCCCGGTGCGTCACCGCGCCAGGGGCGGAGCCGCCAGGGGGAATGGGGGCGCTGAGGGGCGGGGATGATGGCGGTTGTGCTGCCTCGCTCGGGAGTTGGGGGGAGGGGTGTGGGCTGAGGGGCTCATGTCCAAGCCGGTGCCCTCCTTGGCCATGGCTTTCTCACGCGCAGGGCTGTGCCTTGTAGACTGAAGGCGCTGTTCACAGGAGCACTGAATCAGGAAAAGACCTGTGAAACCAGCGAGTCCAACCTGTGACCGAACACTGCCGTGTCAACGACGCCATGGCGCTGCGTGCCGCGTCCAGTCCTTCCCTAAACACCTCCAGGGATGATGACTCCACACCTCCCTAGACAGCCGGTTCCAATGTTAAATCACCCCTTCTGTGAAGAAATTCCTCATCGTGTCCAACCTAAACCTCTCCGGACAAAACTTGAGACCATTTCCTCTTGTCCTGTCTCTTGTTATCTGGGAGAAAAGGCCGACCCCTACCTGGCTGCACCTCCTTCAAGGCAGTTGTAGAGAGAGCAGTAAGGTCTCCCCTGAGCCCCTTCTTTTCCAGGCTAAAGCTCCAGGTCGTTCTCACATGCCAGCAAAGCCCAGCTGTCTCAGTAACACCGTGGCTCCAAGCAGGAGCTGAAGTTGACTAACACCTTCCCATATCAGACTAGGGCGGCCATGGGCGGGACAGGATGAGTTTGACCAAGAAAAGCTCTCCACAGGCAGCAAAAACTGCTTGGGTGACACCAAAAGCATCACAGTGCTGACAGACTGAGATGGTGAAACCAGGCTTCCAGAGAATTTTCTGTATATTTCAATGCACAGCTCCACAGGTGTACTTGGGTATTTGTTTTATATATTTCTTCTGACATGTGTAGCTCATTCAACCCTTTAACTTTTTTGAGTTACCCTTAGTAACCCAAATTGACCTGTATTTGTAAATTTTATATGTGACAATTAAATGCCATCTCTCTCTCACACACATGTACACACAGACATAGAGGCAATATTTAAGCAGAAATTTTATGTATGTTTCTATGGCACTTATATTTGTGGGAAGAAAAAAAAAAGACTGAAAAAATAATATACTTTATATTCCATTTTCCTCTTTCTTGGGCAATCTCTGTACACCTTTTAAACCCCCCCCATCCCCACCCCCCACATTCTCAACCCAAGTTCTGGCCCTTTGTATTTATGTTTTAGGTTTAAAACAAAAACTTCAAAAGAATGAGAATGGAGGACTGGAGTTTTTAAAATAATTTTTAGGAAAATGAGTACCACAAAGGTTTCTCTGATCTTATAATTATAATGGGTACTTGGTTATTGTGGTGCTGGATTCATTATTATAGAATAGATGTGAACACAAAAAACAAATCAAGTTCCTGTTTAACTGCAGCTTACAGAATGCTAGGTTTTGTCACTAAATGTATTTATTTATTGACTGAGTTTGTTGATCAGGATATGACTGTAGAGATGAAACATCTAACTTTCAAAGTCATTCTTGCAGGACACCGACAGGATGCAATCACTCCATGTACATTTTTGACATCACTGCGATCCACAGTCCAGGCTGCATAACATAAAAGGACATATATTGCAAGAAAGAACTGGTATTCCTTTAGAGGCTTTCACACTAGGGAAAACTTCCAGACATAAACACAAATCACACACGTATTTTTTTCATGAGATTACCAAGAATTTCAAATTGGAGCAAGGCTTGATTTTTTTCACAACCAACTTTGCTGTAATGACCTTACAGTGAGCATCTCAACAGTGGGTGATTGGGTACCTCTCTGCAGCCCCACTGCAAATAAATAGGAGTTGCAGGAGCAATTGTTAGGCTGGAATCAGAAATGAGAGCCCATGGTGAGCAATGAGCACTGTGACAGCTCAGAAGCAGTGGATATGGCTGCTCTGTGTGTTGCAGGTGATTTCAAGGCTGCCACCAGCACTGGGGTCACCAGAATGCAGACAGAAGCCCACGGGCACTGCACCAGGCACAGCAGCCCTGCCACACAGAGCCCTGTGTGCTGAAACCTCCCTGCCGGGAAGCGATGCTGGCTACAGGACTGGATACCCTGCCTGAAGACATCTCCCTTGCAGATGGTAACTCGATAAAAAGTGAGATGCAGTGACTGCAATTGCTAAAGGGGCCTTCTTGTCTGGGGACGCTCTTTTAAGAGGATGTGGACACCTTAAAATTAGTGTGAAAATAACTATAACTCCTCTAAATTGGTGACTTCTATAAAGTTAGGATGATGAATTTCACATGTTGCTTTTAAAGATAAACTCCAAATGTTTGGGGTCTTTTGAGAATTTTTTTTCTTCTCTTTGTGTAGAGGAGGTCTGAAATGTATGACGGTTTCAAGTGGTTTCTGGATATATTTTACCACAGCATTTTTGGAATATCAGATCTGGTCTTTTAGCTGTGGACCTTCACTGAAGATTCAAGGTATCCTTAGACCATGGATACTTTTATCTTTTGGAAATCTTTCTTTAAAACATGATACTGTTCAAATTATCTTTTATCAGTTAAAATTGAATTAAAACCAAAAATCCCTCAGTAAACATAGCTTAGATAGCCTGACCTAAAGCAAATTCCAGTTTCAGTTACTATGCTTTCTCTTGCCTGGATCCCAGCATGGCATCATTTCATGGGAGGTCTGTGCATTTCCCGCTGAAGCCTCCAGAAGAAAGGTGGATTCAAAAATTGTCACACAGAGGCACAACATTAGATCAAAACCTGCTTTAACATAGCAGTAGAGTTCCCAGCAGAGAGCTTCCACAAATCTCCTCTTCCATGGGTAGAGAAGGCTGGTGTGGGGCAGCCTTTGCTGCCTAACCCTAACCCCAATCCTAAAATTTTTTTTCTAGGGGGCAAAGGCTGCAAAAGGAGTTTGTTCTCCAAGGAAACTTGTCTTTGTATCCATGTTTTTTAATATTGATGCAGCTTTGTCACTTTTCAAAATATAATTCCTTTGACGTATCAGTGTCAGCAATCTGTTCTGACTACGTGAACCTCTATCAGAAGAAAACCTTTATCCTGTAGGGCTGAGAAACTCTTTCACTGGTTTTTGTCAACAGCCAGTTATAACTTGTTGAAGTGAAAGTACTTTTTATTTATTTTTAACCAAATCAAATAAACATGTTTTCTTTGATCCTTAAGAACTCCTTTCTTGTTAACTTGCTTTATACTTTTATGTTTTGGCATTCATTGTAAATCTAATTATTTAAAAAGTTATTTTGTTTTACATTATTAAACCTTTTCTGAATTTAAGATAAACAGGGGCATGTTTTGTTAAAGATTAAAAATAAATTTCACACAAAACTGCAAAACGTAGCAAAGATAATAACGAGTAGGCGTCAGACTGTTCCAAAACAAGACTCTCTAGGGGCTCTTCTGAACACACGGCTTCGTTAAAACCATGTTCTGAAAGGGCTCAGGAAACCCCTGTCTCTAACCCACCCTTTCCTGAAGCTGGTGAAAGTGTTTAGAAAAAAGTTACTGTTGCAGGGAGACAAAAAAAAAAAAAGAAGAATAATCCCACATATTGCTGAAGGAGATTAGTTTTTCCTGTTTGTTTACCAGCAAAAATCTACAGTTTGTTGGACCTTCATTAGTCAAAACTTTCCCATTCTCATTGTTCAAAAGCAGCAAGCAGTCCAATAGGTGACACGAAAGAGAACATCAGGACCTCTATATGAATGTAGACTTTTACAACATTCTGTAACATCTAGTGGGGAAATAATACTGACAGTCCCTCGTTTCCTTGTCTGATTTATAAGTCATCAGTGAAAATTAAGTGAAAATATAATATAAGTGTCTTCAGTTCTTTTTTGGTGGGTCAGACAAGGGAAGCCAGTTTTTATCCAAGTAATGTACTTGGATTAAAAAGGAGTCCTTGTTCTCTAGAAGTGATAACTTATTTTGCAGCTTGTCGGTGCTTTTGTAAGTCTGGGAGTACTTTATTTGTACTTAATCCGTTGTTTGTACTCTGCGAATCTGGGCTTCCCTGCGCTCTTTGTGCAGACTCAGAAAAGCAGGATGCTGCACTGGGAGAACCGGTCACTAGGGGATGCTCAGTACCCGAACACTCCGCGCTTGCTTTCCTCAGCGCTCGCCAGCCGCCTCTGTTCAGCCTCACTAGATACTCCTGAATGGGCTTGAGTACTTTTTCATTTGCAGTGCTGTCAGAATTATGAAAAAACAAGGTCAAAAGATAAAAAAGCAAGGGATGTGCAACAACTGAAGAAGCTATATGGGCAGTACTTGACAGAATGCTGGTAGGCTTATTTGCAAATTAATGGATTGATAACTGTTTTCAGTAAGCTCTATTACCTCACTGTGACACTATTAAACTAATTCTTCAGGCTGAGTCCAAAGTTTAGCCAAGCCAGTGTTCACGTAGTCAGGACCTTTGGTCTGAAATCAGGTCCCTCATGAGAATTCAAAGGAAAATATTTTTGTGTTTCCCCTCAGTCTGGAGTGATTTTTCTCCCAGAAGCATGCCCACTGTGAACATATAGGTGAGACTAAGAGCACATTTCCTGTGAGAGTGTCTTCCTACGGGAAACCTTGAATTTGATTAATGGTAGTCACGGCTGAAAGAATGGAATGGAACATTACTTCCTAGTCCTGCTACTGTGCAGGAAAAAAAAAATCCCACAAGAGTTTGGCAAAATACCTAGCAGCAAAAGGTGAGTCTGAGACTGCTCTGACTCATAACCATATCCATTAAGCAGCTAAATAATCAGAAGTCACCTTAATTTCCTCCTATGGCTGAATACAATAAATGAATCCATAATCACCAAACTGAGAAGCTGGCATTCAGCACAGAAAATAGGCATTCTCAGCAAAAATATATGCATCACTAAGAATTTTTTTTCCCTCTAAGAAACTGTCAATCAAAAATATTTTCCATGTGCATTTTCTGTTATTTTAAAAATGAAATTGTGACAAAGTTTCTGATCCAGCCACAACGTGCAACTTAAGAATTAGGCACACAGATATCGTGGTGGTGTCTAGCTTAGAAATAGTTAAGACTCAAATCTTCAAAGGCAATAATGTGTTGAACTCCTCAGGATGTGAGCCAGCCAGTGCCTAGGTTTAGCCAGCAAAATCAGAAATAGGTCTTGAGCCTCTCAAACACTGGCCAGACTTGGGCTTAGGTTTAAATCTGATTACTCATTTATGACAGAAAAATGCAGTTTGCTCCCTTCTAAGTGGACAGAGGTCGTAGCTTACAGTAACTCACATGCTCACTCTGATATTTGTAGAGGGTTTGCTTGACTTACAGAGAGTTCCACACAGGTGCAATGATCCCACACACTGGAGAATGGAGTTCACTGAAGGAGCGAAAAACAACATTGTTTTTGTAATGGACAAGTATTCCACTGTTTCTGCAGGAAAAGCTTTTATTGCGTTCAACAATATTATATTGTAAAGGGTGTTGGAAGTTAATTGTTTCTAAGGAGAAAATAATGTGTCACAAATTTTATTTTAGTTCATACCTTTTTTTTTTATTTTTTTATTTTTTGAAACTATGAGTATACATTTTCCATGGATTATTTCATTCGTATTTCCTTACTGCAGGTTTTCCACATAATGGGTTTAACTTGTTTTGATCCTCATATTGTATCTCTTAATTCTGAGTCTTTACAGCTACCTGTTCCGTGACATGAATTACTTTTTTGTTATATGTGTTGTACCAACAGCTTAAGTCATATTCCTATGATCCGGTTTATTGCCATGAGATGCTGATTGTGTGTTGCTGAAACTTTGTTACAATGAGATTTCGTATTCAGTTTATATCATATCATATCATGCTTCTGACAGAAACTGTCAGTGTATTCAAGGAGTAGTGCCTTTATACTCACTAAGTAAAGAATATTGCAGCAAAGAGCCAATACAAGTTTTTTCCACAGTTATTGAAGCACGTATCATCACTAAGTTGTAGAAAGTTCTGTATTTAACCTACTGAACTGAAACTAAAGAGAAAAGAAACAAATTAAGATAATGCTACTGAGCAAATTCTCTATTTTTAGCTCTATTTTTGCAAAGGAAGATTGTGGATCAGCTTCAGAGTGGCCTTCAATGGAAAGAAAAAAGGAAAGAAGGAAAGAAAAGAGAGAGAGAAAGAAAGAGAGAGAGAGAAAGAGAGAGAGAGAGAGAAAGCAAGAAAGAGAGAAAGAAAGCAAGAAAGCAAGAAAGAAAGCAAGAAAGAGAGAAAGAAAGAAAGAAAAAGAAAGAAAGAAAGCAAGAAAGAAAGAAAGAAAAAGAAAGAAAGAAAGAGAGAAAGAAAGAAAGAAAGAAAGAAAGAAAGAAAGAAAGAAAGAAAGAAAGAAAGAAAGAAAGAAAAAGAAAGAAAGCAAGAAAGAAAGAAAGAAAAAGAAAGAAAGAAAGAAAGAAAGAAAGGAAAGAAAGAAAGAAAGAAAGAAAGAAAGAAAGAAAGAAAGAAAGAAAGAAAGAAAGAAAGAAAGAAAGAAAAAGAAAGAAAGAAAGAAAGAAAGAAAGAAAGAAAGAAAGAAAGAAAGAAAGAAAGAAAGAAAGAAAGAAAGAAAGAAAAACAAAAAAGAAGAAATAAATTTAAATAATTAGATTTAGGCTGGAACAAAGAAGATGTAAATTAACTGTGAAAACTTGTGTGGTTTCTTCTTCTGAAGGAGTTTTTAAAGTTGTTGAAGATTACCGGAAAAACAAACCCCAAGCCATTTATTTAAAGGAGCAAACAGTCCTGAAAGAGTTTGGGAAATATATACAGTGGACATTTCAAGACAGACTGTCATATCCTCCTCTGAGAGTAAATTTGCGTGAATACCTTTGTGGTGAAGGATCAGAGTGGGCAGATCAAAGCAATATACAAGCTCAAGGGAGATGAGAAGGGGGAAGGAGGTCGACATTTGGATTCAAGGGCTCTTCTTGACTTACTGAGTCCTGTCCACTGATGTTACAAAGAGCCATGCTGTATTATTATTTTCATAACATCTTAATAAACCTGAATATTAAGTTAACTTGATCTCATTCCTCTTCCTTCTTCCCTGACTGTTCTTATAAGAAGTTGTGCTCAAACCTCATTGTTCTCATCATGAAAACTTAATGTCTGGACAGAAATCATTCAGAGCCTGTTTATACCTCTTTGTTCTGGTGGCTTTTAGCTCATATGGTTCTTTCTGCGTGAAGAGGACATGAAAACTCTGCATCATCTGTTCCTTCGATATTCCCAACAACCCTTCCCAGAACATGCTCCAATTTTGCATTTTTGAACATGAGTAGTCAAACTTTTGTAGAGTGCTTCCAATGAGGTCACATCAGTGCAGATACAGCTACAGTAATACAATTCTTCTCATACAGTTTAGGATCACATTTGGGTTTTTTTATAATTCCTTCACAGTGGTTCTTCATAGGATACTCTCAGGCTTTCTTTTCATCTCAGATGTTTGATTGACAAGCATTTAGTTTGTTGTGGGAAGCCTTTTCTTAATCTCTAGTCAAAGATCTTGTTTTATTCTGTTACATTTCTATTATTCTCATGTCATTCATGTGTGATTAGTCTGATGTTCCTCTGGTTTCAGACTTCATTACTTTCTGGACTACCATTAACTTTAATTAATGTATTTCTATTTCTTGAGGGACCATCAGCTATGGAAATATTAAATAAGACTGATCCTAAAAATAGATCCCAAGGAACTCCAAAATATGCTGAATCATCACATTTCAAGGCACTTCATTGTAGTCTTCTGAGTGAAGTTCTATTCAAATTTCAATCCTACCATTACCACCCTTCTCCTCAATCTTAAACATTTTTCCTTATAACGTTTTCTCAAGTACTAAACTAAAATTACACTAGAGAGCTGCCCTTTACTTTTTTCTGAACTTCCTTTTCACAGTCAAGCAAGGATATTTTATTGTTATGACACGGCCTTCTCTTGGAAATTGACTTTTTTTCAGTCTATGTTATTTTCCAATCACCCAATGCCTAATTACACTCTCCTTCAAAGCTTATTATAAAATTATGCATATTGTTATAATCAGATTATTGATTCTACTATCTAAAATGCTCCTTCCCTCTTTTTCCTAAATAAAGATCTTAAGTGTACCATGAACTAACAGATAAAACCAATATTTTTAAGATTTATTGATAATCCTTATTGTAAGATTTGTGATTGCTGTTCTGATTCTTTGAGAACTGAGGATGAAAATCACCTAAGCTATGACATTTTGGTTATTCAGCTCTTAAAAATTTTCTGCCACCTTAGAAATAGATATTTCCAGTTTTACAGATTTCTCCAAAATCACCATTCAGTCTTTCTGAAATGTCACACCTTCTCATTCTGCTTGAAAACTGAGGAAGAATACTCATTTGTGGTGGCTCTGCCATGGCTAGAAATTGGATATACACCAAATTTCAAGAACAGCTATAGTTGCACTAAAATTATGATTATTATTTTTTCCAAATTTTATTTTCCCTCTAGATTTCTACTAAAGCTGATTGCAGTAAAAGCTATAGCTTTTGGCTTTTCTTTGGGAATAGCACACTGACCATCCTGAAAAGATAAAAAAATCCTTTGAAAAAGAGAGGAAGGAAGAGTGTCTGGAGCCTCCTCCTCTGGGATATTTATGTCTAAAGAGCATAAATAAGGATCATACCCTAAATGATGTGCTGGATTGTAGCTTCTCAGTGTGCAAGATTTGACTAAATGAGGCCAGATTTTTCTTCTTGTAGTAGAGAGGGAACATGTGGATCTGCTCCGTGTCCAAGAGAAACAACCTACTTTTCATTATATGTTGAAAAATAGTACTGGGATTGGGTGATAAGCTACTTCAACTATGCTCTCTCTGAGTGATATGTTTGACTATGTTTCTATTACGTCTTATTTCATACCCTTTTTTATGAACACAAGACTAAAGCACCACACAAATGCGATAACTACACTATGCCAGTGTTGGTCCCAAGGATTCTTAAAACAAAGTCCACCCAGTGTGCTTCCTAAACTGTAAAGATCAGAATTTTTCCAATCTTTAAATAAAGAGAAAATTGTACTTATATCAAGTGTACTTAGCATTTTGCATTACTCTTATTTAGCTCAGCCTGCCAACATGTTTATTCCCTGAAGCAGTGCTCAGATCCAGCCTAAAATATGTGCTTCTTCACATTCCTGAGTTTTCAAAGACAGACTGAAAAAGATACTCATTCTTTGAGACACGTTAGTGAATGTCTACAAACTGGAGCCCACCAATTCATCCATTAATGATGAAAGGGGGATTTAACATTGGAATGGGCTGCCCAGGGAGGTGGTGGAGTCACCTTCCTTGAAGCTGTTTAACGAAAGACTGTTTGTGGCACTCAGTGCCATGATCTGGCCAAAGGTCTTTTCTAACCTAACTGATCCTGTGATTCTGGGATCTCAGCTAGCTTCTTACTAGTCTGGTAGTGAGAGGCTAATGCAATAATCTACTATTCTATTTTAATGCTACATTTCCCAATGTTTTTTCTGGCAGTTTTCCTGAAAGCCTGTGAAATTATTCATCCATCATTTCATACCTAATATGCTGTGAGCTCATACTTTCTTTAGTCTAATGACAGATATTATGGAAAAAAAATCTGCCGTCAGTTGATATCTTCATCTGCTCTGCTTCCAGTGGCAGCTCATGCATGTTGTAAGGACTGATAACTTACTGAATTTGGTATCACTGTGGTTTCCCGAAAAGTTGCCTCAGATTCCAGAAGGAGAGAATTCCTCTGAAGGAAGATTACAGAGATAAGGAGCATGAAGTGATGTGTTTGACCCTCATTCTAGATACAGTTATCTATTATTAACTACTGTCTGGCATATTTGAACATAATAAGATGTGAATGTTAGGCGATAAGAAAGAGAAAAGTAGATTTCAGGATTATTCCTCTGTTCAGAGGATTTGATGTCTGTCCAATCCCCCACTTCCTTTCCTAGCATTTAAAACCACAAGCTACTGAGTTATGATAATACATTAGCCTTTGTAATACTGCTAAAATAATTATATTAGTTGAAAAATTATGAAGAAAGAAACTCAATCCAATACATTTATTCAGCAAAAGCCACAGCAATAATTATGGAAGAGAACTCTTTGAACCTCCATCTATATTTATTCACAATAAAATATTAAGAAAACATAGCTGTCTTGTAACCAAAGGAAGGATGTTATGTGCTTACTTACTGAAACAAGAAAGTTAAAAAACAGTTTTCCATTGTCTCCCACTCACATATTTTTCTTGCTTTTCCTAATTTTCCTGTAGTAAAACATAACTTGCTGACTATGCAAAATATGTTATTAAAATTTTGGAAAACATTTCCTATTTTCTGCATGAATTCTGTGAACACAACAGTGCCAGATTTTCCTTGAAGCTTTGAGAGTCCAGGCAGTCAGTGTCTAAGTATGGAGTCATGGCATGCATTATCAGGTTATCTCTATATCCTCTTACTTTCCTTATCTTTTCCTGAGCACGGAGCCTTTTTCTTCTCTTGCAATGCATACTCCACTTTGGCCTTCTTCCTTACTGGCAGTGAAATCCATATTAAAGGCGTACTTTAAAAGTTGGTTGCTCCTTTCAAGCAGAGGAGAAGCAGAAAAGAAAAACAATAAAGACATAAAGTATTTGCTTCTTGTCATCTAGGTGAAGATTGTACAAGAAGTCATTTATAACAGGCTATGAGCCTTAATTACAAAGTTTGTAGGTAAGTAATGTTTAGTCCTCACACCATAGCCTCTTCCTTCCTCTCTAGATCACTGTTCCTTGGAGCTCACAATGTGTCTGCATTTTCCTAAAAAATCGTTGTATCTTCCCTCCAGGAAGTGGCTTGTTCTTTTATAGCAAAGCCAATCTTTGTCCTCTTTAAAGGCCATATATCCTCTGCTGTCTAGGGACAACAGCCCTGGACATCTGTCTAGACATGCTAGAGCATGCCATCCCTCTACCTATACTGAAGAGCTGACATTCCTGTAAAACAGACTTTACAGCTACCTTCTTGTGTCCAGGCAGATGCAGAACTGATTTTGAGGGGTATTTGTCCTTACACACAGTTGTTTTCATAAACATACCTGTAAGATGGATGATAATTTTTCATAAGCAAGCCTGTATGGGTCACTGCTCATCTATTCTTTCCCATGATATAAAGCAGAAGAAAACAAAATAAAATACATCAGGGTTTTGGTTGGTTTTTTTTTGTTTTGTTTTGTTTTGTTTTCTTTTAATAAGCTGGACCCTAACATTATAAGAATAAAGGACAGCCTATTCATTCCCTGTTGATTCTTTGTGGTCCACTGGTAGGGAATGTTGGGTGTCCTATAAATGTTATTTGATAAAAGCTGAGGCTAGGCACCCTGCTGTTTTTAAGGATCATGCTGAGACAAACTGCTGGTAGGATATGCAAGAGAGCAGATTTGTTTATCCTTATTTCTCCGCTCACATCCCTGAGCACACATGGTTGCTGTTTTTGTTTTGACTAATTTTGACTATTTTAAATGTGAGAAAAGTGGTTAAAATGAAGTCATCCCTGTCTGAAGTTGGGACTCGTGTGAAACAGTGGAAATGCTGACAGGCTCTGGCTGGAGCAGAGTGAATAGCTGTCCTCCAGGGCTGGATGCTCTCCTGCCCTCCCAGTCCCATTCATACCATTGTTCTCAAGGAAGAGGAAACCAGGCAGTGGCATAAGAGAGCCCACATGCTTCACACACTCCAGCTCACTGGGATTGCCCAAGACCTTCCAGAAACCCAGAATCTGGTGAAAAGTTACAGTGATATATTTACTTTTCTTACCCACTTGAATCTACTTTATGATTTTCCCAAGAGCCAATTAGTATGGGGTTTAAGCATTTTGAATCTGATCATTAAGGTCTGCAAGCAGTGACAATGTATTGTGATAATTTTGTGTCCCGGATTTTATTTATCTATGAATACATAGATTTTGCTGCTTTCTTAAGCTAGAGGTAATTTTCTTCCCATGCAGGTTTTCTGCTAGTTAAAAAAAGTAAAAACAAATGTTGCTTATCAATATTAGTTATTTTTCTTTGTGAAAAATACGCTAGCATAGCAATATAAGACAAGAGTCACGGTCTACTGGGTAATGTACATAGAGAGAATGAAAAGATAATTTTTACTATAAGATGTTTATACTTCAAGATTAAGAAAAGTCAAGAGATGGAGCTTGAAGACCAACCCTACAACCTTTAATTTTTTGTATCATAGCTGAGGATTTAAAATCCCCCTGGGAACACAGACACATGTAAGTCACTTGCACTCTTATATCTTCTGTGGTAGAAGATATTTACAACATGAGTAGGATGGCTCTGCAGAGGGATCTGGACAGGTTGGGTTGATGAGCCAAGACCAACTTGGTACGAGGTCCAACAAGACCAAGCACTTGGTCCTCCACTTGGGTCACAATGACCCCATGCACCCCATGCTACAGGCTGGGGGCAGTGGCTGGAAAGCTGCCCAGTGGAAAAGGACCTGGAAGTGCTGGTCAATGGCAGCTGAACATGAGCCAGCTGTGCCCAGGTGGCCAAGAAGACCAGTGACTGGCTTGTATCAGCAGTAGTGTGGTCCACAGGACCAGGGCAGTGATGGGTCCCTGTCCTTGGCATTGGTGAGGCCACACCTTGAATTCTGTGTTTAGTTCTGGGCTCCTCACTACAAGGAGAACATTGAGGGGCTGGAGCATGTCTAGGAAAGGGCAACGGAGCTGGGGAAAAGTCCAGAACACAAGTCTGATGAGAGGCAGCTGAGGGAGCTGGGGGTGTTTATCCTGGGGAAAAGGAGGCTCAGTCCACAACTTCCTGAAAGGAGACTGCAGCCAGGTGGGGGTTGGTCTCTTCCCCCACGTAACAAATGACAGGACAAGAGGAAATGGCCTCAAGTTGGCCAGGGACTGAATATTAGAAAAAAATTTCTTCACTGAAAGGATTGTCAAACACTGGAAGAGGTTGCCCTGGGGGAAATGGTTGAGTCACCATCCCTGGAAGTATTAGAAAAATGTGATGATGTGGCACACGGAGATATGGTACAGTGGTGGAATTGGCAGTGCTGGGTTAATGGTTGGACTCAATGATCTTAAAGGTCCTTTCAAGCCTAATGATTCTATAATCATCTTTAGCTAATTAAATTAAGTCAGGCTAGCTGTAATTCCAGGAAGAATGTCAAAGTGGAAGATATCAATAGAGAGAGCTGAGATGGGTTATTCTAGAAACATGGTTAGGAAGCTAATCTTGGCAGCAGATAAGCTGGTAGATTAATCTGCTTTTGAGATAAATACTTACATTTATATAGATGATAAAATTGTTGGGAGAAGTTTCACTCCAAGATAGATATATTCTTTTACTGAACTCAGGCTTGTGAGTAGAATTTCACTTTTCTTCAATGTTGCTTCACCTACTGACTCATCTGGCATAATGGCATTGGGATTTGTGGAGAACACAGGCAGACAGACCACTGCCTGGAAATATAGAACATATTCTACTATGTTGTGTCTACTAAGCATTACATGGAAGAAGTTGTGTCTCAGTTTTTGTGGTGATCATGGCATTCAAAGAGCACAGTGCAACAGAGATTTTTGCTGTTTAAAAAACTTAGAAAGATCTCTGTGTTTGTAAGCAGTCAATGTACTTGTCTTAGGACAGTTCCAGAGATATTTTTTCCCAAGAATCATTCATATTTAACCCAAGTTTAATTGGAACCATTTGTTTTTCATCCAGAAGTTTATTTCTTGGAAGACATTGGGACAGCTGTATGATTTTAATAATCTATTTTTTAATGCAAAGATTACAACATGGTTTTGTCAATGTATTATAGGCAACCGTGCAAAAAACCCCCCATCACCAAGTCCGATTATTAAGACCCTGAGGAAAAGAATGATCCATCCTACTTTTTATTCTAATGCTACCTTTGAAGGCTTGAGGAAGAAGTTTTGTATCATATCTTCCTGGGTGAGACCCTAATAATCAAATCTAGATGTCTACATGATAGATTCCTGGAGCTAAACTTCTAGTTTTGCTGTCCATGACACTCTTATGGCACAACTTGCCTTACAAATTATTCAGAACTTAAGGAGATGCAACTTCTCCTTTGCCCTGTTAGAATCCAACTGTGAACTTTCTTGAAGTATTACTGAAGGATTCACAAATATCTAAGTATTAACAGATTAATCCTTTTACTTAATAAATCAGCAACTGACTTATAGTGAGATTAAGATATTTGCCCCAAATGAAAAAAGTCTATTAAAAATGTTGGAAATTACAGATGATCTCTTTGGTTCCAATCTGGCTGGCTAGACAGAACATCCTTCCCATTTTCAAACTATTTGGAACTTGTATATTGGCACTGTATCTTTCTACGTCCCGCAGCTATATTTCTCTCTTGATTCTACTTCAGCAATAATTCAAACACATACTTAAATGCTACTAAGACTAAACTGGATTTCAGCATGTGTCTTCCTGCATTGTGTTTCTCACATGACCCTGTAAATCAGATAATCATATAATAATTTCAGTTGAAGGGATCTTAGGACCTCATCTGGTGCCTAAGCCCACTCCTCCATTCCAAATGGAGTCAGCTTTGAAATGACATTTTGAAGTCAGGGCCTTGAGTACCTTTGAGGATGAGAATTCTGCTTCAGCCTCTTCTCCCACCTAGGCACTTCATTAGGAAGACTTTTCCTTTACATCTAATAACAGCTCCCCAGCTGCAACTTTTCTCTCTGAGAAGAATCTGATTTCTTTAACCACCCATTAATTAGTTGTAGACAGCAATCAGATCTCTCCTTTGTCTTCTGTTCTCCAAGCTGACTGAACTCAGTTTTCTCATGCTCACTTCCTACATCATGTACTCACCCCCTTAAACATTTTGGTAGACTTTCTACTGGTCTTGCTCTAGCTCGTCCTTCTTGTACTGAAGATCCCCATACTGGACACAGCAGATCAGATTTCTCTCACATGCACTGAGCAGAGGGGCACACCAGATTGCTCAGTCTGCTGGCTCTGCTCTTACTGATGCAGTGTGTGACTCTCATCCAGTGCTGCACAGCAATACTGATACAGAAGAACAACAGGGAAGAGAGGGAACAAACCACAAGCACTAAGCAGGTTCTGCATTTATTTATAACCATGTGAGATCATTTTTCTTCTTTGTCTGAGGGTTGACTCCTGCCGTGAACAAGGAGAGAATCAGAATGAGAAAGATCCACAAATTCAGCAAACACTGACTGCTTTTGAACTTTGGTTCAAAAACTTTTTTAGTTTCAAAACTGCATTTGATGATTTATGCATTAGTTTGTTACTGCTTAATGCAACATATTAATTTAATGTATGCCTTCCAAATGCTTCCACTGAGCCACAGATTTTTCTCACTAATGTTTGTGAAAGGTGCTGAATACCTTAGGTAAGGGATATGCTCAGTTGAATTTGGCAAACTCAAAAATCTCAGACAAAATTCAATTTGTGGTGTACTTGTTTTACATTTGGGGATTCACACCAGCAAAAAAAGTATGTCTTCATGGTGTAGGTTCAGTTTTGAGTGATACAGCTTAATTTTATCAGATTATAAGCACTGTGTAGAAGACCAATCCATTAAATCAATTAGAAATTATACATTAGTCTCTTTATGTAGTTGCTGGTTAATGATAGCTTTGACATCTCTGACATTTAAGGCTGGCAAAAAATAGGAAAAAAGAGAAGGAAAACACCAGATGTTAAAGCTAATAGAATACTATTTATAGTGTTCATAAAAAACTAGTCAGATGTCTGGAAGTACAAATTCAACATTAGCAATAGCTAGGATCCAGCCTTTCATCCTTGACCAGTACCAAATAGTTTCCTGGCCTGGAATTCAGACATGTTCTTTGATTCACCTGCAATTCCACAGCCAGACAAAGTCAAAACATATTCTAATAATCTCCAATGCTCCAAACTCTCACTGAATTCCTGTCCAGTATGTACAAGATTTTTCTAAATCCATCTGTGAAGAAGTGCACAGACTGGAGTGACACATGCCCTACTCCAGTGAGTTTCTAGCAGTAACTTTTGCTTTCACTGTTTAAATGAAGTGCCTTCTCTTTTGGCAAACATTTAAGACTCTTTTGAATGCTTAATATTCGTCTGTAAACACACGTGTCAGTTTTTGGGGGGTGGGTTTAGTTATTGTTCATAGCCTTTTGTGGCCTCTGACTGACATTTCCTATTATTTAAACAGCTAATTAGTCCCTTTTTATTAGGTGTAAATGTGTTTCCATGCTTTGACAGGCAAACACTAATCTCTAAACTTCAGTAGCATGTAGGAATTTATTGCCTGTTAATTGTGCCCTAGGGCATAGTGACTTTTAAAAGTGAAATAACAATCATTACTTCTCCATATATATTACTGCAGCGCCTGTATTGTTGTAACATATGTCCAGTTGGATTATCAGTCATACAGAGGGCAGCCATTCAAAGCTGTGCTGATTTTTCAAACAAGTTGGAGTTTCAGCTATTACTACTAACAAAATAGAATATCTGGTTGTTACACTTCAGACCAGAAGTGATTTTTTTCAAATGGCTTAATCTTTTTTTGTTTCTGCCTGTCCTAGTGACAGCATGAGTGTCAGATTCTGTAGGTGTTACCTGATTTTACCCTATATGTGTAATGATTTTAAATCCTTTTACATTCTGCTGCTTCTGAAGGGCTTACTTGCCGTTACACTATACACTTGAGATATTTTCTATGTTCTGTGTCAGCAGATGTGCTTCTCAATGTGTGACTCAGTGATAACACACTGAGTTTTCATTTCACTTGTCAGTGCATTTGCCTTTTTGTCATAAATCCTGAATGTTTTGTGGGATCTTATTCAGCCACCCACTCTTCCTTCTTCTGGCCTTTTCTCAGAAACAATGCAATTAGTCAAGATTCCTCTCATTTGTCTTGAAATACATTCCTTAATGTGACAATGAAGTCATGCAAAGATTCATTATTAGTTTAGGGCTAATTTAATATCTATTCTCTTTATTTTCTAAGCTAATTTACATCCTTGAAAAACATACCCGGGGAAAACTCTGAAGGGCCTGAAAGAATGACACTGTACTCATAGTGCTGAATGCTTTGGTCAAGGACTTCCGATGCAAGTTTCTGTAGTATCAAATTAATGCATTGCTTACACGTTTTGGAATCCAAACGTGATTCCCTTAGAACTCCTAAGGAAATGACTCCATAACTGTAAGTGATTAGATACAATATAGAGAATGTGTGTGTGATTGGAAGGGGAAGCAGTGTCCTTGATTGCTCAGTTTTATTCTTTTTGGGCTCCATTCCCAAGCATCTAAAAATATGTTGTGCTTATCCCTTTTATTCTGAGACTATATCCTACCTCTTACTTCAGCTCCCACTTCCTTTTGGCTTACCTTCTTTTCATTCTGACCCCAAAAGATATACTATGCAAAATTGCTTCAATCACAGATATCTAAAACCAGACAACCAAGTAGGTAATTATGTCCTATTGTTCCAAAGGAGTAACGTTTGTACCTTCCATTAACTTCATTTAACAATGTCAATTCTTGGCACCTTTAGAATGAAGGAAACGTATATTGATGCTAAGACAAAACCTTTAGTACAAACTTTTTATCCTGTGTCCCACTTGTAAGTCTTTGTCAGAAGAGTCCACAGGCAGGGAGAGTAATATATACTCCATATTAATCCCTCAATTGGGCTACTAAGTAGGCTGTGCCTCAACTTTCTGTTCAGAAAAAACAACATTTTGATGGCAAATTTTTTTCCAAATAATTGTATGTTATTATCTCCCTATTGCACTGCTGCTCTGAAAGGCTTTGGAAGGATGAGTTTCAATGGGAAAAGGAATGTAAAGATAAACTTGCTAAAGTTTTGCCAAAGTGTTCACAGAGATGCCCTACAATTTTACATATACTACAGTGTATAGAAAGATTAAATCATCATAGATAGATCTTGAACAGTAAGTTACATTATCTAGAGTGAAACTGAATAGGGAATGAAGTCATACCAAAATTTTATACTTCTCCTCAAGTTTCTTCCTCCTTAGTGTAACTGTTTCTATGCCATCATCAGTATCTTTGTGGTTTACAGCCTTTCCCTCTATTGCAGTCCAATCTCCTGATAGTAATGTCACTCCTACTCAAGAAATGATGAAGTAACTATAGTTACCGATTGTCAGAGATGATTTTGTTGCCTAATTTTGTGGGCAGCTTACATGCTGTTCTCCAAAAGCCTTGAATTTCAGACCATGCTGCTTTCTGAAGACCAGATCCACTTAATCAATTTTTGTTGGACATTTATAGTTAGGATATCCGACACCACTACTTCAGTGGTGGAAATTCTGGCTGGGATAGGCATGTTTTTATTCTTTTCTAAATAAGCATTTTGACCTAGGACAGCTTGGTTATTGACAAGATCCTTCATGGATACAGAAGCCCACGTTAAGACTGTTTTCTTCTCTATACAGCTACTTCTTATGCTCTGTGAAGATTCTTACAGCTCGTCCACCAAAATCCATGGACCCAGAGAAACATCCAGCATTACTTCATGATCCACTACTTTAAAGATCCATTGCTTTAGTCAGCCTTTGAGACATTGCAATAGAGAGGGTGAGGTAAGGTTGTTACCAATTTTTGTATTTACCAAAGTCTGGGCTTGCCATAACCTCATTTTAGTTAGCAGACCCAGGAGTTGTGGTTTGCTTTTCAATTATGGCTTTGATTTAGGCTGGTTGAATAAAACCATGTTGAATAAGAAAGTCAGGCTAAGTTAGGGGAGGTAATTCAACAGCAACATGGGTCTGTGAATGAGTCCAGTCTTTTTTGGCTAGAAAGTGGTATATAGCTTTTGTTCTTGAGCTTTTTCTATAAATAAAAAAATAATAATTAAAAAACAATAAAAATGAAGGAAATATAAATGATTTGAGATAAGTAGGTATTAAAATGAACCACATTTGTATAAATAGTGATAATTTTTCTAAATTTTTTTCTTGTCCTGCATTCGTAGCCTGTTCTGCAAGTTCTGTGTATGGTGCTCAGGGGTGTGTCACTAACTGCAATGGGTTAAATGAAATTCTGGGATTGGAATAGGAAAGTATGGCTTCTTTCTTAGAGATTTTCAGCAACTCCCAGTAGTCTGAGCAGAAGAAAAATATTTTAAGGTATTCTCCATCTTTCTTCTTAGAAAGATATACTGACAAAGGATTGGCTTGTCTTCCTGCTATCAATCATCAAATCACCAAATCGGTTGATTTTTATGGGACTATTTGTTTCTACAGCAATAACTCCTGTTATATCTGTTTGATTCTGGTGCTAGTGTTATTTTTTTTCCCCTGTGATTAGTTAATGACTATTTCCATTTCTATAGCAATCACGTTACTATTGTTTCTATGTCATTGTGCCCAAGCCCAGTGTGTCTGTCAACACACTTCATGTTTTCTTTTTTAATTAGTAGCTGGAAACACAAAGTAGAAAAGAACAAAATTATGTTTTGGTATGTTCTGGAAAATGGTCTGTGGGATAGCTTTGAGGAGCTACTCTATAAAGCTGTTAAAAACAATTTTAAAGGCTTAAATATTTAAAACATTCAGATTTAAAAGAGTGAAGTGAATTATGACCTGAATATTTTTATTCTGTAATTGCAGCAACTAGAAAGAGAGATTGAAAAAAAGATAGATGTATAGTTATGATACTTAAGCCAGGTGGCAAGGACTCTATTTTCTATTCCATTACTGACTTCTTTTTTAATTATAAAATTATATTTAAATTTTCTTGTTCTTCTATTTCTTTCAAAAATATAGGAAGATGCCAGGTCCCTTTCAGCTTCTTCAATAAGAATTATTGATTTCCCAGCAAGTATAACTCAAGTCTAGATATATAAGGACAATGTGAAAGAAGAAAAGAGTAAACGGAAGCAATACCCCTTCTGGATAAAGTTAAAAGTCTCTATTAGATAAAAAAAACAAAGCACTAACAAGAAGAGAGAAGAAATATATGAAAAATGTCACCAAAGTAGAAGTAGTCACTTGTGAAAGAGAGAAAAGTGAAATGGACTTTCAGATCAGCGGCCTTCTGACTTACAAATTCACCCCAAACAAGATGAGACCTTGGAAATGGTTAAAAATAAAACCCAACAGAATGAAACTATAGACAAAACACTCTTAGAGTGCCAACTGAAAATGAAACAGTGTACTATACACTGTCACGTTTCCCAGCACAATAGAAGTGAAAGATGCCAAAAAGAAAAAAAAATAGAAAGGTGCAGGTGAGGATTAACTTATGGGGAAACACTTAAATGTCCTGATGGTTGTGATGAGGAAACATCATTAAGTCTCTGTTCTCTGAAATAGAAGGAAGTTGTAAACACAATGACAAAGAAATGTGACCAAAGCCACTGTGGCATCTGACCGTGTGCTACACACTGTTCAGGGGCAGACAAGGCTTCTATAGTACTACTCAAAGCAGGATTAAAAAATAAGCTGCTGATGGATAAGGGAAGTAGCGATTCAATTTCTAAAAGGAATATTAATTCCTCACCCACAATTCTTTAAGCTACTGCTTGTGGGTTAATTTTGATCCTGAAAACAGTAAACGACGGAGTAATTACAATTTCTGTATGTGAGCCAGAAAAATACAAACATGCTGCATTCAAGCAGGCAAGTCAAATGAATCAGTGGAAAACAAATATAAAAGCAGTTTAGCCAACTTTTCACTGAATTAAGTGAGTTTCCTATTTTCAATATATTACAAAAGTTTGTATGTTGCTTTTTTGAAATACCTGCAGGATCCTTATCTTAGAGGAGAGACAGAAATGCAAACAGGTACATTTCTTGTGGAGCACAAACCGAAGCATCAACTTTCAGATCTTCCTATTTGTTTTTTAATAGACTGGACTTTTGCAAGCGTCTTGCTTTTTGTTTCTGTTTTGCAGTTATCTTTGGAAAAAGTAGGCAGACTTGGTGGTTGAAACACTATTTCAGTTTCATTTTTAGAGGTTTATCTCCTGAAACAGCCATATGTTTTGCTTTGGTTTATCTTGCAATATTCTTTTCTGCAGAAAGTGCTTATTTCTTTCCTTGGCCAGATCTAGATTTCATTCCCTATATTTGCAAGTCTCATGTTACAAAGTTATCTGTATATATGTATGAGAGAGCAGAATATCCCCAATGAAACCAACTTTCAAATTTTAATATTGTTGTACATAATGCTTAAAACAATTTATGACAAGCTGTGAGTCAACCTGTGAGTCAATCACAACATCATGGGACCAGGCAGCAGAAAAGTACACTGACTTTTATGTTCTGAACAAATTTTTCAGAAATATCTGCTGTGAGTTTGGCAATCATATATTGGCAGTGACAGAGGGGGAAAGATTAAAGATGTATTCAGAATCTCAGAACTGCCATTTCATGGTGTGAAACTGCCATGAAAAGGCATGATGTTTTTGCATGTTTGACTAAACTGATTAAAAACTGGGATAGGTGTAGGGAATATCTATGGAGGCATTTCTGTCCTGTGAGAAGAGGCAGTTATAGTAAAAATAAAGTTGATTCTGTATCTGACATAAGTATTTATCAAGGAATAAATGCCTGTAAATAGTATTTAAGCTTGAAATGAAAAGTCAGCATGAAACCAGGAAAATGTAATCTCAGCAGGAATTAGCTTGAGCTGGAAATTGGAAGAAATTCTCTAAAGTAGGGGGAATAGGTAGGTTCTGTGACAGCGAACAATCTAAGCAATTAGCATTGTTTTTTAAAGCAATGAGAGTTATAGGAACAACATGGATATCTACATGGATCCTACCTCTACAAAAAGTTCCTTCTCCGTTTGGAATCCATTGGCCTGTTTGAATTAAAGCTGATACACAGGAATAGGCTTTAAAGGTAATTATATTCCTAAAGTTTTCATGAAAATAAGGGCTAGGTAGATAGAACCCAAATGAGAAGCAGTAGAGGGAAAGTCTTTAGTGTGAATTCATGATCTTATTGTCAGCAGCATGTCCCTGAGCTCACTAGGGCATTTAAATGCCATGGGAAAGGCATTGAGCAGAGCTTACACTTTCTCACAGTGAAACACAGGAGCCTCATACTGGAAAACAGGTTTCAGTAGTTCCTCTGCTCACATGTGATGCATTTTTAACACTGGAGCCTGTTGCACAGTAAAAGGTTTTGAACAATGTGTTTGTCTGCAGAGGGTCCGATGACTTCACCAAGAGAAAACATTTTCTGGCCCAGTCATTCATGCTGTGTGAAATTAGACACAGAATTTAAACTTTATATGAACTTCTTACATATACCCTTCACAAAGCAGTCAAATGACATTTTCAGCTGAATCATATTTAAAGTGTTTGAATGAGATCTGTTACTATCAGCACTTTTTTTTTTTTTTTAGTCATATTAATGATGAACAGTTATGGAACTGCCCCATCTGGATGCAATTAAAATTTCAAACACTCTGAAATTTGTAAAAAGTTTATATTGTTCTGAGAAATCCCAGGTAGATTACCTCTTGGGTGTTTTTCTGTTTCACAATTATGAAATATTTCTGTGGCAACTTCAACAATAGCTTTCATGGAGCAGAAAATACAAAGTGTTTATTTTTAGGTGTTCATTTCGTATGTCCTATCCCTTAGGGCTGTGCCTATTTCCTCTCTTCATAAGCCTCATCCATCTCCCGAAAATGATGGGCATCTTAACTTCATTGCTGGCTGAGTCCAGTGTAAAGCGGATGACTGGCCGTTTCCCAGGGTTCTGAAATCACAAGCACATTTTGTGTTTGGCCGTGAAGAGGTCCTACACACACAGGCATGGGTGAGTGCAAGGAAATGATCCCTCCCATTTCCAATTCGTTCCCGAAAGAGACCCAAGCAGGCAGCTAACTTTTTTTTCCATGGCTTGGTGACAGATGTTACCGTAGGTATTGTCTGACACTCAGTGACCAGCCATCACCAGAGGGGCAGGAGTGACATACTTTTAACATTACAGATTTACTTCTTTGGTCAAGCCTGAAAACTCCTTGAAAGCAGAAGGTGGCTGGTATAGTAACATGCTCATGTGCTCATGGCAATCTCCCCGTTGTTCCCACTTCTGTGTCACACGTACTTGCTGTTTCTTCAGCTGTTTCTGCTGAAATCTCGTGAGCAGACACTTTTCTCCTTGTGGTCCTTCTCCCAGTGGACTCCTACCTGCCGACTTGGACTTGTGAGTATACAGAAGCTGAATCGCAGCAGTAGCGGCGGCAGCATCAATAATAAAAGAAAGTTTAGCGCTTTGCCTGTGTCAGACTGTGGGTACTTACGTGATCTCTGTTACACAAATCGTGAGCAACTTTGCAGATTATCAGGGGTATTTAGACAACTACATCCCTCATTCTGATGGGAGTTAGGCACTTCAATGCCTTTAAGGATTTGTGCCTCTGGGGCTTTTCCCAGATAACAGAAATCTATGGCAGAGTTGGTGGGAGATAAACTTGAATTGCCCACATCTAAGGGCTGGGGGAAGGGCAGGCACTACCCCCGGCAGAAGGAGCGCAGCTTTTCCTGGCTGCGGCATTCCTGGCCTTTACAGACAGCCTGGAAGGAGCACGGAGAGCAGGCATGCTGACTGCATTAAAAATTACTATCTGAAGTGAGACGGGAGCTAAGGACCTCGGACTGGAGTTGGACACGGTGTTGCAAGCTGTAACAAAACCCAAACCTGTGTCTCTGTGAAGGGAGCCTAGGCAGTGTGTGAATGAATACAGCTGTAGAGTTGCAAGACCACCAGCGACATTCAGCACCTTTCACAACCAGCTGTGCTCAGCAATGAGCACCTCGCAAGCTACTGGAAACTCGGATGATCTGTTTTACATTGGGATTTTTGTTCTGTTGTGCTTTCACAACGAAGGAGACACATGGGCATCATTTAGGTTTGGTGGGGGTTTTTTGTCTGGTTGGGATTTATTTTTGTTGTGGGGGTTTTTTTGGGGTTTGGGTGGGTTTTGTCTTTTTTGGTTTTGGGTTTTTTTTAGAACTCTGCTCTTTGGACATAGGAAATCCCATTCTATTTTTATATAGAAAAGTTTGTAAATCATTCTTGAAGGTTTCTCACATCCTCTTTCTCTAAAATTCCTTTAACTCAGCCCATCTACATGTGTGAAGAGGAACATTATGTTTTCTTTTTTATTGCAAGCAGGCACATTTAAAGAAAATTATTTGCATTTTCTCATAATGAGCCACTGCCAGTCATTAGCCGGCCAAAGTGATTCCATCCTGCAGGCATCCAGATGCCAGAAAATACTCAAAGCAAGAGACTGACCCCACTGCTCTTACTGGACATAGACTTCCCTTGGAAATGGGTTTTGTATCCCATTAAGAAAGGCAGGAACTCGCCTTTAATAAGAGCTAATAAGAAAGTTTATAAGAACTATTTTAAGAGTAAGAATTGTTCTTTCAAATCCTCTCTTAAGGGAAGGTTAACTCTTTAAGAATTGTTTAAAAAGGGATAGCATCAGCAACATTGAATCTATCCATATATCCAAAAGAATCTATGTGCCCCCTCTTTTGGGCTGACATGATACTTCTAGAATAGGAATAAAATATCTTTATTACTTACTTAAGGGAAAGCAAGCCATAATATTTTTAAAGCCTGTGACAGGAAAGCACTGGGACAGGAAGATGTCCCAAACTGCTTTTGTGAGCACCGTGGCTCTTCCTCAGATGTTACTTATCTTTTCCTGCTGAGAGACTGCTGGGACCTGTAGCTGGCACCGTGCACCCTGTGCCCAGGACGGTGCGGAGAGGAAGCCCACCCGTCCGCGGAGGGGATTCAGGGCATCCAGCCCCTCCGGAGCCGTGCGGGCCGGCAGCCCCCGGCTCCCCGGGAGCCGGTACCGGGGAGCGCCGGCACCGCCCGTGTCCCACCGGGGAGCGCCGGTACCGCCCGGGTCCCACTGGGGAGCGCCGGTACCTCCGTGCAGCCGTGTCCCCGAGGCCAGGGCCGGCCGCAGCACTAACGGGGAAGGCAGCTCCTTCCCGGTGACCGAGGCTTTGTAATCTACATTAGACCGAGGGGTTAAGTGAGGGGGAGGAGGAGGAGGAGGAAGACGCTCCTGATTCCTGGTGTCTTTGTTCCGGCTTGCACACATCGGAAGCGGGGCCGAAGCGGTGTGATCACTTTGCATGGAAGAGGAAAGACATTTGCAGGCACTTTTGCGCATCCTGGCCTCCCGAGCGAGGCTGGAGGAGCGGCGAAGGATACCCTGGTACCCTGCTCCGCCGGCGCATCCCTGCCAGCTCCCAGCCCGCGCCCGCTTTTCTCTCCACTATCGTCCCACCCCCACCCAGCCCCCCAAGATCAAAAGCTCCTTGCTGTTGCAAAAGGACTATTTTCTCAGGCGCCCTTCCCCACCATGGCTTTGTGAAAAGGACAATAGACTCCTGTGTCAGTGTTGTTGGCACCAGCCTTGCATAATACAGGAAGCAGCATTTCCTTTCGGGGGTGGAAAATTAACTTGGACCGTGCGTTTCTCTTTTTATTGCTGACCGTACACACCCCGGGAAATTCGGCTCGCAGGCTCTCGGGAAGGGAAGCGGCAGCAGCCTCTTCTCCGCATCCTCCCCGGCGCAGAGGGAGAGCCGAGCGCGGCTCCGGTGCCCGCTCCGCCCGCCGCGGCCGGGAGAGCCCGGGCGGTGCCGCGCTCCCGCCCTCCTCCGCCTGCCCGGGGCTGAGGGTGCTGCGGCACAGCTCCACTTGTTCCGTGAGTGGGAGCCCAGCCTGCTTATCTCCTTAAGGGGAAAAAAAAACAAAACCCACAACCAAAACCAAAACAAAACCACCCCCCCGCCCCCTCCCCCCCAAAAANCCCCCCCACAACCCCCCCCCCCCCCCCCCCCCCCCCCAAAAAAAAAAAAAAAAAAAAGAAAAAAAGAAAAAAAGTGTTTGTTTCCAGTTGCGAGAGCCAAAGAAACAAACCAAGAGCTCTGCCCTTTGACAGCTCACAGTACTTGTAAAGTCTGATTCCACAAAATAGGTTTTAACCAGTTTCTTCTGAGGATGTTAGCCGTTACACAATTGCTGTCCCAGGAAAGGCACACACTTGTTAATAGGACATTTGAATGTCTTTCTAATCCAGTTATCCCCAGGAGAGATTACAGGGTTAAAAAATAAGTAGCGCTGTATAGAGAGAGATCTTTGGGGCAAATTTTACTTCAGAAAGACTGTATGTGTGTAAAATATAATACACATTCCAAAATTGCTCCTCAAATGATGTTATGGTCTTCACTGCCTTGTGGTGTTCAGGCAAAGGTAAGTTTGGATTAAGTGACTGTAGCCCAGTTCTGGCTTCTCCATCTTCCTTCTGCCCACTATTAGAACTGAGGAAAAGTCAGTGCAAACTCTGATGATCTCAAGAGTACTCCCAGCACCAAAATCTTCTTGTCTGCTCTCTTTGTCTTTCTCCTTTTTGGCCAACAAGAAGCTAAACCTTAGTTTTGGGGGATGACTTGCTATCTTTGCAAGGTAAATACACACATGAACCATATCAGCAGGTCCTTGTGCTTGTGAAGTTAGTTTGTGCACTTCTAGACCTGTAATGGATCCTGTGTGCTGCACCTAGTGACAAGAGAGCATTTCCAGATGAGATTTCTAAGCACCAGTTGGGCAGCTCTGAAGCTTGCCGAGTCAGTGGGCGATACTGCTCTTTGTTCCCCGTTCTTGTTGATCTGCCAGTTAAGGTTTTCCTGAACTGAAGGAAGAAAAGATACTAATTTCATAGCATGGAAATTACACTGTTGCATCACTGAAGTAAGGACTGCCCACATCACCATGAGTATCTTGGGGAGCTAGAAGTGAAACAATCTTTTAACTATTCCTCTAAATGACACTGTTGCATCACTGAAGTAATGACTGCCCACATCACCATGAGTATCTTGGGGAGCTAGAAGTGAAACAATCTTTTAACTATTCCTCTCAGCTAATTTAATTTCTTAAACACTTTTATTTTTTTACCTTTTTTGCTTATTTTCAAGGAAGTGTTCTGTGGAAAAGAGCTATCTTAAACCTGTTGCCTTGAAAATCTCAGTTACGACTAGAGAATGAAAGAAAATACTATTTTTGTGCTTTTTGAAGAAAGCTATTACTCCTACTGGACCAGTGGAGCTCTCCTTAGTATAATGTCATCCTTGCTACTTGCAGATGGAATTGGGGATATCTCTGACATGGTTTTGGACAAACATTACAGCTAGAGACAGCTGTGTGAGGCTCTGGGCAAACATTGTGTTGGGTCTTCTTTCTTTCCACCTGCCCAAGTGTCCTTGCATTGCTACTGATTTTGGCCAGTTTAGACCTGGACCCAGAGCTCCAAACTTGTGTCCTGAAGCCTGTCTCCTGAAATACCTTTCCCTGTGGTTGTGTAAGTGAACCAGCATGTGGAGATGGAGTACACTGGTAAGCTATTTGAGGTACATGTGGTGTAACCATATGCATTACTCTGGTGCTGCAGGACCATGACAGTGCTGTATGCATCCCACATTTCCCAGTACAGTTCCCAAGACACTCCTGTGAACACCATTTCTGTGGCCAGATAACTGTTTGCTTTTGTTCACATTTTGTGTCAGATTAGTTCCAAAACAATCAGGGCACAGTCATTTGTGCACATCACTGAGTCACCAGCTTCTCTGGAGCAGCAGCTGCGTGGGCTCCCAGCACGGAGGACTGGTTTGTTGTTATGGTGAGGGAAACACTAAATCTCTGGGAGTTAGTGCTTGGGGTGGTAAGAGGAAAAGAGCTCTTCATTGTACGTTTGGTTTTCTTTTCATGGCCCGATGTTTTCTTGGGTAGTTTTCCCTTTTTGACGTGTTTTGGTTTGGTTTTGTGGTTTTTTTTCTGACCTTCTGGTTGTCTTTCCCACTGAAAGGCAGTGGCCTTGGCTCAGTGCCAGAGGGAGGATATGCTGCCAATCCTTTCATGTGGTCTTGACTCTTTCTAAATGCTTATCCTGGTACACTCATGCACTTATGGCTCCAGGAAAGGCATATATATATCCTCTTGGATAAAGAGAAGGAGAAATGGTTGGGAACTGAATTTCAGATGCCTGGGAGATGAAGCCAAGAGCACTACGCCACCACCACACTAACCCTGCTATGATGAAAGTAGGTCATTCCCATATTGATGCAGGTGTGAGTGTATGTGAGTGGGGTCCAGCATACAGTGGAAATGCTTACTAGCATTCTTCTATTGTATTTGTTTTTTTCAGGGGAAAAAAAAATCTTATTCCACTCTTTTTTTTTCCTGTTCAGTAAAATATTGCTGAATGCACATATAAAACCAATTGTGTAGTATTTTGTAAGAAAATGTGCATTGTAGGAGATTTTGCTTTTAGTAGGGGGTTGAAATCACTGGCTTTCTGCTGTATGGTTCTGACCAGAAGAGGAGATGTGGGCAGAGCCAAAATCATGTTGGATGTGCCAGAGACCAGTGAGGCCCAGCTGATCCTCAGGTGAGCCAAGGGCAGTAAACAGGCAGGTAAGAGCAGTTGTTACACCAGCAAGGAGCCAGAATGTGGAATGACAAGTTTGGGTCAGGACTGGGTCCAGAGACAGTGATCAGGGTCAGACCATGTCTGGCAACTGCCCAGTAGGGCCACAGCAGTGGTACAAGGCTGGGCACAGATGTACCTGTGTGAGCTGTGGTGCAGCATAGGCAGGGATAAGTGGTATGGCTTCAGTTTCAAAGCAGCTCCCAAGGAGCAGGAGGGGCAAACTCTCTCCTCTGGATTTCTCCCCATCACCAACTACCAGTGAAGGCAGTGACCTTGGACCAGCTGAAGGCAGTTGGATCAGCTGAGCCCCAACCACTGCAAATCCTGAAAGAGGGATACATTCCAGGCCCAAGTATTCCAAACTTCCCAATAAAATACCAGGTAACCTAATTAATTGGTTGTGCCAGTCAACAAACTATAATGAAAAATGAGTAGTATCAAATAATGTGCTCCCATTGCCCCTACTTTCTTGTTATGGTTAGACAGCTGCCCTCAGAAATGAACCTACATTTGATGCAGGTGGGAAATTTGGATGAAGATGTGACACAATCACTGCTCTGAGATGTCATACCCTTTACTGAACGATGGGCATCAGTGCTGTGAGATTCTCCAGCAAGAACTAATTCTTTGCTGCAGCTTTTGGTTGTCTTTGCCACAAACACTGGCCAGGTACAGAGTCAAGAGTCTATACAACGTAAGGTAAAGGTCAGCCTTGCTGAGGGAAAGCACCACCACAGCTGTAGTTTATGTTTCTGTACACATTTACCTATGCGTGTGCCTAGGGAGCAGATATAAGTTGATGCGCCAGCAAACACTGTAGTACAGAGAAGAGGTCTCAGCTTCTACTTCTCACAGTCCTTGAGAAAACAAAGGATAATGATAATGGTAAATGGGATTTCCTTGATAGAGTGCTTCTTGAACTCTATTCCTGCCAGAGGATGTCAAAATAATAGTGTTTGGAAACACCTCATTGAAAAGAGAGAGGAAAAGAGAGTCAGAGGAAGGTCTTGGGTAGACCAGTCCATCTCACCTCACCTCACCTCACCTCACCTCACCTCACCTCACCTCACCTCACCTCACCTCACCTCACCTCACCTCTTGCTCCAGGTTACAGTCTCCCCAGTAGCTAGATCAGTAGAGAAAGTGCCAATACTCTTCTAGTCCTCACAGCTTACTGCGTCTCCCATTGTATGGATGTACTTGCTGAAACCTGTACCAGTAAAACGACCCAGGTTATAAGTGACTCTTCATAGAAATCATGCAAGTTACACCCTGGATTATTTCATCAAATTGAGCCCCATAAACAGTTCTAATCCTCAGAAACAGCTCTGCCAGTGGAACTGTCAAGGGACTATAGGGATGGAGTATGGTAGACAGGGAACCTTTCACACTGGTTCTGCAAAAGTTTTAATGTTTTCAGGTGATCAACAGAAATATTGCTTTGATTAAACTTTCAATCCTGGAAGCATCTAGTCATCTTAAATTAAGTTGGCAGATGCAGATTCTGCAGAAGATCTGCAGAGGGAGATCCAGTCTGCTCTGCTTTGACATCTTACCTTCTCTCCTGACAACAAGAGCTTGGGACCATCTCAGAGACAGTCTAGTCTGTTCTGTGAGGTGTCTGCCTCTCTGCTGTGAGTACAACACACATCATGAGGTCCCTCAGCTGTAACTCCAACCCATACAGTCTTCTTCTGTGGGCAGACACCTACTGCAGGCAGGTGCTTGTGATGATCTTTTGTATGATGCTCTGAACATTGGAACCAGTGCCACAAGGAATTATTGTGAGCATCGGTGCAAGTAAGGAATTGTTGCCATGACTAGAAAGAGCCAGGTCACATTGGGACAGTATCAGCTTCTGGTCTGAATGAGATTTTCCAGGCTTTTTATTTTTGCCAGGTCCACAGGAACTGTCCAAACAATTCCTCCCAGAAGACATAGCTAAAACCTTAACCAAGGATGTTGAAAGTGCCCTATTTCCACTGGGGAGTAGAAATCACAACCTCAGAATGTGTCCCAGTGATTTGACTAAGGGGAGTGACTTGACATATCCATGGAGGAGTTGCCACTCCATTTAACTCCTGAAGCCATACTTGCAAAACACAGAGCAGACAAGAGGCAATGGCTTAGCTGAGTATGCAGCTATGAAAAGCTATGAAAACCCAATATGCTCAGGGTGATGTCTCTGCTCCTTTGTCATGGTAGTATGCTGCTCAACATGGACCTAAGATCTGAATGCCTTGATTACCCACCTTCTAAATCAGATTTCCTATTGCTCATTTTCTATGTTTTTCCAATGAGTCTTGCTGGCCAGGGATGGGCAAGGGATGCAAATGGGAGAGTTGGTGCTCTGGCTGCCTGACAGCTTGATGATTTTAGTGTCAGATGTGTGAGTTGTTCAAACAAAAGCCTTACTCTGATTTTCCTTCAGAGCAAAGTAAAATTCAACAATATAAGGTATTGCTGGGTTGCAAGTGAACACTGAAAACAAATGTCTACTGTGAAGGCTGTTTCGCCTCTCTCTTTTTCAGCTTCTGTAGTGCTGGAGATTGAGCAGATGATGAGTCTTGCAAAATGTTTGCCTGATATATTTCAGAGAGCTTACTCTCAGCTGCTAAATTTGGCTGATTTCCTTCCTAGTATTTAGTAATAGTATTTTTAACAAATGCTAGAAAAATGAAAATTCCCACATTTCAGAGCTGAAAGGAACATAACAACTGTTATGTATCCATTATTCATAGAAACATAAAATGATAGAGTATTCTGAGTTGGAAGGGACCCACAAGAATCATCAAGTCCAACTCCTGGACCTTCACAGCACAGCGCAAGAATCACACCATGTGCTTGAGAGTATTGTTAAAACACTTCTTGGACTCTGGCAGGCTTATTGTGGTGGGGAAGCTGTTTCAGTGCCCTGTCACACTCTGGGTGAAGAACCTTTTCCTAATATGCAACCTAAACCTCCCCTGACACAGCTTTGTGATGTTCCCATGCGGCCTATTACTGGTCATCAGAAAGAAGATAAAAGTTCCTGCCCCTCCTCTTCACCTTGTAAGGAAGCCATAGACCACTATGAAGTCTCCCCTCATTCTCCTCTTCTCTAGGCTGAACAAACAAGTCACTTGAGCTCCTCCTCCTCAGTCTTGCTCTTGAGGCCATTCATAATTTTGGTCCCATTCCTCTGGACATACTGTAATAGTGTGATGTCCTTCTTGTGTCACCCAAAACTGCCCACAACACTGGAGATGAGGCCCACCAGTGCAGAGCAGAGTGGAACAATCCCCTCCCTTGGTCAGCTGGCAGTGGTGTGCCTGATGCCCCCCAGGATATGTTTGTCCTCCTGACTGCCAGGACTCACTGGTACAAGTGACTACTATGAGTCACACTGTGGACTTATATCCAGCTTGCCACTGACATTTTCTGAGGCACTGCTCTCCAGCAGAACCTGACAGACCTATAGTTATCAGGGTCATCCTTCTTGCCCTCCTTGAAGTCTAGAACATTAGCCAGCTTCCAGTTGAGTGGGATGTCTCCAGATTCATGCTCGTGCTCCCCAGAGGGCTCCTGGCTCTGTCCCATGCTGACTCAGCCTCTCTTGTGCAAGCTGCCCCTTCCATGTGGGCCTCTCTTGGGTTTCCCCTGTCTCTAGAAACTCACCCTATTCTCCATGATCCCCTGTTCTGCTGTGAGATGTGCTTGTGCCAGAACTGTTTGTCTCCATGAGTAATGGCTGAATTCTAATGATAAATTTGGCCCCATATATGCCACCCACTACTTAGGATCAAACCAAGGCCTAAGATTCTGCTATGAAGCAATCATATTGCCTGCAGGATAGACTTTTGCCTGGGACAGATCTGTGCCTGTCTCCTTAATGTTTGTGCAGCCACAGCACCTAAAGTGCTCTTCAAAGATAGTTTGCATCCTACTGGGGGTGTTGTGAATTGCACGGTAGTAGCCCACAAAAAAAAAAAGTACATTCCACATAGCCCTCCCCTTCACATATGCATTGTCCATTGTCCATCTGTCCAGATGTTCTAATTTAGGTGTTTAGACTTTCCAGTTCCAGGCACAAGCTTCCTGCTGTACCTTCCTTCTGCTTTATGGGAATATCTGCTTCTTCTTTCTTCCCCATATTTGACTTCTAGGGTCTTTCCAGTCTAGAAGCTCCACATCTCATCTGTCCCTGACCTTAACATATAAAAGAGTGAAAAGAGATTAGAAGTAGATCTTCAGGTTCGGTCTCCCTGGTCCTCAGCCACTTGAGTGGATCAGGAGCTGATGACATCTGTTGGAGAAAGAAGAAGCTATGTCTTGCCAAAGAAATGTGGTCTTTGGAGGGCCATGGCTGAATGCAGCTGTGATGTAGGAGGTGTGAAGAGGATGGGGAGGAACTGGTGTGGCATGGCTGCTGAGCTTGTGATCGGGTTTGCATCATCTCAGACTCAGCATGTACTCAGCACTGGGTTGGCCAAAGGCAGGCACAAACTGTTCCCTGAGGTCCTTCCATAGGGGGGCCCTTACTCCTAGGGGGTCTAAGCTTTCAGGATGCTCAGTATCCTAGTTCTTGTTGGTCTGTTCTCCCTGGATGACTGTTTTCCCAGCTGCTGTCCTCTCCAGTGGAGGAGGTGACTTCGTGTGAGTCATCCTCTTCGGGGAAAAAAACCTCTGGGTTCTTCCCCTCATGGTGTGAGCAGCTGAGGGGGAAGGTATCCATAGCTGTTTTATTTTCAAGGTCTCAGCTGGGGGCAGGAAGATTGGAAAACGCAGACTTAAATTTGTAGCTTAGAGTGTAATTTATGAACAGGAGTTGAACAGACGCATGCAGGAAATATTCTCACAGACTTTAAACTTTAAAGCTAAACAGTTCTCAAGTTAAAAACAACATCAACTTCTTATTTTTTTTCTTGCACAGGATGGTCTGGTGGGACACGGGAGGTCTGAGTTCTATTTGTGTCTCCTGTCACCAGCTTCCTATGACCTTGGACTAGCTGCCTAACCTCTCTATGCGCCTCTGTTTCCTACTCTGTAAGAGGGGGATGATCGCTTTTACCTGCCCCATGCAGACACTCTTGTGAATTATTTCATAGCATAAAAATATAGCAAGGCTCACACTGAAGACCTGACTCATGCAACAGCCTTTCGCTGGCTACACAGGGAAAAAGTGGAAACACAGGACTTGAGTTTTGCTGTCATGGGCTCTCTGCTGATCTTTCACAAAATAAAACATGTATGGAAACCTGAGGTATGTGTCATCGGGGGGAGAAATATATTTCCAGCGCTACCCTGAATGTTACAGAGTCAGTAAAGGCCAGCAGGGTAGCTGGCAGGGCTGAGTCCCTGAGCATCCTTAGCCAGTGCTGCCCCTTCCTGGTTTCCCTGCTCTGAGCGCTCTGAGTTGCTGCTGTCTGGGGACCCGTGCTGGTCTGGGTCAGGCCGCGCACAGAGCGGTCTGCCGCGCGGCTCCCTCTCCCCAGGGAAGGTGGGGAGCGGAACCCCGGGCCGCTGGGGCAGGGGCAGCGCCTTTGGGTGCTCCGAGCATCGCGCCCGGCCGCCGGGGAGCGGCTGTAAATGGCCCCGGCCCGACCTGGCTCCCGGCTCAGCAGCCGGTGACGGGACACGGCGCTATCGAGGTTTTCCTGCGGAGCTGGAGAGAGGCTCGCAGGACCGGGACCCCACCGTTCAGCATTTGGTCCAGGATTCGCAAGTCCACTGCACTCCCTCCGCAGGGGAGCCCGGCGACGTGCGAGGGACGGGTCCTGCTGCCCGCCCGGACAGCGCTGCGGCCGCGGCGGCTGGAAGCAGCCCAGAGCCGGGCTCCGGAGGGACGGCACGGCCGGGATCCCTGAGGGCCGGGGGCGGCCAGGACCGGGAGACCCGCGGGGCAGCGACACGGTGCCCGCCGACCGACGGGCGGACGGGCGAGCGGGCGGGGGACGCGTCCCGGGGAGGGCGTGCTCCCGGCGGAGGATNCGGGTAGGATTCGGGGGCTGCTGGATGCGGATTCCGCGCCTCGCTTTGCCGTTATCTCCGCCACCGCGGGAAGCGCCCGGGACCGAGGAGAGCCCGTCGGAGCCCAGCCGGCGCCTCTGCCCCTGCCTCGTCGCCTCCGGCAGGGAAAAAGCCCTGCGTTCCGGCAGGCAGGACCATGCCCCGCCAGCTGCTCTCAGGGACCGTGTTGTTGGGAGCCGCTCTCCTGCTCGCAGGTAAGGGACCGCTGGTACGCGCTGCCTCAGTCAGACCCCGTTCTGCGCCGAGCTCTCCGCGATGGGCCCCCAGTGATGTGCCTCATCGGCTGCGCCTCCCGTGGCCCCGACCGCTTGTCGTCTGGAGCAGGCGGGCACCTGCCTCCCCTTCGGCCCTGGGCAGGGAAGTGATTCCTGCTTTCCAGGGAGCGGAGAAACGCCGCATCCCCGTGCGGTCGTTATGCTCTGGATGGATCCCCATCGGCGTGCCCCGGGAGCAGCTCCCCGGAGGGTCCGGCCCCAGGCAAGGCAGTGCTGGCGTGGAGGCGAGCCCCTCCCGGCCACAAGGGACCGCCGTACATCATCGGCAGCTGTCCGAACCGGTGCATCACGGAAAGAGAGCATGTCTTGGCTGCAGGGCACGCTTCTTTCCTCGGCGCTTTGTTTTCGAGTGTCCCAGTTCTGCCCTCGAAGCGGCAAAGGTGTACCTTTTCCTCGCAAAAATCGAGGTCCGGCTGCCTCCCGCCCAAGCAGGTCGATGCAGCATCGGTGGCGCTCCCTGTGGGGCTGGCTGCCGTGTCTCACTGGAGAGCGGGATGGAGCTGCTCTCCGGTGCCTGCATCCCGCAATGATGCGGGTGGATCATTGCAGACTTATTGTTCTTAACTGAGTTTATTTTACTTTGAGCCAAGAGCGAGTCCCCGTGGGCCGGAGCGTCGTGGTGGGCACTGCGTCCCAGCGTCGCCTCACTTGGGAGCAGGGGTGCGTGGTGGCCGGGCAGAGGCCGGTCCTGCGTGGGCTCATCGCTCGGCAGGGTCGCTGACGGGCGGGGATGCCCTGCGGGGAGGGGCGGACCGGCGGTCCCGCAGCCTCGCACGGGCTCGCCGCGTCCCCGCCGGGGCCGCTCCCGCGGGGACGGCGCTCCGCAGAAGGGGGTGGGGAAGTGGAAAGCCGAGCTCCCCGCGGGATAGCAATCGAGGCCAGCGTTCGTGCGGTCAGCAGCGATCCCGCCCGGCCACGCTGCCCCTCGCCAGTGGCCGGGGGCTCGGACTGCTCCGCGCCGCTGAGCCCACGGGAGGCATCCCGCTGCCAGAGGCTGCCCGGCAGGAGAGCTGGCGGGGCGCTCCGACGAGACCTTTTCCTGTTCGGGAAGTGCTGATTCATCAGCTTTGATACAGATATATAGGTATTCTTCTAGTTGTTGGTTTTTGGGGTTTTTTCCCCTCCTCTTTCTTTTCCCCGGGAAAGTGCTAATTTCCCCACATTATTTGTCTCTGCCTAGGAGGTTCTTATGCCCAGGATGAAATAGGCACAGGCATGGGACACCCTCCCTGGTTACAGGAAATGTGGATTCAGATCCTTGCCAGGCTTCCTTCACAGCTTGAGTTTGAACTTCGGCGTCCTGCTCCTACATGGGCTCCTGCAGTGACCAGCTCCGCTAGGGAACTGGCTTCCTCTTTCCTGTCGGAAAGGTTTTCCATTGTGTAGATCATGGCAAGCCCACTGCCCAGGGAGAGGGTGGACTCTGTGAGCCAGGGGCTGTGAGAAAGACCCTGGTTCACCTTCCTGTTCATGTGCACCCTAGACCAATCCCAGTGGGAAAAGCTTGGCTTGCTTAGGGGACCACCTGGGGCTCTGGGTGCTGGGGACAAACATCCCGATGGTCAGCTCTGGTGCTATAGGCATTGGAAAATTCCTTCTCTAGTTTGGCTGAATGCCCTTACAATCATTTTGCTGGAAATTCATATCCTCCCCATGTACAAGAGATTATGCTCAAATTAGAACTTAAATGTTTTCAGATTCATTTGCTTTCCTGTTTCTGTTTGTTTTCTAGAAAAGCATTCTTACTTAGCTTTGTTTGGACATCTCAAATAAGTTGATTGTGCTTCTTCTGGGCCACTGGCAGAACTCTCCAAAGTTGCATTTGCATGGAGAATTTGGAAGTTATTGTTGAAGTGGTGGGATATTTTGTACCACACATCTTTCTGTGCTGTCCCTCCCACGTCACCCTCCTTCACTACTTATTTGTTGCCTACATTTCTTACTCAGGCTGCCTAGTACTTCTCATTTCCAGTGCTCTTGATGAAATTAAATTCATCACTGGTCCCCTCTTGTGATTCAATCGCTGGAGGTGCCTGCTGAGCTTCCATTTACTGATAGGTTCTAGAGGCGATCTTTGGAAATAGTCAGTGGTTCAGAAAGAACCTAAAAAGTTTTCTGTCCACAAGGAGGAGACAGAAGAAGGTCTTTCAGCTCATATAAGTCTACTTAGTAATTAAAAATTCTCCAAAGCAACCTTGCAGCCTACAAGCATTGAGATTTGCCATTTGAAAAATGAGATTAAGGAAATTAAATTCATTTGACATGTTTGTGTTGGGCACTTCAGCTCTCTTGTGCACATACATATTTTGGTTAATGTGGGAAAGAACAATACTTTTTTCTGGATTTTACATAGTACTCACATATGTTTTCTTTATATCTCATAATTATTTATTCTGCAAATTGTATTGCATATGCTTGCTAATGACTGTTCACGTAATGGTCAACATGAATATGTGGTTGCTGTATCAAGTTAAGTCTCCCAGTCCTCAACTTTGTACTGCTATAATTTTAATGACTAAATTTTGTGATTAAAATTTTGTAAATTGATTGTGAAGGACTGTGTTTAAACCCTGAAAACATCAGACTCTGCCACCTGGATCAAGGCTTATGCGCCATGTTTCCAGAAACATGAACTGATGGTTTAGCTGTATTTCCAGCTGTGTTTCTGACTTTCCACACAGAAGTGGTACCTCACAATTTGCATCTAGAAGGTAAATAGACTCTATTACAGTCTTATCTGTGAACAGCACTATATGATCTCAGTTATTTCAGTTGGAACTGGAACTAGAATCAAAATCCCCAGTGGACTCTTCAATTTCATGGCCAGCTGGAAAAAATGAAAGAAGAAATTCCAGGTCAAATCTAATCAACACTGAGGTTAATTTCTTGCAATAACTAACCTGATTTCTCTGAAAGTGCTGTTCAGATGGAAGCTCCTATGTTAAGGTGTCAATTTGATTTGAGTGCTTGCTGAAGCAATGACACAGACAGAACGGCCCAATTTGGGATTAGGGCTGGAGTTACTATCAAAGTTGAGAAAAACTGGCTTTCCCACTTCTTCTGGATCTTCATAGAAACAAGGCTCCCTAAAAAATTCCTAACTGTATTCACATAAAGGAGAAGAGTTAGGCATTGCAATATAACAGAGATTTTTAAAAAAATTTGTATATGGCGTTAAAGCATCAGCATTTCTGATATAGCTAAAGAAAATCTCTTACATAGCTAACTGATGCTTTACCAGACAGGTGCTTTGCTCATGTGCTCCACACAAAGCTAGATTTCATTCTCTTGCAGCTGATGTAAATCTGGAGCAACTCCTTTGGGCTGGGCTAGCATCTTCTAGATTTACAGTTTGTGTTTGACAAAATCAAGACTTTGCCTGTGCTGTAGTAAATATCTTCATATCCAGAAGCACCTAATATATTTAGAACCCTATAAATTCACCTTTGAGGAGATTTGAGTGGTGTTGGGGTTTTTTTAACATCCAAACAGTAATAAACAAGCTGTCTATTTTTTGTCGATGCTTCAAAGACTGAAACCAGTAGCCCTTCACACTGTGTGGGTGTATAGGACAAAAGGAAATTGTCCAGATTTGCAGGACAGTTGATAAGTCCTTACACTTAAATGTGCTTTGGAAACTTCCAGAACACTATTTATCAGCTTGCAAGTTTTCATGTCCGACTGAGATTGGGAAAGGAAGAAGCTTGACAGATGAGGGTTAAGTTTCGGTGTTTCAGAGGTCTGTGTGCAGAGGGGCTGTGGTGAGACTTCAGCAGCAAAATCATTCCTTTGAACCCCCCAGAGTAAGGGTTTGGGACTTCCTGTTGCAGGTCCATAGGGAATGGAAAGCAAGATTGCTGCAAAAGTAGGTTTTGCATGAAATACCCAATCACAGCCACCTCTATTCTTGGAGACAAGTCTCTCCTGTAGGTGTGACCTTCAAGAAGCCAACCACTCCCTCCAATGACATGCTTCATCTTTATATCTCATCCTTGCCCCCAGTAGTCTCTTTTTTCCCCTCTACCAATATTTGTGAGACTATAGAGAAATATTTCTGTATATATTTGAGCATTAATTCTACCCACAGACAGAACTGGGCTCTTCTCTTTGCCCTTGTGATGCATCCTTACTGCATGTATTCCTGCAACTGAGAAGCAATCTTTCCCAAGCATCCTCAGCCAGGAATTTTCTGACTTCTTGATGCATCATGGGGAACTGCTTATCCTAAAAACGGTTCAGTGATTGACAAGAAGGTGCTCACACAGATTGCTCTTACTGAGATGCAGAAGTTCAGCTTCATTCCTGCCTGATTAGAGATCATTACTGCATAAATTCTGATGCTTAAAAGAAAGAACTATGCTGCAAGCAGGAGTTGGAAAAGTGAAAATGCAGTCATTAGTGCTCTCTCCAAAGCCAGGCATGGCATAATGTCATGCCTTTGTGACCAGCAGAATGAACTCATGAGGGAACTAAGCAAAGTGCTAACAGATTGAGAAACCCACAGTGAGGGTAAAGAGATTTGAAACTATAGATTTCAGAGGCACTTTTGTCTGAAACTTAAGTTTTGAGCCATTGACATGCAAGGAGAAATTTGGACAGGGAATGTGGATGACTGCTTCTTCTGCATTAAGTCATGTTTGCATTTGGGGTATTTTTTGTGTGGCACAGTGTGTGGAGATGTGCCAGACTAAAGATGAAGAGGAAGATGATTTAACTTGTGGTGCATCAGTGTATTCAAGACCATTATAAATGTTTGTGCAATAGTTAATAATAGACTAATTAATCATCTTTCTTGGACTTTGGTTTGTCTTGTGTTGATGTTGAAGCAAAAGGTTCATGTTCATGGTGAGCTGATTTTATTCTCTCTCTTGTTTTTCCTCTCAAATCACAGTTGATTTTTTAATTACTGAAATCCATATCCACGGTGTTAAGACACCCCTGTAACATATTAGAGCATAATTCAGCGTGATGTTGTTGACACCGATTTCTCTTGGCATGACTTTTCTGGGTGGTGGTGTTGCTTTTCCAGCAGTCACTGGTATGTGCTATACAACTTCTTTTTAAGTTGTGTTCCATCTTTTGGAGCTATGGCCTTGAAACAAGGTTTTCTTTGCTGTTGGAGCAGCTGAAGGGTGGGCAAGGGGCTAGAAGGCAGCTGCTTCTAGGATTGAAGCATGGGTTGAAGATGCTGTGGCAATGTGGTGCCATTATTTCCACTCCATGTCTGGAAGAGGGTGAAGCAGGCAGGGTGCAGTGGTCCTTGAGAGCCAGGGACCTGTGAGCAGATGTCTGCTCCTCAGATGTTCTCTCAGGAAGCCTGTGCTCTGGGAACAGACCCCCTGCTTAGTGCGTGGGGAGCAAAAAGGGATGAGTGTGAGGGCATTTCATGAGAGGAATTTCACAATTTCACATAGCACACTTAAGCGTCCTTCCTGTGGGATTTTTCCTTGACACAGAGTGAAGGAATTCACGCCTTTTGTTCCCATTGTCATTCCTCTATGGAAAAACCTCTCATCAGGATCACCATAGACTAATGTTAACAGAAGCGTGAGAGTTGCCATCCTGGATCAGACAAGGGCTTTTTTAGCTTCATGTCATGTTTTTAGTGGTGTCCAGCATCTAACCTTCAGGAAAGGCTCAAGAAGCCTTGAAGGAAGCAGTTATCTGATAAAACTCTCAGGAGGGGAATTTTTATTTTTTGTAGTAATTTATAAAATCCAATATTATTTCATAAGAAACCGTGGGATTGAGGGTCAAGGAAACTAAAATTTAGTTGTCTATGTTTACGCAAGTGGATATTACATAGGGGAAATAAATCACATTAAAGTGTAAAATATAGAGAACTTTCTTGTTCTGTTGTGCTGAAAGCATTTGGAGCACCTTTCTTTGACTCATGCAGTGCTGCAATTGACAATCATCTTAATCTATAAGTATTAATGATTATAATTTCCTAATGTGATTGAGCCATAGGCAATCTTGCCAGAAGATTTCTGCGCATGCATCTACCTCCTTGGACTTGGTGCTTTAGATGTCATTTAACAGCAAAGTGAGTTTTGCTCCTAAGCCATTGCAAGGGACTCCTCTGTGCAGACTGTTCCTGTTCTTCTCACCTCGCTATTTAAATTGTTCTGCTGCGTTATTTACTTGTTTTTGTTTTGGACCAGAGGCCTTCACTTATAGCTCTGTTTTATGGGTTTATGTGGGGTGGATGGAAAGTCGGTTCCTGACTTTTCTTTTTTGTCTTGTAGCACTACAGGACAGTACAGCTGTAACAATGGAGCTTTGGAAATAATAACCAGCAGCCTTCAGCAAAGTGTAGCACTTTCAACTTTGCTTTACATTTTCTTTTACATAGTTCCTAATTTGCTTCTGTGCTTGCAGCTTAGTGATAACTACAGCCCCAGATAAGTTTGACAGGCCTGTGTTGCTGACTGAGCAGGTAGATTACTAGCAGGTAGGCAGATTGTCTTTATGAAAGTCTTCCAATTCAGTCCTATTATATTGCTTCATTTGTCCTGCAGGTAATCTGTTACAAATTTTAGCTATCAAACTGGTAAAGAAATTTAGTTTGGCCAAGAAAATGTACACCTTTACTCTAAATTCCTAGGAATTCTGGAATGTTTTATGTGTCAATTTTAGTGTATTGCTTTTTCTTTATACTATATCAATACTTTTTTTCTCACTTATTAATGGGATAAACTTTTCTGAAGAATATTGAGCTGATGATTCTGTGCTAGGATCTGTCATGGTGGAATTAGAGCAGAGACACTGTGGCTGCTGACACGTCAGTAGGTAGAGCTGCTGACTCCCAGGTGTAGCCTGGGTGGGCACTCCACACTGTGTAAGCAGCACAGGCTGAATCCTGTGTGGAGTCATGGAAGGACACTCCTGGGTCAGTGCCACTGGCTGATGACATGGCAACCCTTGGGCTGGGCAGATGACAGAGCCACAGCCACTTCTCATCTGAATGGCCTGAGCAGGGTCTTCATGCAGGGCCCAGGATAGGCACATCGAGGTGGAGGAGTATGAGAGCCACATGGATTTGTTCTGCATGTGGCTGTGAAAGTGTTGCTACAGCCTACCTCTGGTATTACCAGCCTCAGCTGACCTGTCTTGTTTTATTTTTAAGCTGGGAATTTACCCTGTTGGAGGTGTAAGGTGCATACAACTGTGGTATTTCTCTTCTTTTCTCAATACACATCACATATCTGTGTGTATTTTGCCTTCAGCGTGTGGTTTACCAAAGTAGTCCCACAAGGGTTCATGATGGAGGTGTCAGACTGTGCATTTGGATATCTATTTTCAATTCCATGTGCTTAATGGGAAAGAGAAAGTTTGTGGTTATGGCTGGTTTTATTTCTTCTCTGTAAATATGTTCTACTTATATAGCTGGTAAAATGAGCACCTTCATCAGGCTAGATATTGGCCAAGATGCTTATTTCAGATCCTATATTTCTAGAGATATTAAAACTTGATGGATACAACAGTTAGCCAAGATTATTTTTCTCTCAGATCTCTGGCTGTTAAATATTGAAATTTATTTTTCTTTGGCATTGTATAAAGTGCCTATGCTCATGCATGGAAGTTACCTGGTGAGTTTAGGACCAAGACACAAACTTCTGTTGAGCTGGTGAAGCAAGTACCTTCAAGTGGGTCTTGTGGGGCACAGAACATCCAACTGCATGGCCTTGGTTGCCCAGGTATGATGGGAAATGTCAATGACTTCAGTTGGTAGTAACTGAAATGATATTTATATCAAATAACTGGCTGACGTCTCTGTTTAATTTCTTAATCTAAATTTTTAAATGAACAACCACTGCCTGCTCTTTATTATAAAGTCTTTACCACAAGCTTCTATAAAACCAACCTGACCTAGCTGGGGCAAATACTGGCAAAATGTTTGGCAGTTATTGGGGAAATAAATATTAGTTTACATTTACAGCTATTGACCATATTGGCATGTTGGTGCATACTGCTCAGAAGTGCTAATGAGGTATCATCAGAACTACTGCATTAGTTTCAGCAACTGGGTATTTTGGTTTGGCTCTATAATATTTAATCTTACATCAGTGTGTATACTCATCTAGGAACAGCAAATGCATACAGAGAGTAAATAAATTATAGCTTTCTCTGGGATCTAGAACTAAAAAGGAAGGGACACACTTGTTCAAACACCTTTCCATGCCTATGAAGGCCTGTTTTGGGCAGCTGTGCATTCATTTTCCCTACTGACTGATTTTAGTTTCACAGCATGGAGTCATAGTCAAGGCTTTTAGTCTGCCCAGAACTCATTTAATCTACTGTTATCAACCTTATGCTGTTCAGATTCTACTATGGTGTGAATTGTAGACAGCCCAGCTTTGCCATCCACTAACCCCCTTTTTTTTTTTTTTTTTTTTTTTTTTGGATGGCTAGCTGTTATGTCCTAATGGCACTTTAAATTCTTAAATTATAATTGAGATTGATCAAGCTTAAGCATTTGATCCAGAAATCCCTTGGCATGTGTTGCAAAGCATCAGACTAGATGAATGGAATGTCTGTCTGGGACCTGAAAGGGATGAACTAATGAATTGATAATTTTTGTGCCTCTGTGTGTACTTAGTAAGTAAATAACATCCAATAAGTTTTCTTGGTCTTGAATGCAAAAGAGAGGAAAGTTAGAAGACAGTTTCAGTCACCACAGAGATATGGACAAGTGATGTCTCTGTTAAGGAGTGATACAGCTTGAGCTGCTGCTTCTACCCTGAGGGTGTTTCTGTCTGCCAGCTATGTACCAGCACACATGGTGCCTCTCTCTGCACAGGAGGAAACCAACAGGAAACAAGTACAAAACTACCTCTGAGTCCAGGGACCTGTATCTGCTAACATTTGTAAATCCCCATGGCTCTTAATTGACCTGCAAAGTTCTGCTTCAGTAGAAATAGTGGTTACAATTTGCTGCATCAGATCATGAGTTTGCTCATCTGGACTGTTGTCAATGTCACTTTGGGACAAAGTCACACCTCCTTGCTCTCTTACAGTTTAGCTGCCCCAGTTTCTCTTCTGCAGGCTTCAGGTGTGAAGTTTGAATTTACTTCAGGGAAGTGCTGTGAAATTAGATGACTGTGAGGTTTCCTTTAGAATAAGGACTTAGATGGCATCTGAAAGACCTGGAGATACCACTTTGAGTCTCAGGGTGGCTCATGGGACCGTAGGTCTTTCCTGGAGACTATTTCTAAGTACAGCCAATGGAGAGGGTGCTTTTACCCCTGGGAGCAGGAACCAGGCTGTGCTGCCTTCTTTGCATGTACCTGAGCATCTGAAACCCAGGTGACAGATGAGATGGGGGCTCTTGATGCCATGGGGGATAGAAGAGTGTCTTCTTCCAGCAGCAGTACTTCCTAGCCACCAGCACCCACAGAGTTAGAAAGCTTCATTATCCAGGGTGCCCCCTTCTCCCTCTAGTCCTGTGGCAGGACCAGGCCAGTTACCCATCAAACAGAAAAACAAAATTTTCTTTTCCATTCACCATGCAAATTTTAAGACAACTCTCCCTGAAAGTTCTGTCTTTATAAACGCAAGTATTTAGCTGAAGAGAATCTCAGTGTTGATTAAACTAGAAGGACCTGTTGGTCAAGACTTCTTCATATGGTCAGATGTAAATTGAAACTTTAAGTGGCTCTTAAGAGTTGACTGTGAGTTTTTTTCTCTCAAAATATCTTTTTCTTCTTTAATAGAGTGAATTGGTGTAATGATGTATCCAATTATTATGGATAGGTACAACTGTTTGACAAAAAAATAGTTATATTTACTTACAGAATGGATTGAAGAACCTTTTAAAGAGATGGTAATACAATAGCTTGTCAAGAATAGTTCTGAAATAAAGAAAACTACTGATATCCCCAGTTTCCTTACAAAATGGAGTAAATTATTAATATGTTCCATTTGAGGTTAACTAGTGGCCATATTCTGGTTAAGGTGCTGCTGCAGATCAGAGTCAGCTCATTTTCACTGGAGACGCACTGAAGGTCAACCCACTGGGTACTGTCATGTTCCTTTACTTTTGTCTGGATTCTGCAATTCCTTAGTAGTTGTACACATGTGGGTATTCCCATTCCCTTCAGTGGAATGACTGATAGGGAAGTGCTCATAAGGAAGAGTAGAGACCTGGGCTGCATTTGGACTGAACGATTGATGTTTTAAGCAGCACAGAAAGGTGGAGACCTTGTTAAGAAATAACCTGCCCCCTCCTTCCAATGCAGGAGTATCCTCTACAAAGTACACTTTTGCTGAATGTTTGAATCAGGAGGAAAAGATATTAGATGCTAAAACCCTCAAAGGCTCAGTTATGTTTCACAAAGGATAAAACATGTGCAAATTCAACAGTGATTGAAATAATTACTTAATGATGGATAACTTTATTGCCCACAGATGGCACTTTAAACCCAGAAGGTCAGATTCTTTGTACACACTGAAGTTGCAAAGATAAACTGATCATTCTCCTTAACCTCTCATTGTGCAGGTGAAAAAAAGATTAGTCAACATGTTGAGGATAACAGGAGTGGCTGGAAGCAGTCACAGCCCCAAATTATGGAAATAATGTTAGAAAGTCATTAAACCTGTTAACTTCAAGGAAATTTATAATAACTTCTAATATTGTAATTTTTTTAACTAAGTCTTAAAGTTAGATTTTGGGTTTCTTAAGTCAAAGGTAGCAGAAATTCTCTGTGTATGAAAAGAAATTTAAAAGTAGAAACTGGGAAAATTGGAAAGGAAATAATAATCCAGATCATGGTCCCAATTTTGAGTTTAGCAAATCTATCATCTTTAAGAGAAACCAAGATTTAGCAGAAATCAGTGGAAGGTTCATCATGCGTGCGTGGTTTACTCATTTGTCTGTAGAACTGGACACATATCATACTGGAAAAATATATGCATGTTCATTTATTTTTTTTTCATGACTTGTGATCAGAGGGTTTTTTGGTTATCAGATAATTAAAATTTTTATTTACTTAATTCGGAAGAGGATCAGCTTTTTTTGAGGGGCAGAAGTTAATTGAAGAAAGCTTTCCTTTGTTTCCCCTTGCAAATCACAGATTGCTCTCTGCTTTCATAAAAAAAAAAATTGTCCTCACCTTGCTTTACTTAGAATGGTTAACTTTTGCAATATAAATTAATGTTTGCTCATTAATTAAGGAACCCCATCAACGGGCTTTCACTTGTATCTAATAAGCCTTCCACAACAAATAAAATGTGACCCAAAAAATCACCCCTTTCCCCATGGGAGGAGATTCCTCAGTTATCAGGATTAATTAGTTCTCTTGTTGTCAGATGAAAAGAAGTTGCACCCCTCAATGTAGGTCAGTGTGAGGGTAGGCTGCTGATGGTCGCTTAGTGACAGGCACAATGATAAGTGAATGTGTCCTGTTGAGCCATGACCCTTCAGAAAAGACAGTGTCAAGTAAAATGCCCACAGAAGGTACATAGAAGGCATAATCTGCTTCTAAATATTGACAGTAGGAATTTCCTTGCTATTCTCCTTCCTTTTTCTTTCCTGGTAAACACGTCAAACTCTATTGCATTTGTACTCTGCATCAGTTTTGAAGCATTTAAAAATGTAAGGAAGCTAATGACCCATGAATACATAGGATGTCAAATAAAGCTATTTTTCTGCAAGACACAGCATCTTGCTGGTAAAAGCATTGTCTCCCATACTTGTAAAAGCAGTAACATTGCCTTGAAATAAGACCTCAGCTTTTTGTCAGTAGAAAACGAAATTAATTATAATATAACCAGGCTTGCCAAATACACTGACATTAAGTCTTAAATGTTGCCATGATTAACTACTGGAGTTAAGTGTCTAAAGTATACTTGAAATCAATGATGAAATGCTGGCTTTTGTCAATGGGAGCAGAGTTAGACAAACACTAAGAACTCCTTAAGATCCCACACACAATATTTATAAATACTGTGCTGTCTTTTAGATATATGTAAAATGTGTAAAAGGGCAAAAAATGAGGTGAAAGGTAGGTGCTTTTGTTATGTTTTTTCTTTCATTTTAATAACTGAGGCAGATCTGACATATGGGCTCCCAGGCTGCCTTCTTTTGTATGCTTCATTGAAGACTGATCTTGGGGTTTGGCATCTTTGTTTATACATCACTGTAAAGTTATGAAGACAAATCCTTGTAGCATTTATGATGGTTTCGTGCTCGCACTTTGGCAGACTTTGAAAACAGCAGCAGCCCACATTCCCAGGGCTGTTCTCCTGGTCTCAGCATGGGTCAGATGTGGGCATGGTGCTGCAGGACTGGCTTTGCTCCTGGGCATGGTGCACTGCCTGTGCTGGGCAAAGCCAAATGCTCAGCTCCTCAGGCATGACCAGGCACCACAGACTCGCTCTCCCGTCTTTCTGTCAACACCTGTCACTCACATGGATTTTTCCACTTTCCCACCAGTTTTACACAGGAAGCAACCTACATGTTGCTCTTTAGCAGCTAGGTTGAGTGTTGCAGCTCTAGCAGCTGGGCTTTGATCCCGATGGCTTCCTCTGGCAGACCATCACTGGTGTTTTTTTCATACATATTGAACTGCTTGTAAACACTGTTGCATGCCTTTCAGCTTTTCCAGAGCCTCAAATATGGAGCAGCTCAGGGAAGCCTGAGATCAACTTTTCTCCAAAGTGAAAACCAAGATTCATAAAGCTGGATATAAACTCTGCCTTCTTGGGAGAGCATCTGACCCTTCAATTCTGGGATGACAAGAGGAATGCAAATGAGATGAGGGAATGTGGGAGTTTCACAAAACTATCAGATTGTTTAGCTGGAGGATGTTGACAAACCCTCTCAACCAGAGTGCCTGAGTTTCTCTCCAAGAAGCTGCCTAGGCTGTTTTAACATCTTATCTCAATTTCTCAGTGATTAGCCTCAGAGGCATTGTTTCAGAATGGTGAATGAGAAGACTCATAGACTGTAAGCACCTATGGGAAACTATCCCATGAAAGCACAGAGGGCACTTTGGGGGAACTAGCTCTTCAGAGTTGAGATCCCTAAAGGGCAGGTGTGAAAAATGTATGTTTGCAATGCATATCACATCACAATTACTTCTTCAAAGATTTGCTGCACCATTTTTCTCTCCTCTTACCAGCTGTCAGAATATATTAATTTCTAGTTAGAAATATGATTGTCTAGGCAAATCTCAAGGCAAGTCTGTGTATATGTGCAGTCTCACCATTCAAATCTATAGTGTTATTTGTGGTGCAGTCCAGAAGACCTCTTTATTCTGAAAAGTTGTTATGCCCTTGCTTGCAGCTTGTGCAAGTGAGTTATAATTTTGTTTACATTTGTGTTCAAGTGTACCCTTTAATTCTTGTTTTGTATCAGCACAGATGGTAGAATACATCTAAAAACTACTGGAAAACTACTGAAGATACATCTTAAATAAAATTTACAGGGCTAAAAACAAAGCTCTGGAATTTGGAGCAGCCATTGACTTTGATGTGGTTATATATTCAAATTTTAGTCACCAATCTCAACAGGAACTGGCATCTGAAAGTTCCTTCTCTAGTCAACCAAAGAGGGAGGCGTTTCTGATGGGTGATACATAGCCCCAAGTAAGGTTCATGTATTTCTATGTTTGGTGTGCACAGCTGTTCATACTTGGCTGTGGCAGGGACCTTTTGGAAGGACTTAAAATAAGTAAACTAAAACTCTACTTGACTGAGTTCTAGAAGAAAAAATCTGCATTACTCTTGACAATGAGATACTGCTTCTCCCATATGTTGACAAAGTAATACTTTCTCTTGGGGTAAAGTGGTTTGGGGTAGTTGCTGTTTCTCTCTCTCAATGCTGAAATCTTTACAAATTACACTTGTGTCCCAATTAGACTACAACTCATTTTCAACTTTTAGCTGTTTTGAAACATTATGTTCCCAACTTCTGGAACATTTTGCTGTCAGTGCAAGGGCAATTGGATGGATCAAGCACTGTTTCTTCCTTAAGGCACGCTCTTCTGTCAGCTTGCCATAACAGCTTCTGTGGCCCTAGCCTATTGTAAGGCAAAGATAAATCATGATGTCTTTCCAGCCAGCACCTCCCAACTTGATGAGAGAGAAGAGCTCATGTTCTTCTGGCTTTCTGGCCATGGAGCTTATTCATGGTTTTCTTAAAATTGCCTCCATGTAGCCTTCACAAAGCCCACCTGGATGTTTTCAAGAGTCTTAAGCCACCTTAAGTTGTGCTGACACCAAGGGTTTCAGCCATGCCAGAATGATCTGGCCACGACAACATGTTTGCTTTCTGAAATTAGCAGCAAATCTGGACTGGAAGGTGTTTTGATCTTGTTCTCAAAATTTACTTTAAAGCTCTACCTTTTGACACTACTTCACTGTCAGGAAGCCTGCAGCTGGTGAAGGACCGTAGGTAACAGTGCTGTGACCTTCAGCCAGGAAGGGAAGATCCTTAATGCCCTTTCATTCCTTCCACATCAGCTCCAGCTTTGCAGCAAGTTATTTGAGGGGGATTTCGGTATCTTAGAAGTCAGTACATGGCTCTTGCCATGGGAGTGACTGACTTTTACCCTTCCCATTAAAGGGTCTGCCATGGCTGTGTTTCCTGAGGAAATGCAGCCAGTGGCACTTGGGGGCACACTTCCTTGGTTAGATGTGGAGCCACAGGGTGCTCAAGTTTCTCCATGGTATGTTCAATGAAAAATTTGAGAGCAAAGTCATTGACTGATAGCTTTCAATTCTGTTTTCTTTCCTGAGTAAAGCTGCTGAAAGGTAATTTGAATCCTGAGTCAGGGCAACAGGACTTCTCTCAAAGTCAAAGAGAATGTGTGGTGAGAGAGGCACAGTTTTCTTTTCCTTTCCAGTATAACAACATGAATGTGAGAGGACTGGAAGCAGAATTATTTGTCTTTGTTAATGTTTTGGGTTTTTTCTTTGTTTTTCTAGGATCTAGTTCAGGATCAAAACTAAAAGTTCCTGAGCTGAATATAAATGGCATACAGCACGTTGTTCAAGCCGGCCAGACTTTAAATCTCACCTGCAGGTAACCAGCTGAGCTGGATTATGATACTTTGGCAGGGACTTCATACACCTGACACTTTCTTTTTTTAACTGAAATTAGAAAAAAAAATTAAACCTTATGCTGTGGGGAAAGGTGGGGAGTGAACTTCAATGGCAATTGTTTAATAGTTCTTTGTTGTTTCTGTTGTTGTTTTTGGAAAACAAGATAAAAGAGAACCCCATAAATAGCCTGATATAATAAAAAAGAAAGCTTGGGAACTGGAGCTATATAATTGCAGCCCAACATAATTGTTTCTGCTTCCTTATCTGTGTTTGCAGGGGGGAAATGGTTCATTCATGGTCTTTGCCTGAAACTCTTAGCAAGGATAGCAAAAGGCTGAAAGTAATTAAATATGCCTGTGGAAGGAATGGGAAGCAGTCCTGCAGCAGTCTGACCTTGAGCAGAACTCAAGCAAGTGACACTGGAAAATATAGCTGCAAATACCCAACAAGTCCAGCAAAAAAGAAGAAGGAATCTACAGTCTATGTATTTATTAACGGTAAGATTAAGTTTTTTTAACACTTCTTGGTACATGCTCTTCAATACAGCAAAGTGGAAAAGCAAGGTAGTTCAGCTGTGGCTGAGTTTTGAATGACATTTTCTGCCTTGCATAATGTTTATTTGCCAATTAATGTATAGAGTCTTCTTTCTCAGAACTTGCAAATACCAGTGGTAGTCTTTTATCAGTTAAGAAAAAAATGAAGCAAGAAAAAGACCCAGTACAACCACTTGCCTAGAGTAAACACGAGTCCAGATGGAAGTGGACTACCAGTGAAAATGTGAAATGGATATCAGAAACCATATCCTACATGCCTGAATGTGATGTGATTTCTAGGTAGCTGAAGGATGTTATAGCTGTCTGTCCAGACCACTTGCTTGCCTCATGCTGCAGAAAATTACTATTTGCATGTGAAGTTGCATTAAAAAATGTCCTCTGTAGTCCATGTCACACAGATTGAAAGAATCTAGAATAAATGGAATCAAATTAAACACAGAGCTGTGTTCAGCAAACAAGTATTGTGTAATGTATGGGAAGCGCTGGAATTAGGTCAGTTAGACTATAGAAGAAATTTCTTTCTGATCCTGTTCCCTCCCAGGGTGTTAATCAGGCAGTTCTGAGAACAATTGCATTCAATCGACACAACAATAAAAGAACAAATTATAGACACTTTACGGATTTAATTAATACTTTAGTTTTTCCTTATTTTTACAGAGTAAAATTAATAGATTACTGTAGTATTTCAGGAGTCATATATTTTGAAAGCCCATATTACAGAGAACATGCTACTGCAAGTTGTCCAAATTCTGGATCTGCTGCATCTAATGAGTTCACATCAGAGTGAATTAGCCTTTGTTTTCACTTTGTAATGTGAAGAGTGAGACTGATGCTGTGAAAAGCAGAATGAAGCAGATCTCTCACTAGACTGATAGAAAAGATAGCTCTCCCCATTAATGTGTGTTGCTTTATTGAGCACTATTGGCTATTTCATTCTGTTTATCCTACCTTCCTTCATCTGAAATATGCCGTAGAGTGTCTTTGTCACCCAGCTCTTTTAAAATAATTCTCTCTAAATCCAACAATAGATGCATCCATGGAAGAAAAGCCAAAATAGGATATTCATTTAGTGACCAGCAGACTGCAGCCTAGGGAAATGTACAATTTCCTTGGATGCCTTTTGCAAGTTTCCCATCACGGGACCTTCTTGGACCTCCCACCTTGGATGCCATCTCTGTCTGAGACCTACCCACAATCCTCTCCATCCCTCATGAGAAGAACCTCCCTGCCAAACTGACTTTGCAATACAAGGGATGCCTTTGCATTCTCTTGATCTCTTACCTGTTTGAAGAGTTAAATTTTCTGCATCCTAAATTTTTACAAATGAGAGACACAACCAGTCTTCTAACTCTTCACTGCTTCCCAACGTGCATGTGGCTTACCTGCATCTAAAAGGGACCTTGACTTAGATGATTGTGGACCAAGATTACCTGCAGAATTCACACAGTGTTTGAAGAGAAGTGTATCATTGCAGAAATTTTATTAGGACAGTCCCATGCCAACCTCTATCCTTCCATCCCCTCTACACATTTAAAGAAGGCTGCAGAAGTGTCTTGATTTTGTTGGCTTTTCAAGGACATTCAGTCATAAATCTTGATGTCACTGCTGAAGAGACAGCTAGATTTTGTAACTCCTCCTAACTTAATTGCCAAAAAAGTAGTAAAATGTTTAAGGAACAAACCTGTAGCAACCTTAGACCTCTCTGGCACATTAATTTTCTGAATTTGAAAATAATTTTGATTGAAAACGAATTTCTTAACATTGAAGTGTTAATTGTGTCCCAGGAAGCGCACCTGAAAGTTAGGGAAAATTATGGATTATGAGGGAGGCTGCAAGGTAACTGCTCATTTAATGCCTGTTGAAAGTGTCACTCTGCCGTAAGGTGGAGAAAAGTCTATTAGTCTTCAAAACTTTACAGGTTCAGGAAGAATTGTTGAGTAAGTTAGAAAGAAACAAGACACTGAGTACCAAAACTCACCCTTTCTGATAAGTGTAGCATTAGAAAAAGTATTTTCTTTCTCTATGCTATGCCATTATCTCTTTTCCACCTCTCTCTTATTGTAAGTCATTGTTTCTGTGAACATGCATGAAATTCCATTATCTAGCTCAAGTGGGGTTGAGATGGGAGTAACAAAATCCTCTGTGAAGACTCTCTTTCCTGAGTTTAGTTTTACTTTGCATTAATTTGTGAGTGTTTAGGAAATAAACATTTGTGAAATTTGGGTTCCTCCTAGTTTTGTATTGTTTCCTGTGACAGGACGTTGTGTCAGTCCATTTCCCATATTAGCTCCATGTGGATCACCAAGGTGCCTGTTTCCCATGTCTTAGCATGCTGCAGATGAGAACAAATAGTTGCTATTTACAAACACAGAATCCGAATCAGGAAAGTTGATATTGTTTGTACAGGAAGTCATCACTTATTGTTTTAAAAATGTTCTTAATTTCCGTAATTGGAGTGATACTGAATATGAACTGGATTAAAAAAAAAAAAAAAGCCCAAAGACCAGACCACAATGAACCCCGTAAGTCCTCTGGTTCAGTGATGAGTGTATGCTACAGCAGAAAATGATCTGGTATAGACAAAAACAAGACACAAGGCAATGAGAAGGAGACTGCAAGTCCCACAGGCCCCAGGATGAGCTGAAGCATTTCTGAAGTCCTGCTTTTGGGGGTCAAGGAGAGGCAGGCTGGTGACTTGCCTTGGAGGAGCTAGTCCTGACACCATCCTTCTTTCAGCTGGAGAGGTCACTACTGAGTTGCAGAGGGGAGTGAGTGCACAGAGTGTCTCGGCAACTCTTGACCCCACACAGCTCAGGAATTGAGACATTAAGTGAGGGAAATTAATTCTCTTAAGAGTCTTCGACTTCGTCTCAAGAAAACTGATGGCTTGATTTCCCCCATGAGCCATGGGAAAAATCTGAAATGAAGCAAAGCCTCTTTGCCAATTTCTGCACTGTCTCGGACCCAAAACTGCTCAGAGCTTTGTTTTGTAAGGGAACTGCAGCCTAATAGTAAAAAAAAAAGATTTGCAATGAGCGCTCATTGCATACATTGCAGTGAGGCATGGGGAAATTTCTGCTTGAAAAGAGATAATGATGGAATAAAGACATTTAAGAAAGACCAAATTATCAGCAGGCTGCTCTGAATCCTATGTAAATTTCCCTGGGGACAGTACTAAGGGCTTTTCTTTCTGTCTGCTTTGTCCCAATATCTCCAAGGCACTTTTCAATTGCTGGAGCTCATTCACTGTCTTCAAAAACATGTAGTACTCTTAATTCTCTACTCTCATACTTTCTTGCCTTTGAACAATTGCTCCCATGGTATGACAGAGGAAAAGCTTGTAAGCTCAATTATATTGATATATCAAAGTTAGGTTTTTTGCATTAATTTAAGCAAACTGTGATTCAAGTTGAAGTGTTGCTATTTTCTGTGATGAAGACTGCTTTCAGCTACTAATATACAAGAGTAAAATCTTAATTATGCTGCAACAGAAAATAGAATTCTTCTCAAAGTAAAACTGTATTTGGCTCTAGGGCAGTAGCCCATTTCTTAGTGTTCTCCCTCTCCTTGTATTTTCTCATAATCCTGCTGTGTACATCTTCTGGTCACTTGCTCTTCCTTGCAGAATGAGATGCTTTAAAATCCGCTGGGTTAACCCAGCTCTAGGCTGGTTAGTTGTCTATTCTCTTTCTATACTTGACAGAGAACAAAAGGAGTTTCTGGTATGTACTTTTCTTCACTGACTTTTCAAGAAATCCGGAGAACAAGATTAGAATAAATTTCTTGCTTTGAGATGATTTTAGCCAGGTGAGGCAAATCAGAGCTGTGGAATTAAAGGTACAGGTCCTAAGAGTACATTGGTGAGCCCCTAAGGGGGCTCACCAATGCCTAGAAGGTCAAACATGTCCACTAATTGTATATATTTGGTTTGATGTGTGTCTTGAGCTCAGCAGTCCAAAATAAAGGGCTTCATCATTAGGGAGTTGTTCAAAATTTAAGCCTTTGAAATCCCAAAACGTCTGGAATTCTGAGCTCATTTTCAAACACTAGTTGTATGCTGCAGGTTCTGCAGTGTTTTAGAACTTCCTGGGCATCTCCCTGGGAGGTCCTCCTGCTGACAGATAGCTGGATCCAGACCCAGAACTGACATGCATTTAAGATTTAGCTTGAATGGATTGACTCCTGTAATCCTAAAGATACTATTGTTACAGAACATGGAGGGTATCCAAAGACTTCTGCAAAAGGGTCTCTTTAGATCAGAAGTATCAAAGTCAAAATAATTCAACAGGTTAAAAAAAAACCAGTAAGACAAAACACCCTGAGAACTAACAGAAAGGAAATTTTTTCTTCTTTTTTCTTTTTCTTCTTATTTACAAATAACACACTGATAAAAGAAGCTGCTTAGGCCTGGGAAACTCTTCCTCTCCGTGCCTTTTTTTGTCTTTGGTTTTGGCACAGTTTTAACATATGAGCAGTACGGATTTGGCTTACACCGTCGGAGTCAATACTATGATAGTGCTTCTGTTATGAAGAGGAAACTCGTTGGAATTAAACTATGTTGCAGCTGTATCAAGTATGCGGACACATTTTTAGTTTCTAATGAGGTTCCTGTTACAAAACAGAGACCTCTAGGACTTGCTGACGTCAATGGCCAATAATTGCCGCGCTTTTGTCATTGCGTGTCCATGGACTCGGCATCGCAGGGCACCGCGCGGAGTGGAGCATGTGCGGACACTTTGGCAGCACCCAACGCTCTGCACTCACCCCTCCATGGTCCTCCTCCCTCACCAAGGCTCATAGCTCCTGCTGAAACAAACACCTTTCCAGGGTGAGCCATCACAATGGAGGGATACATCTGAAAGAGAATTCCTAATATCCGTTAGCCTTTCTAGGGATTGCTTGCTGAATGTAGTAATAGCTCTATTGTGGATTTCCTGGATAATATGACTATTTTTCCTGAAGATTTTTAACTGTGTTTTATTTGTGTCATGGTCCTGTGTTGATGATACCATAGTATAACTAGTCTCAAAGGAAAACAAACCAATCTTGCCTAAAAATTGTTGTGCAGTTGTATTAGAAATTATTTGTGTCTGAATGTGCTCTAGATATAAATTAATAATCATATAAGTCCAGGTAAAAGAAAGAAAAGCAAAAAAGATGGGGAATATTTTATGTCTCAGTTTTCTTTCAAGGTTTAGACATAATTTGTATTTGAAGAGTGTTACTTTACAAGTAAGATGAGGCAAGAGTGGAGCAACCTTTTTTCTAGAATAAGACATATAAAATGGGATTGCTTTTCTTTAAGGAAGTTAGGCATATGAGGTGGTTCAACAGACACATTTCTTAGGGCATGATTCATCTCATGGTAAAGCAGATGTCTAAAACAGTTCAGACGAGTCCCATTGCAAAATTCCCCTCTTCTCACCAGAGACAACACTAATGGTTTGGCTCCTAGCTCACTGAGAAATGTCTGTATTGTAGATGTGCAAGTGAGGCTGGAATGACTCTTGGTGTGCAAGATTCTTTTGGAATGACTTCTGAACAGCCCCAGTAATTTATCTGGGATAAATAAAGTTAAGGAAGTTTAATCCTTTCAATGGACAGGGAATATGGCAATTGGCCCATGAACTTCAATGAAATCTGTGTGTCTGTTCTTTACTAGAGACTGTGGTCCTTTTCACATGCATGAGGCAAAATTATGTGAATGTGATGAAAATATTTCACCTCTTTTAGCCTGAAAAGAATCTTAAGGATGAGTCAAGTGTAAGCAGGTATTTTGGAAAAACTTCAGAGGATAAGCTTTTAGAGATTTCAAGGAGCTTAGATTTTCCTGCAGAGACTATTCTTCTTGCAAATGTATGTGTAAGTCCTCTGACTTACATAGCTCAGATTATTAGAAACAAACCCAAGAACAGTAGCTGAAGCTTGTGGAAAGAAAAACCCTCTTCATCTTTTCTGAATTTGGCATTTCAGTGTTGGCTAATTTAGTTGTTTGTGTAAATCCCATAAATAGCCTAGACAGGTTACTGATACCAGACATAATATTGCTTGTGCTAAGTCTCTTATCAAGTTTTTATCTGGCTGCCAACCAGCTTAGCAAAAAAGCTGCTATTTTTTGCTCTTTAACAATATAGCAAATGACCTTCATGGGTTTTGTGATTTCATGAGTGCTCTTTGTGGTTTCATGTTGATTGTAACTGAGAGATATTGTAAGGAACACAGTCAACCCAGAACATAGTCATTCATTCTAGGCATAATTTAAAAATACACTGAACTGATTTTTAAAATAACCTTTAACATATATAAATATTCTGGCTGTCCAGCTTTCATTTTGCTAACCTCACAGGCAGCTCTGAAGAAAAATAAAAAACCAATATAGACCAACAATTCAAATCAATAATTCATAAAAACAACGTCAACTTCCTTAGATTTTTCCATTACAGATCCTAGTGAAGCTGAATGTGTAACCTGGATGTAGTCTTCAAGATAAGACAGTCTGTGATGTTCCTTTTACATCTAGAGTTTTCTGAACATAGAATTGGGTGGAGCTGGCCCAAAAGACTGCTAGTGGGAAATTCAGTCATGCCAGATGTGCTGCCAACCAGCTATGTGAGGAAGGTTCATTTACCTCTCCTCAGGAAGAAATTCAGAGGAAATGTAGTGAGTGCTAATGGCAGTAGCTGGGGTTGTGATGGGAAAGAAAGAGGAAAAAAAAAGGCAAGGAGAGCTATTGCTTGGGGGACAGAAGAATTCCATTTTGTTGGCAAACCCTGCCAAGGTGGCATAGCCTGCCCTGGTGCTGTTGTGTGTTCAGCTTTGCCTGATCCAGGCTGGTAAAGCCCACACCAGATTCTGATATTGAGGCACCAAGAGTATCCCATTATGGCCTTTAAGATGGAAGGAGAATAAAATCAAAGGGAATCAGGAAAAGCCTCCATGCTCATTATGAAAACAAAACTGTGCTAGGAAACACGATGCGTATTCCTTTTAATCAAAAGCAGGAAGACATTTGGAGCACTTGGGGCCATCGATTGCCCTCTGGCCCATGGAGGAAGTCCCCGGTGATGTCAATGGGAGCTCTGCACGCGAATAACGGGGGCGCGGCGACGCCCTGGCGCACACGGCAGGGAGGCTTCCAGGACAGGCTGTGACTGAGCTCTGGAGCCCACCAAGGGCAGCCAGAGCAGCCAGGACACTTTTGTACAGCACTGTGCTCCAGGCGTGGATGTGCTTTTCCACTGAAGAAGAAGAAAGAAAAGCCAAAGGTGGCGTTTTATGCTGGTTTCCTGTCGCTGCCTTCGGACAGGCAGGAATCCTGCGAGGTCCAGGCTGCACAACCCCCCCTGCCTCGATATTGGCATCAGTCAGTGGTGATACCCTGTCTGCAGACAGCACCGGTAGTCCCCAGAACAGCTCTTCCTCACACTTACAATGATCTGGAGATTATGGTACAGGAAACCATTTTGCAAAGCTTGCTGGTTTTGGGCAGAAGCTCTTAATTTTGTGACAAAGACAAACGAGTCTTTGGGGAGTAGTAAATCGGTTTGTCTGGTGGTGTTAAGGGGCAGGTGACCTCTTCTGTGGCTGCAGTCCCTGAAACAAAAAAGGTTCTTTTCCCTGTGCTACAAACAGGTTCATTCTTGGTCTTTCCTTGAATCGTACTGCAGAGGAAACGTCGGCCTAACAAGTCCTCAGGGCATTTTTTATTACATATGCATCCTCTATTACTCATAAGTTCCTTTTGCTGTCTCAGTGGACATTTAATACCTATTATTAAATAATATTTTGTGGCTTTCATTTCATAAAGTTTGTATAGCAGTTTCATTAAACCACTTTAGTAAAAGTTCTTCTGTATCCTGGAGTACATTTGAGATCCTCTGCCTTAGGATTCTCACCAGTATAAATTAGAGAAGAATCTGTTTCTCTTCCTGTTTGATGTCTCAAACAAAAATATTATTGCATATAGTAAGAAAAGAGGATCCTAAGGGCAGAGAAGTTTGATGACCCTGGGAAGTGCATATCATACTTTTGAAAGACAAGCAAAAGTAACTTACTTGAAGAACTACTTGAGTGAACATAGGTCAACATGCAGAAGTTTGGGGCCAGAACACTTGAATCAAGTGTTGCAGTTTGAGGTTTTATAAGGGATTGGTTCTTGCTAGCTTTACTAATTTCTTATCCAAGAAAGATTTCCATTGTTATTTCTAAGATTTTTGACTGAGTGAAAATAATGGGATTTGCCTGAAAAAACATTAGAGCTGTAGATAAGCACAGAATTAAGATCTTAATGTTCTGCTTTTTTTAGGAGTTAAAAACCAAACCTTATGTGATTTTGGAGGTAGTCTATCTGTGGTGTGAGTCAAACTGAAACTTCAGATCTGAACACCTGCAAAGAAGATTTGGAGCCAGAGCCTGTGGCCTGAGCCCCTCTTTGTTAAGTGGCCCGAACAATAGCAGCAGCAATGTTCCCTGTTCCCAGGGCAAGCTATTTATGACAAAGCCCTTTGTTAAAGGGATTGTTCAAGGGACGGTAAATTACTCTGCCAAGCTTTAGTTTTGAGTCAAGAGGAATTAATGTTTTCCTGGCATTTTCATTTACCTTGTCACATAAAAAAGAGACACATAGGTATTGTGATAGTGGGAAGGAGGAGAAGAATTAACTCTCTCTGGTCTGTATTCTCAGAGATGAAAATACGGCTGGATAAACACAGTAGATTCTTTCTCCTGATACAGTCAATGTGAATTTTTCCTAACAATTTCCTTGCAGACAGCAGGAAGATATACTTTGCAGGGGGTTCCTGATAAGTGGATTTCAGCTCTCTTCCCATATATTTTCTTTTCCCGCAGATAAAAAGATACAAATTCCATGAAATGTGAAGCACATATCTCAACAGTAGAGGTATTGCTGTAATGGAAAAAATGGACTTCAACTGTCCTGAAATTTAAAGAAGATTTCAAAGTTCTGATACTGATACTGAATGATAAATAAATCTTCAAATGCTTAATAATAATTTGATGAACACATTTAGACAAAAGTAAATGGAAGATTGATTTCAGGACTTAGTTTAGCTTTCATTATGGACAGTCTGTTTTTTTTTAGTCTGTATGCAGTGTTACAATTCCCATACACTGCCTTAAGATGTCACATATTAACCTTTCTTTTTCTTCTTTTGCAGATACAAGCAATCCATTTGTAGAGATGCACAGTGATATACCTAAAATAATAAACATGGCTGTAGGAAGAGAAATGATCATTCCGTGCAGAGTCGCAGCACCAGACATTGCTGTTACTTTAAAAAAGGTACCTCTATCCAGGCATGCTCTGAAAGTGTTACTATGGATGATGTGTTTGTTTGTTTGTTTACAGCTATTGTAATGCTTTTGAAGTATTTTAACAATTTAATATTTCTTATGCAACATTTCTGCGTGTCAGTGTGTTCAGAAATATTTCAACCCTGGAGGCTTCATTATGTGTTACTCCGAATCAGAGTTACAAATCTCCTACAAATTGTGGGAACTTTCTGAAGAAACTTAAATTTTTCATACTACTTTATTTAATCCTCTCTGGCAAAGGTTTCTTAAGCCCAGGAAGGAATTTCTTGTTAGGAGAAGAAATTTCCTCCCACCTCTTCCCCTGCCCTTCCTCCCTTTTCCTCTTCTGTCCTCTGGAATAGCCAGTGAGTCCCTGGAGACTTGCTGTGGCTGCACAAGGATCTTTGCAAGCCTTTGCCCTACCTCACTCCCACCAGAGACTTTGCTCCTTCCTTTTACATATGAGCACACTTAGACAAGGGATGGCTTTTCTTTGTGGGGAATCTTTGCAGGGAAACTGCAAAGTTTTATGTGGTGGGACTAGTTGGATTTTTTTTTTTTAAAAGATATTTCCATGTTTTGGGAAAACATTTGTCTCCTAGGTTAAGGCCTTAAGAGTTACATGGATAGCTAACTGAACCATATGTATGTAGTAAAGTACCTGGTATCAAGACAGAGAATGGGGAATTTTTTTAAAGTCACCTTTTTTTGGCTTAAAAATTAGGTGGAGGTGTCAAAGAAGTTTTATTTCTAAGTAAAGAGAGTTTTGTACATAGTGGTAATGAAAATTCATCACTGTTAAAAGGAAAAGTCTTTATAGACTAAAATGCAATTCCCAAACAATACCACCCTAAGATGCTTATCTAGTGCAATAGAAGTCTTTGATTATTCTTTGACTGTAGAGCTTTACACCAATAACAAATTTTATCCATTCTTTCAAGTGCTGCTTTGCCAATATAGATACTGATTTTGCTGCTTGGTTTTCACTTGTTAAATCCCATGAAAGAGAATAAAATGCAAAGAAAAGAAAGATCTGACCCAGGGCATTACCCTATATGTGTAGGTACACACATACACACACAGAGTTCTCCTGCAAGAAGATGCATAAGGTTATGTGGCAGTAGAATCAAAAACAAGGGAGACTTAGCATTCCAGTGAAGGGATGTTGTAAAGAGGGAATTTATTTGGGCACTGTAGTGTTGCATCTGAAATCTCAGCATATTAGATTTCTAGCTGAGAAAATTCCTGTCAAGTTCCTCTCATTAAACAATATTTAAAAAATTCTCCTTATTTGGAGAAGATTAAAACATAGCTACTCTCTTTTTTTCATATCAACTTGCCTTTAGCTTCGGCTTGTAGTGTAAGGCACTTCACACCATCAAAACCAGATGTAATACTCTCAGAAGGAGAAGGAGGAGGTGGAGCCAAGTCTTGAAAGAAAGGATTGGTTGCTTACATGTTTTGCATTCCAGGAAAAATAAATGTGTTCCTTAATTAATCCTAGAATTTCCTGAAGCATCTAAGCTACAATGCATTACATCATATCTTACTTTATTTATCTTCTATGACACCCTTATATAAAGATTCCAGCAATGTTCTACTCACATAGCAATTAAGAGATGTGTTAAATGCATTCCACAGCTGCAGGCATACTACTGCTGGAGAAATGGCAAGAGCTATTTTGTGTTTTCCATCAGTGATAAAGGAATAATCCCCGTAATGCAGTCCTCTGGAACTGGAAAGAAAATCCCAGCTTTAGTGTCATTAGGTTCTGCCTTTTATATTTCCAGGAAGTAAAAATACAAAATATTTTTAATAATCTCTCTCTTCTGGAAGAGCTCCCTACAGTTGCATGAGCACTGCCTCCAGCATTTGTTTCTTTGCACCATTTAGTTTTCGAGGACAAATGTGGGAAAGGTTTATTATCTATCTTCAACACTACAAATTATTTTTTTACTCAAATTTCCTCTTTACCTTAGTCAAACCTTTTTAAATACTGTGTTGCTTTCATTTTCAGGCTGAACATATGTGCAGATTGTATTTTATAGCATGGCAATCACATACAACATAGGAGGGGGGGGTCTTCAAAAATCAAGAAGCTGATAAAACATAGACTGGGAAATGGGGATGAAGCTTTTAATTCTTATTTCAAATTCAGCCTCCAGGTCCCAATATAACCTTTATCTGCAGCAGCTGATGGCCTTTTATCTTCCTTATCATATGATGAATTGTAAAATCAATTAACAGTTTTGATCTAATGCTTAATAGTTAGATATTCAGGGCCTCTGAAACCATCATTCCTATCACCATGATTCTGGCAGCCACATTCGGGATCCATAAAATAAGATAAACCTTACTGCAAGTAAGCTGTGCACTTTTCTTACGTCTTCATTTGCTCTTATCTTGATAAATGGAAAAAGTATCACCTTTTGATGCAATGATTTAATCTATCTGTTTACTGAGAACCCTTTTGGATTCTCTATCATAAAAACAATGACATTCATAGGAATAGAAGTAAATGAACTTCAGTAAAAGGAATAAATAGTGGAAAAACCCCAAGGGATGTTGTGAATGAAATACCTGGACAATCCAAATTCTTAATAATGCCACCTCATCCTTCCCAAATTGGTGGAAGGGGAAACATGAAAGAAAAGACAAGCATTTGAGATTCTAATGTACATTTTTATTATACTTTTAGTTGTCTCTTTCCAATACAATCTGTCTTTGGAGATGTGGGGAACCACAGCTTGACTATAACTCTTGACCATATGCACATAAACTGTATCTGGCTGTACTCTGTTAATGCTGCCAGGTACCAAAAACATTGATTGAGCAAAGAAGGAGGCAGAGCCTATACCAAAAATAGTTGCACTTGAAACAAAGTACAAAGAAGGTAAAAGGCCAAGAATGCGCTGGGAACCACAGTGATATGGTTCACACAGATTAGTATGCAGACAATAAATTCCATGTTTACTGCAGCCGTCGCAACAAGCTGATTCTTTGAATGCCTCTGACTCGCTGTTGGTTCCCATCTGAAAGCTATTATTGTGGCTGCATTTATCCTCTGCTGCTCCAGTGGAAGTCTCACTGTTACAGCACAGTGTTTCTCCATGTGTTTTCTTCTTCTCTCTGTGATGACCAAGCGGCCAAGGTTTTTGACAAGGCCTTGAACTACGCTGGCCGTGCTCTGGTGACTCCTGGAGGTCCCTTCCTACCTAAACGATTGTGTGATTCTTGGATCCTCTGTCTAGTATCATCCATGCAGTGATCAGCATGGTGATGACAATACCCTGTTTCTAGTTGGTGGTCTGGAAGCTGGTTTAGGGCCGAGCAAAACAACTGTGCCTCTCTGGGAGTGGGAAACAGGTAATCTGAGCCAGTGGAGCTGGCAGAGAAGAGCTGGGTAAGAAACTGAAGCAAGCAGGAGAGAGGGTAGAGCTGGGAAGGGCTGTAGGCTGAGCACCCAGACTCCATCCATCTTCTCATCTGAGACAAAGTCCTGGTATTTCCACCCTCCAAAAGGGACTTGTTGCAGCATCTTGGATTTTTCCCCTTGAGATCTGGTCAGAGACTAGCTGTGTCACAGTAGTCTGGTCTTTTGTTAGTCACACACCACTGTTTTCTGAAGTTTTCCTTTGAGTAACCAAATATTGTGCTTTCACAGGTGACAGGGTGGAACAACTTAGTCTCAGAGCTGCAAAAATATTATGTAGAAAAGATGTAGCTCTAGCGGTTTTGAGATGAGTAAATTGTACAGGCAAAGATCTGCCTCCAGGATAAGTAAGCCTAGCGGAAGTCCAGACAACTCACAAAATTACAAGTTGCAAAATAGGACTCTTCTGAATGTTTTGGTTACTTTTGTATTCCTGGAGTAAGGCTAATACAAAATCAGTAATACATCAATTAAGTAATGAATGTGCAATGACTGCACTCCCTGGGAAATATCAGTCTAGGAAGGCTCTGACCCTCTGGCTTCACTTTCTTTGTGAAAACCTACACAGAAAGATGCTCAGAAATAGTTTGGTTTCCAAAAAAGCAGCAAGAGGAAAATCCAATTGAAGCTCTTGAAAACATAACTATGAACTAGTTTAACAAAAGTTGAATTTTTTTTTTAATTTAGAACAGGAATGGCAGCAGAGCTTGTAGGGACCAAGATATTGTTGAATGGTAGACAGCAGGCTGTAATGTATCAGGCTTTACTTGTGTGTGCTACACACTTCCCTGTGATTTGCATGCTTATTATAGCATCTTACCAGCTGTTGTAAAGATAAGGAATTCTACCACGCCATTTTGTGCTCTGTATTTATTGTTCATTTGAGTCATCATGCACTTAGTTATTTTGGAGGAAATGGCATGAGATGAGTGAATGTGGTCTCGAGGGTGTTTTTCTGCATAGGCTGAGCAGGCAGCATCGAGGGTGCCACATTGTAGAGAGAAGCTGTACCACATGGGAAGGAGACAGACATTCATGCTTCCCCCAGCCTCTGACAGCCACCCATCCCGGCTTTGCTTGTAGGAAGGAAAGGGCTGTCCAACACATAAGTCCTTGGGAAGAAAGAGATGAAGGGACACAGTGAGACTGGTGCACAGTGGGAAGTGATGGGCTGCAAGGTGCTTAGTTGATTCAGGGACCTTTTCTTATGACCATAATTAATTTAAACTCTGCTCTGCACCATCTTTAAAAATATCTTATTTTTACCACGAAAACAGGTGTTATCAAAGTAGAGTCATATCCAGGCTTTGTACTCATGGCTGATCTCTGTGCTATCCAAATGGTAGCATTTCTTCCATCAGTAAGGTATAAAAAACAGCATGATCTGAAAACGAGAGATTTTGTCAGAGAGTCAGTGGCTATGTTAGGCTGTACTTTTTCAGGGTTTTCTTGATACCTTATTAAAATGGGGCTTAAAGTGCAAAGGATCATAATGTGAAAGATAACTTGTACTGCTGACAAAGTGAACATTTGATCCCATATGGCAATAATTTTTTTGTTTGTTTTTTAAGTCTTTTAGGCAAAATAAATATGACACGCATGGAATTGAATCCTGGCAGGAATTTCTTAAAGCCATAAATTGACAGCAGATTAAGTCCATTTGAAATCTCCATTGTAAAGTGTGTATTTGTTTCTCTGTGGTGAAATCAGGATACTTAATTGCAAAGGTTCCTGGAGATGAGCACTTTAGCCAACAGGAGCCAACAGAATAGCAGCCCAAGTGCTGAAGCTAATGGTAGTGTCAATCTATTGTGTCATAAATTACATCCTATTAAAAATAATGAAATCCTGGAAACAAATGCAACATTCATATTCTTCACTCAGGTTTTTCCTCTATTTTGTGATGAAAATGTGACTTGAAAAACCCCACATCATTAAATGTCATCCTTTTCATGTTGATTGGCATTTTTTTGGGTGCTTTTTTCCCCATCCCTTTTTATACTAGGCTACTTTGATTAGAGAGTAGACGTGTGGATGAGCTGTTTTCATGACGTGTGTTTGGCACTTCCAGATTCCACGAGAAACCCTAATTCCTGATGGCAAGACAATAATTTGGGACAGCATGCAAGGCTTCAGAATACCTAAGGCAACTTACAAATTCATTGGGCTCCTGAGCTGTGAGACAACTGTTGGTGGGCACACGTACAGCACCAAGTACCTAACGCACAGAGAAAGTAGGTGGCATTGTGCACTCCCCATCTCTCAGGAAGAACCCTGCCCTGCTGGCAGTACTGATTGCTCTCCCTCTTTGTCACATGCAGCCAACACAATTTTTGATGTTCAGTTAAGCACCCCACGTCTCGTCAAGCTGCTGAAGGGGGACAGCCTGGCGATTAACTGCACTGTCACTGCAGCCTGGAACACCAGAGTGCAGATGACATGGACTTACCCTGGAGAGGTGAGTGCTGTGGTTGGAAAGAAGAAACCAAAGGTTTCCCACAGATCATGCTGCATCTAGCATCCCGGGAGGAATTCTGCTTCGGAATGCTTGCCATTGTTTGCATTCCATCATTTTGACCCTTGCTGACTTGACTCTTAAGGTTTCTTCTTTTTTCCTTCTGATGCTTAATTTCATAAGTAAACATGTTTACACAATGTGCTCTGCATAATCACAAGCGAATGCTAGAATTGTTTCATCTCTCTTAGTTTCTTTTTGACCTGATGAAACAAGAGAAATTTACCACTCTGTCCCAGGCAGGGGCTCTCTCTTGTGACATAAAAGTTTTCAGCAAGGCTGTCTTCTCAGCGCATTCATTTCAAAGACTGGCAGACAGTCAGGCACCCGATTTGAGCATGTTTAGAAAAAATATTTTGATTTAGCTAGCCAAAATCTCATTTGTTAAGTGTCACACGAACAATCCTCTTGTTTTGACAACTACAGGAATGATCTTGAATGTGCTTCTTTGCCTCCCACATTGGGAGCATCCTCATAAATATTTGTCACTTAAAGAATAAGTGCCAGGGAGTCCGTGTAAAACTGATAAGAAATTTGACATTAGCTTAAGGTTTACAACTCCCATTCCTTTCATGTCAGTTTGATTTATGCTGGTGATTCAAGTCAAGATCATTTATTATGCCACTCATTGTATCTAATCACAGGCTGAAATTATGATTGCATTATATAGGGAAGATTAATGCAATTGTTTATTGCTTACTGTAGCCATTTTCCCTGGCATTTTTTCACCTCAGAAATAAACAACTTAGCAACAAGAAATGCTCCAAATATATTATATTGCTCGTTGCTGCCCTACCAAGCCCTATCTGGGCACCACACTTGTGAAATTGTGCTTTGTTTTTATTTAGATGGTAACTGAAGGGTGCTCAGTGTTTATAAGACATCAACAATGTCCTGGGTTAAATAAACTTTGAGGCCAAATGCTGAGGGGGAGTTGCAGGAAATAACTCCTCAGAGTCACATTATCTTCAGTTCCACCCTGCTACTCCTTTGCCAAATCTAGTCCCTTTTCCGTCTGTAGCGTTTCCAGGATTCTCCCCTCCTTGTGTTAATGTCCTTTTCTTCTATGTGTCTGCTTCCTATGGCACTGAATCCAGGCACCAAACTATGTGCTGCTCTTCATATCATGGCTTCAGGGATTTTTAGGAGCAGTGCTGGACAATGGAAATGGGGAGCTGGGCATGTTGATATGGCAGGCCATACAAAAGGGAGGATCTTCCTCTGGAAAGTACTAGTTTGGATGCCATGACAACTTGAGTGAAGACAGGGATGAATTGCCCTATAAGGTTTTTTATATTTTTTGCTGCTGACCCTCCGGAAAATGTAAGCATCTTTTGCTCATCTGTGCTGTACAAAGGTATTGCAATTTTTTTTTATTAAGTTATGGTGGCAGTACAGAAAAATAAAAATCTTAACAATGATGAAAATTGGTTTGATTAAGCTCTTTCTTGTTCATTTCTTTGGCTCTTATAGACAAGGAAAAGAGGTTCAGTAACACAGCGTATTGACCAGAAGAATTCAGAGGCCAACATTTTTTACAGCATTCTGGTTGTGGACAGAGTGCGGGATGTCGACAAAGGCCAGTACACGTGCCACGTGAAGAGCGGGCCATCCATCAAGGCTGTCAACACAACAGTCATCGTTTATGGTAAGGAGGGCTGCACATTTGTAGAGTACTCTGCACTCATGCACCAAGGTCAGTCATGGGATAGTTTTACATCGCGACTCAAGGTGGAAGGGAATTTGTAGCACATTCATCAAGGGCAGAAAACGGGAAATAAGGGAGGCAGACAGTTCAAGATGGAAAACATGTGCCATTTCTTCCATGACTGTTTTGTACTGTTTGCAATAGACATATTAATGTTCAATTTAATCACTTTTGTCTGCTAAATATTGTGATGGTGCTGTCCTCAGTCAGTTCTAGCAGATACAATCAGGGAAACTCTCGTTTGGGGGGAAAAAGAAGGTACAAGCGTAATTTAAATAAAAGAATCCCACTTCCTCTTCTATGGTACTTATGCTTTTCTTTCTATGAAAAAATAAAGAAGTAAATACCCTAACTCTACATGGAGCTAGTAGCTGGTAGACCATTCAAAAAATGCAAATAATTTGGTTTTACAGCAGGACCCTTGATCAAGTTCCATATGGTTTGTCTTGGCCTGTAAAATTCTGTAAAATTTCTGATATTATTCCAAATGTATATGAATAAGGAGTTTTTTGCACTGGGACTCTTTGGGGAGTGACCTTCTTTGTGAACCTGCTGTTAGAATTAGATCTATCCAGGATCTTTGGAGCACCATTGGTGTTAAAGACCAAGCGGCTGATGAGTGTCCTCCACAACAGATGGCTCGTGGTCAGAATATGGATTTGTCACATATTTTCAGTGGTCTATCTTTTCTCTCCTATCTGGAAGTGTGGACTAAGGACTCTGTGTTGGTATTCTTAGAGAGAATTTCAGCCCATTTTCTCTATTTAAGCTCTGGAATAAGGCACTGGGAGCATAGGATGAACCATGATAACCATTTACTGTATCTTAAACAGATAAACTGCATCTGTCAGAAACTGAGGTTTAGATTAAAATTAAAGTCAGAGAAATTGGAGATTAAAATTACAGTCAGAGAACCTGGGACTGTTGAAGTCAGCCTACATTCACATAAGCAGCCCCATCTACAGGATACCCATAACTTTATTCTTTATAATTTGACTTGTGTAATTAGACTACTTACTTGTCTTGTGCATATTATTTTCAATGTACGTGCTAAGTGTGATTAAATGTTGAACTTGTTTAATGGATATCCATCATCCTTATGCAGTCCACAATGTGAGTAAATATTGCACCATAGGTACCATCAAAAGAGCACTCAAATATTTTTTATACTTTGAATGTTTTATTTTGCACAAGCTGGTAGGGGAGAAAGAGATTTTTTTCAATGTATTGTATGAATTTTATGTTTCATTGACTCAGCTTGACAAAGAGTTGGCGATATGGGGAAGAGCAACTGGAAAAGAACAAATTCCAGGTTGATATTATTCCAGTGAAGTGACAGAGATCTGTTTGTTTGATGAAACAGGTGTTTACTAATATAGAAAGTTTCTCCCTTCTCCTCTGCTATTTCTCTGAAGGTCCCTTAAATCCTTTATGGTAAAATATTTTCTTTTGGAACATTCCTTGATTCTTGGCCTGTAGGAATGGAAAGGTCATCTGACCATCCTCAGTTTGGCCTCCCACGTACTACAGACCACTTTATCTCCTGTGTCTTTTTTTCTGGCTGGAGCACAATGTGAATTTGGCTAGAGTGTATCTTCTCCAAGTAGATTCATGCCCTGGGAACTACATTTCAGTTTCTTGTATATTTGTGGTATTCTTTTCTATTTTATAGATCTCTAGGAGGTTGGGCTCTATTTTTGCTGTTAACATGTGGAACCATCAAAACTACTAAACATAATTTTTATTTGGATTCACATTTTCTTGAGTAGAGCTGCTCTTTTTGCAGGATGAAAATCACTAATACAAAGCACTTTTTTATTTTGTTTTAGATAAAATGTTCATTAATTTGAAACGTCGAAGAAAAACTGCGCTGGAGGCTGTAGCTGGAAGAAAATCCTATCGTTTGCCAATGAAAGTGAAGGCATTTCCCTCTCCAGAGGTTATATGGTAGGAGAACAGTTACTTCCACATATGCATCCTGGATGTCTTTTTATAATAGAGTTGGGGAGGATTTTTTTGATGTTTCAGAGCTGCCCCTGGCAGTCTAACAATTTAGGAGAGCATTACCTCCATTTCGCAAGTGCAAGAAAGGAGATATGGAGAGTTTAAAGCTGAGAACCTCAGATAGGTTGGATATGTCTCCTCTTTTAATCAATGAATGCTGTTAAATATCAGTTAAATATCTCTACCAGCCTTGACTGAAGTGTTGCATCCAGCTTCACTCAGACCTAGATGTGAAACCTGAACTTGCTTTTCAGAGAGTAAGAGAAAAAAAATAAGGCTTTCATTAAAATTAGTGATTGAGTCATACAGACATGAACTATTGCAAAAAATGGAAGTTGGTATTATTATGAAGTGATCTGCAGGTCATAGATTTGCTCAGCAGAACATTCACTGGATCATTAATTTTGTATCATGTATGCTGTGTTAAGACATTTTTGGAACTTTTTTTTAATTAATCCACACCATTTTCATATTCAACAATGTTATCTATTCATGATCTCAAGGGTTTTCTTGTTAAAATAATTTTAAACAGCAATAGCTCTGGCTCAGTTAATTGCACTTGAATAAAGGGTCTATGACAAGACTGATTAAGAAAACAAACCATATATACATGAAGAGTAGGAGTTAATGTTACAGTCAGGAATTAATTTTGCTCCAAAAGTGCTGCCTTGTTTTACAAAACCTCTACACTTATGATTTCATGTGGAAAACTAAGGGGTGAGTGTGACACTGATGCCAGCCATTTATACATCATTTTCTGTTTCTCTGTGTTTCAGTTTATTGACTACACATATAGATCCAAAACTTCTGAACTAAAAATATCTCCAAGCATTTTAACTAATTTTAAATTTTTTTTAAATTTAAAATTGAGGTTGGTCAAACATTGGAACAAATAATCCGGAGTGGTGGTGAAGTCTCCATTCTTGGAGATACACAAAACCATACTGATAATAGTCTTGGACAACCTTCTGACCTTGCTTTGTATAGGACATTAGACTAAATGACTTCCAAAGGCTTTTTCAGCTGTAGCTTTTCTGTGGTTCTGTAAAATACACATATAGTGAAATGCTTAAATCCATAAGTTCTTTGACCAAATTTTAGTGCTCCTGTAATAACGGTGAGAGTTTTCTGTAAAAACCTACTAAAAGCTGTGAATCATTTAGATCAAATCCATTGTCATAATGAGTATGTGTTGCATCCTTCTACTGACATCATGTTAACCTTCTTGCAGCTTGTTAAAACGCAATTTACACCATATTTTAGACTTTGAAGAAAATTATTTTTCTTCAGGAATGTGTTTGTGAGCAACAGTTAGTACTTTTTATGTTGATTTTTTTGTTATCTTTAAAAACATTCCCTTGATAGCAGGATATCTGATTCTGAAGTGCTTATCTAATCTACTTACTCTTCCTTTTCCTAAAATCACAGCTGTGCTTAGAATACTGTAATACTTTGACTCAGGATGTATTCTGAGGTCATAGAGAAATAGCCAGTGTAAGATGATGCAACCTTTATTTCTGTGACCAACTCTTGGCTAAAATGGTTGTCTTTTAGACTAAATGGCGGTCACAGCCATGGACAACTGGGATCTTCAGAGACAAAGTGGCAATTTTCAGCAACTCTCAAATACCGTAGAGCCACATCAGATTCTTATAAATTTTAATATACAGAATAGTATTCTCTAAAGTGGTTTACAAATATCAGCAATCTTTTTTGAAAGGAAAGGAAAAGCCTCTGATAAACAGAATCTCAGACTGGAAATCCAATCCCTCCCCAAAGACTGAGGAATATTATGTAACATGGGTGGATTAAGCAGAAATATTTTTCAGAATTTTGATTTCTGGAATTTCATGAAATAGGTTAAAAGATGGGCTACCTGCTGCTGAAAAATGTGCCCGGTATGTGGTTAAAGACTATTCGTTGGTCATCAAGGATGTTGCTGAGGAGGATGCTGGAAACTACACCATAATATTGAGCATTCGACAGTGGAACTTGTCAAAGAATCTTACAGTCACTCTTACTGTAAATGGTAAGTTTGCAACGTGTTCCCATGCTTCTCCTGAACATATAAATTCTCAGTTTTCTTTGAGCTGGATTGTTGCCAATCTTGCACACATCAGGACATTGCAGGTTTTCTTACTGATTCCATGGACCCAAACCCAAGCCTCATATGCAGGGTGAAAGACGCATCTTTGAACCAGAAGATGGACACTGGTTTTCATTAGAAGTGTTTCTGTCCTCCACAGCCACATACTTGTTCCTGATGACTTAAATGTGTTACTAACCACTCATCTGACTTGACTTAGGACTGCTGTTTTTCTTTGTTCTCCTGGGGACTTTTCTTGTTACTCACACTGCAAGAACTCAGTATATTTATAATAGTGCAATACATTGGAAATAAGCTGGCTTTAATTCCTTTCTAATTTCTACCCTTTCCAGTGAAACCACAGATATACGAAAAGGCCGTGTCATCATTCCCTGATCCCAATCTGCATTTACTAGGCAGCAAACAAGTACTGACATGCACTGTGTATGGTATTCCTCCACCTAAAATTACATGGATGTGGTATCCCTGTAAACAAAACCATTCTAAAACAAGGTAGGACAACATATTTTCTTTTATTTAGTATGTCTTCTTTTACTATTACACTTAAATATTTCTTTTACAAGCTTAAAGCTTGCTGTAAACATTGCTTAGTTAATTGAAATTGTCTGCTTTTTATCAATATATTTTTCAGTGGGCATGTAGGCACAACACAAGCTTTTCTCTATCGTTATTTGAAAATGGAGGGCACAGTGGTTATTTGGTATTGCTATTTGGGTTTATTTACAGTTCACTACTATTCATGCATGCAATATTGGTCCAGAAGTGACAATTGCTTTTGCATTTTCATGAGAGAAGATAATGTCTTGCAAAGTTTACACACTTTCACATGGAGAAGTTTTCCTCCATGCTTTTCTCCATGCACAGTGAATGGCTTCTTTCGGAATCAACAGAAAACGTTGCAGAAATTTCTTCCATTATGACAGTCAGATCTGTCTTGTGATATGTTTAACCCTAGATTCAGTTCAGCAAGCTAAATGTGCCCATCATTCTCCAAATGATATTTAAACAGGGTAAAGAATAAGTGGCACCATGCAAGCTTACTTGACACTGATGTGGTGCTCAACTAATCCTCTTTTTTCACATGTTAAAAAATGTTACATTTCAAAATGTTAATTTTCTTTTGAACTTTGTTTCTTATGATTAGAAGTTTGTGTTGATTCACTTATCCACAGCTCTTCCTGCATCATGAAATCTGACACAAACTTAATGATTAACACTCAACCTCCACAACAGCATTATCATTAAGTTGCTATTGAAGGGTTCAAACAGGCAAGGTATTTGGATCACAGCCCAATGAAGATATTTAAAAACCTAACAGGTTTAAGACACAACATTTTCTCAGTTTCAGTTGAAGAATGATCACATTCCACAGGATTTCACTTTTTCAACACTTTCATAACATTGGAATTTAGCACCAGGGAAATATTTAAGTACATGCTTAATTGCTAGGGTACAAGACACTTCCTTCAACTAAATACTAAATGTATATATAATGAGGGTCTCAATATGAAACATCTCAAACCAAGGATACTTGTAACTGCTTTGATATCAGTGAGAGATTGGTCAGCACTTCCTAAAAGCAAATTTTATTTTTCACACTATGCCTTTGGGTTTATGCTAATGGCTGTCTTTCTGTGCCCTTCTCACCAAGAGGTGGCACTAGCAATCTCTCCTCTTGCTGGAATAGGTATTACCTGAAATTCTCCATTTCAAGGACACGTGAGAGCTGCCTTTCCTCTATCTGGTATGTTACCTTACAGGGACAAGTTTCAAAATTTGTTTTTGCTAATTGATGTAAAAGAAGAGAAATCACAACATCTTTTAACTAGAGAAATCTTGAGAAAGGCATATATGAACATTTTCAGTCTTTTAGTTTCTTTCAAGAGTTTATACAACTATGAATACTCTGGATTGGAATCCAGTGCAGCACTGAAGAAACAGTTGGTTCTTCTTTGGGAGTTGAGGTCGTGCTCATCTGTTATCAGATATTTCCTTCTGTTAGCAAGCACAGGTCTGCACCCCAGCACAGCAGAGTGTGTCATGAGAAAGAGGAATTAACATCTGCTTGCAGGTGTTCAGTAATGTGCTGAACTGTGGACTCCATTAAATGCTAATTAGGAGTGTGTTTGAGCAGGTGATCAAAGGAGAAATGTAACAATTTGAATCAGCTATTGGCTGTGTTACAATGTTGTTTCCAGACTGGCTTCCAAACTGCCTGCATAATTGCTCTGTGATGATTCCCTTTAACCCTCTCCCTTTCCTTCTCCTTTAAGCACTCATTGAAGGAGTAGTCTGGACAACACCATTTTTAATGCTTTGCCTAAAAGGAGTGGGATGACCCCCTCTGAATGATATGACAATTAACTATTGCAGAAAGGCAGAAATATCTGAGTAATTACATTTTGCCTCCTGCTCCAGGAATGGAGCAGAGTGGAGTACCTCAGCAGCTGGCACACCTTGCTCAGGCTGATGTCTGTGCAGGTTTGAGTGTTCTCCCTGAAGAACTGGAAAACCCTTTATTCCCACCTAATTCTTTATACTTCCCCCTAAACAACAGATATATTGTGCAATTACCTTTTGTGGGAGATAAGAAACATATCTTGTTCGGCCATTAAGTAATTTTTTTGTATTTATCTGCCCAGCGTTAGGTTTCCAATACTAAAAAGTCGCTCTATTTGTGCTCAGGTAGTGCTTGTTTTGGTACATAGATGTAGCTTGTACTTTAAGTCAATAAACTCCCACAGGTTTTAAATAAATTCCCTTCAGTGTAAGGTAGTAGAGATTCTCAAGAAATTTCTGAGTCCCATGTCATAGGACAGAGTGTGCACTCTGAATAAAAAGATGCTGTTACTGCAAAGATTTTGCAGTGCAATATTGGCTCCAAGATCTCTTTGCTCCAGTATTTATTTATATGTGTGCTTAACTTCACACCACTTTAGCACTGCCACCACAAGCTGGGGACTGACTGCCTAAGTTAGATGCTTTTATTTTTGAAGGACTCTTGCCTTTAATAGCAACCATTAGGTTGTGTGGATACTTCTTTCACTTTATTTTCCAAGCAGTATTTCAGTTACAAAAACATAAAAATATAAAAATACCTCAATGAATTCCATTGCTTTCAAATGCTGATAGAGTTTAATGCTTTCTGATTGATACAATGTGCATAACGCTTTTTTTTTACTTAGGCCAGTAACAGGAGACTGACCAAATAAAATAATTTCCATAGTTTCCATGTAGTGAAGTGGTAAAATTGCTCAACAAATGTGAATTTTTGAAATGTGGAAATGGAAAGACCAACATCATTAAAAATTCCCTGTTCTTTGTTTTCTGTTACAATTACTTTGCTTAAATCAACTCTTGCCATTAATCAACCTAGCTAGCTAGCTAGCTAACTAGATATGTAGGTGAAAAGATTCTCTTCTGATGATCACCCAAACAAGGAAACATAGAAGAGTCAAGGAAATCTGTCTGGGGCAAAAAGCAACATTGGGTTTATTTAAGCTTATGCAGAGCTATTAAATTTAGAGATGCCAGCCAAAAGACAGCAGAAAACACAATTCAAAATAAAAGTCAGTAAAAAAATTTTCATCTTTCTTAAATGAGAAACTGCTTTTCTAGGGCTATCTTACTGCAGTGTATGCTGCTGCTCTGTAGCTGACACATTCCCAGTCTGGGCAGCCTCCAGGAGTTCAGTGGATATAGAAGAGCACTGCCCAGTGGGAGACTTGTCCCGAAGTGCCCAGCACCTCCTCAGCCTCTTTCCTACCACTCTGGAGCCATTCCTATCCATCCTGAATTTGTCTCAGACAGGGCTGTCAGCAGAGGTGTATGGGGGCAGGCAGCAGCAGGGCTTGCTGAGAGTCTCCAGGCAGGCTGGGATCCACCCAAAACAGATCAGTTCTGAGGAGGCAGAGCAGGGTCTGCGTGCCAGGGAACATACTTGATGTTAATGGTTCTTGACCTGAGTCTCTTCAGTAGATTTTGTTTCTCTTCAACTGACCTGGCAGAAATTGCCAAGAAAGGCATGTGGGATACTGCTATTGCTCACTGGAAGCACTGGCTTGCTCAGCAGCTGTGCAGTGTTCTTTGGGGCCAGTTTCTCTCTCTGGACATTTCTGTGTGGGCAGTTCAAGAGAGATCTTCAACCTCTGCCCAAGGTTTGACTGATTGACCCTTCAAAAACTGCAGACAGTTGCAACACTCAAATTTCACCACGGGTGTTTCAACTCTCCCATCATCTTGCTGCCTCCCTCCTCTTGAGCTATCAGTATTGTTTAGCCTCAAATTGAATGTTATATTATTATTTTACAACCCTGCCATCACATCAATCTGTGGGTTTTTGTCTTTTTTTTTTTTTTTTCCCTCTGTGTGTGTTTACTTGAGGGAGAGAGAAATGTAGCAGTATTATGGAGTTGTTTACAAAAACAAAGTAATTGGGGAAACTGGTATATGATTCTCTGCTCTCCTGACTACAGTGTCAAGATATGAACTCTACTTGGTGGTAAAACCACCTAATGGTGGGATTGGAGATGAAGGACTGAATACATGATGTATCTGGAAGGAAAAAAACTAAAGGTCCTCCTTGAAACTTCTGCAGAGATACAGAAAGACTGAAACTATCATAAAGACAGTGCATGGCCAGAGTCCCAGCAGTTTCAGTGAAAGAGGAGGCAGGCCATGTGTACACAGCAGTCTAATTGCATTTCTGCATTGTTTATGTCAGGGTATTAATAAGGGATTGAAAGGCAGAGTCATTAGGATGTGCTTGGGTAGATGATCGGGGAGACCAGATTTGGAACTTCAGCAAGGTATGTAAAATGAACAAGTAAAGAACAAATATTATTGTACTTAATTAGGAATGTACTAAACCACCCAAATTTAATTGTTGGATGTCTGCAAACGTTAATGCCCATTTGTTTGTCCACCATGACTGGTTTTGTTCCCCATGCCACCTTGTATTCTCAGGAAGGGAAAGTCTGATTCTTTGGAGCAGGTATAAGTAGAGCAGATACCATTAGCAAACAGGTAGTTCTAAAATGCCTTTGTTTAATTTGACACGTGGCTGGATCCTCAGCTCTACATTCACACTGGCTGAGGATCTGACTGGTGGCCTTTGTGCCCTCCACCCTGTGCTACAAGAAAATAATCTCACAGCAATCTAATAATATAAAAGTACTTATGGGTACACCAAAAATCATACTGGCTACTTCCTTATTTTGATGTGGGTGGGGAAATAGATTACTGCAAAAGAAGTCAAACCCTGTGGTTTTTTACATAACCTTTAAAAATGCAGAGGAACTGTCACAAGTGTACATTGCAGCAGCATGGACTTCTTGGGAGCTTGAAGGCAAAGGAAAGAGAGGAGTGAAACAGCACTTGATCTGCTTCAGCCTGAATAAGCAATATGCTCAAGTATCTCATTCTGCACTTACACTGGGAGCCAAAAGCCAGTGAATGCATTCTTTCCTCTGAGTAGAGCTATATACTTGTTTTCAGTCACTACTATGGAATTTTAAAATATTTTTAATTTTTTTGTTTGGAAAATGCCTTTTGAATCAGATCTGGCACATCCATATGGTTATATAAGCTTGACAAATACATGCTTTATACCACGTACAGTTTGCCCCAGTCTGTCCATAGGGTTACACATAGACAAATTTATTCTGCAAGTATAAATTACTTCATTATGGGTCTTAGTTGAATCAGAACCTTAAGCTTTCAAGTTTTGATATTGTTAGTTTCCAAGGCACTTTAAATCAATTTTTTTTAAAAAAATTAAAACAAGAAGCATTGTATTACTTATTTTGTCATTGAGCAATCTTCAAACCTAAGAACTACAGCAAGATCCAGAGGGTCAGGGATACTCTGCTTAGTATCATGCTTTTATTCTCACTTGCCTATGTTGGTTTTTTTTCACTTGCTCTTCCTTTTATTTTTTCCCAGTTTCTTTTTTTCTTCTTGTTGCCTTCACAGGGTGGTCTCTTGACTTTACTATGTGCAGTCTGACACCCAGACTTAAGGAAAAACACTTAAGGGTCACGTAGATGGTGGGATGTTTCTGCTTGATCTTTAACTCGGTGTGGCCCAGCCCATAGGAAATACAGTGTGTGACAGACTGGACGTGAGCGAGGCCCCGCACGCTGGCCGTGTCTGAGCCAGTGGGGTGTCCCAGCCCGTGGCCAGAAGCCTGCTCCTGCACTAGCAGGGGCTCCTGGCCAAAGGAAGGCACCAGGTCAAACTCTGTGTGTGCTTAGGAGTGATTATGAATGGAGTACTATTACTGGATCGAGTACACCTTTTACAAAAATATACAAACCTTAGTTAGCATCCTCTTTCCTTTTGTGTGTATGCCTTTCAAAAAGCCTTTGCAGAAAGCTTTGAACAGGCATGTGAGGTAGGATCGTGCTCAGAAAAAAGTATTCAGTTAAAAAATAGAAAGCAGAGGTTAAGAGGGAACAACCAGTTCTTGCAGCTTAGGGAGGTGATCAGTGAAGTGTTTCAGGAGCTGGTGCTGGGGTCTGTACTTGTCAACATGCTCAGAAATAGCTTGGAAAAGGTGGCAAGGAGGTGACAGTATTTGCTGATGATGACAAGTTATTCAGATTTGTAAGGATGAGAGGCTGATTGCAATGAAATGCAGAACTCTGTGAATCTGGTATCTGAGTGAAAAAGTGGCAGGTGAGATTCACTGAAGATAAATGCGCATGATATACATAGGAAAAAGATCTTGCTTTCGTATGTAAAATACATGTTAAAAAGCTGTTGTCTGATCATTACTACTACAAAGAGGGATCTGGGTGCTGTGATAGATGGGCTTGTGAAAGTGAAAACTAACCACCATGAGCAGTTCAAAAAGAAAATCAAGTGTTAGGAATCACCAGGAAAGAAATAAAGACCAGAGTACAGAATACCATGATAACTCCACAAATCCACAAATCCATAGACATCTTTTATGTTATGAGCATTTCTGATCCTTTCATTTCAAAGGATGCAGCCAAACGGGGAGGTACACCAGGAATAGCATCAAAAAGGATCAAAGGAATTTCAGAGAATGAGGGGAATGTGTCAGGGATGAGTGAGGAGGGAGATCAAGACACTTGCAGACTGAAAAAAATGTGACTTAGGAGCTACAGGATAGTGACGTACAGACCTGTGAAGGACACCTGTCTGAAGATCAGTTGTGTATATCTTTTCCAATTCAAGAAATAGGGACCATTAGATGAAGACAGGAGAGGCAGAATTTGGAACTGAAAAAGGATATAACTCCTCATGTAGTGGATAGCATATCTGTGAATCTCCTTGCCAAAAGATTTTGGGGGTTTGAAAACTTTCTGCAGTCTTAGAAGAGAAGTGTAAAAACAGTCTATATTGTGGGGAGTTCCTGATAATAATTGGTGACTGGGGGAGTATTAGAAGGAAATATCTGAAGTTAGTCCCACTCTTACTCATCCCCAACCATCTGCATATGGTCATTGTTGGGACAGGATATGGGGTAGATGGATCCTTGGTCTTACATCCATGCCTGTCAGTATTTTCTCTTCCTGTTTTCCCTTTACTCAACTCCCCTCTCTCCTTGAAAATGTTTCCCTCCATTCTTTCTCATCCCTTCCTTGTTTTCTGCCTGCACTTCAGTCCCTCACTCCAGCCAGCCCAGAGTTGCTCCCAGACCCCTACTTGAAGAGAAGTTGAAAACAAATCATCTTGAAAAACACAACCTCAGTGGATCAACAGCTCCTCTGTCTCCTTTGCTAACCACTGGAAAATGGAAAGCGTGAGAGTTGTGCTTCCAGCTTATCAGCATGACAGGCAGCATGAAGGACTGTGTAAATAAGCTACTAAAGAGTTACTCCTTTCTAGAACCAAGAGGATCCAGTTGGGACAGCAAAGGAAAGAAGGGGAAATTTGGCATTCTGAGAAGGAAGGAGTTGTAGATACATGGATCTTGGAATATTATAGATGTAAGGCTGTATCTAGAAGTTAAGTGAATTGTGCAAGGAAAATAACTTACACTAGAAGGGTTTGAACAGTATCTTGGACTTTATTTATAGGGAACCTAAATTGGAAATTAAAAAAATTAAAAACTACTGAGTGCAAGAGTAGGCATTGTATGTAGAGGCTTTGTGGACTTTCTCTTTAGGATTCTGACAGCTAAACCCAGTTGCAAGATCCTCTTCCTTGCAGAACTACAGACTCTCAAAATCAAACTTTTTTCCCCCTATAAGAAATTACAGGTGCTTGTGAAAATCTCATGTGATAACTCTATAGTTTCAGCCAACATCCTGCGTCTCTGTGCAGGACATGATTTTTGCTTTTTGCACAGAGAAAGCGGAGACTGAATCACAGTGGCTTCATGGGAGATGAGAGTGATCACAGTTTAGTAAAGGAAGAAAGAGAGTTGTATAACGAGGAGGAAGGTAGGTTTGGCTGAAATATGATGGTATTCTGTGTCCATGAAGAATGCTAAGCAGTGTGAAGCAGAAAATTGAGGATCAAGAAGCAAAATATAATTTTCTGATAAGACAAGCTGAGAAAATTTCAGATAACCTCATTATGCGTAGACACCTGAAAAATGACTTTCAAATGCTCTTATGTTCCCTAGAGGCCAGATGTTTCAAGTAATGGCAAAGAAGCTGGAAGCAAAATGAGTTTTTTTGGAGACCCTCAGCCTCAGTCATCTGTATTTTTTGTTGCAAGTGACTGGTGTTGCAGGGTGCTCAGGTGTGCAGTTACAGAAGTGATTTTTTTCCTGTGGAAATCTGAATGTGGGCTGATGAAATACTGAAAGCTGGGATAGGTAACATTGCTGTGGATCTTGCTGCTTCTTTTGAGATAGCTCAGATCAATCAGCTTTCCAGGCAGCAAACTGGAATAGTTAAGGGCAAGTCATAATGTTTGGAAAGGATGAGTCTGAAAGGGAAACACCATCCATTTATCTGGTTGCATATCAGTAATAGCAAGAAAGGCAATGTGCAGCTAGCAGATGCTTCCTTTTTTGATAGAACCATGGAAGTACACAATAAAGCTCTAAATGCCATCTACCCTACTCTTTTCAAAGATACCCCCCAGGAGAATGAGGTTTTTGGGACATCAGGGACCTGATCCTAAATAAATAAATATAAATATAAATAAACAAATAAACCATACACAATGTAAGATACATCCAGTTCCTACCATGTGTAGTTTTCCTCCTAGCTCCACCAATGCGCATACTGGGGAAGGTGCTTGGGATGAGCTCCCAGCTGCAGTTTTGCCAGTATTTCAACCTCTAACTGATAGGTTTTGACGTAGAGCAGGAATACCTGCACCCATAGCTTCTTAGAATCATAGAATCACGTGCATAGAAAAAACTGGCAGGGGACCAGCACATGTTCTCCTTCCCCCACCCCCACAAAGCACGTTTTAGAAACTGTACATGTTCCCTGCTACTGTTTTTTCTCTCCATTTCCTGCTTCAAATGGACTCAATATTCCCAAGGACACGTGGCTACACCAGCCCTGTGCTATCAATCGCAGGGCACCGGACGCTGAGGTGCAGAACAGGCATGGCCCAAGCCATCCAGATTCTTTTGGTAACTTGCTAATAAAAAGCAGTTCCTATGTATTCTTTACAATTCCAGGAATTTCCAGAGTTCCTGTCTTAACATTAGTGTCATCACCATTGCCTCTTAAAAGATGTGAGTCAGCCTAACTTGAGTTTGTGGTAACATTGCCCTGACACTGCTAGGAATTGCTGCCCTAAAAAAAATTATAGCTGCTGAGGAAAGTATGGTTACTGCCAATACTCACTCTAAAAAATGGGCACTGTTGGTGAAAGGATGGTTTCCTCTCCCTCCCAACAAATACTACGTGAATGAGAGTTGGAGTGAGGCTGCCAGGGGCTTTGCCAAGAGGAATGCTTAGAGTTGAATGAGATGTTACACGAGGTAATGATTGCAGTGGCCTCTGGAATCACACAGGAGGGCTTGGGAGGGAGAAGCTGGAAAGACAAGGAGACAGAAGATGAGTATTTTTCCAAATGATCTGTGGACTGAGGCTCTTCCACTGGTATTTGTTGTTGCACTGCTTGAACTGAAAACTGCAGTACTGTCTTTGGGATGGGGAAGATGTGTCTGGATGGGCTAGATCCAGGGCTTTCAGTCAGAACTGACTGTCGTACTCGGGGTCAATCCATCCTATGAGTAATTAGACAAATTGCTTACCTCAGCTCCCATGCTCTGCTGTAAATCACTGAGCAGCTTTTCTTCTGAGACCAGTAGTTTCATCAGCAGGACTTTAGCTTGGAGGTGGTTTATGGTGTGATTTCAGTGAAATACATCAAGATGACATGAAGTACACTCTTACCCTGGAAATTTTCCCTGTTGATAGTTATAAATACACCATGCTATTGTGCTTGGCATGCTGCGTCCTAATAGAAGTGAGGGCTCTGAAACTCATTAGGAAAGGGAGCGGGCCGTGGAGCGGAGTGAGGACAGTGTGAAGCGAAGGTTGATCACCACAGCCTTGTCCAGAATAGGCCATGGGAGTTTTCTTATCTCGCTTTGGCAGGAGGTGCTGCTAGCTTCCTGTGCGAAATCACGAGCATATGCTGCTTTCCTCTTGTTGTTTGGCTTCCTCCGCTACACAAGACGGTTCCCAGCACTGTGATTATCTTTGCATCTTCAAACATGGCACACTCTGCTTCCTCAAGGGCTTGATATATTCTTGAGTAGCAGACTGGCTCCCCTCCCCCTGGCCACTTCTTCAGGGCCCCTACGGGTGCCAACTCGGCACATCACAGACCTTTTATAAAGCTGGACTAAGTTGTGGTTGCATAAACCACCTCCAGCCTCTCCAAATTTGTGTAAATTCCCGAAACTCTGGGTGATGAGCAGGTCTGACAGCAGAACTCACCCTGTCACAGGCAGAGCCACTTTCACCCCACTTTCCCCCTGTGCTGGGTTTCTCTGAAAACCTTACAGAGAATTAGTGGCTCCTGTTTTTACAAAAGAATAGTCATTTTCTCAGGCTCTTGACACAAAGGCCGATGAGTGCCTGTGCAGGTGCACACCTGCAAATGTGCATGCTAGCACACAAGCAGACACATGGGAAAAACTACTTAGGGTGTGATCAACCTGAGTGCTCTGCTTCTACCAGTGCTCCACTAAGGCAGCAGAGACTGATTGCCTCACTCTGAGGTTGTGTAACTTCTGCAACCTTCGGTTTGTGCCACCCCCATTAGCACTTGTTATGTGGGATCTCTACACACGCAGAGTTGCACCCACAAAGTAGAAAGGTGGAAGGGTCTGCAGGGACACAGGTGAAAGAAACGTGCAGAAATGTGCTGGTAGGTACCAGCTTGTTTATCAAACCCTGTGCACACTGTGTGCTCGTTCATTAACCCAGTGGCAACCCTGCTGTAAGATTTCCTGAAGATGCAAAGCACCGAGGCTCATCCCACAACAAAATATTTCAGGAATTCGTGTACTCTGGAGATATCTGGAGTAAGATTAAAATATCTAAAATGCAGTGGGATTTCCCTGCAAATGCTGACAGTCCTTGCTAAAAATGCAATGCCTTTGTTGTTTTACTGAGTGGGTAGTTTGAAGAAATTGGTAATTTCCTTGAAATCAGAAAAATATGTAGCTGATGTTATGTGAGGACACACTATGAAACATCAATCGAGTTAACAGGAAGATGATTGCCTATTTTAGTTCCAGCCAGCATAGATTTTTGTGTTTTCATTTTTCCCTCTTTCTCTCCAAGCATCTGTGCTTAACACAAACATTTGGTTTGATGATTGCATCTAAGTTCAGCAGAACCTTTTCTCTTTCTATTACAAAATACCCGTTGATAAAAGCTGAGATCAGGTTAAGAGGCAGGACTTTTGACTAATTTTTCCCTTCCCCATCTCTAGCTGGTGCTGTTGGCTTAGGCAGCATCTTTCACACGGCACCCCTGGCAGCAGTACGAGGTGGGATGGCTTGGACCATTAACCTGAGTAGCCAGCTCAGGATAGTGAACATAGCTCATGTGTTGTCCCTGAGCTATTTTAGTGTACTTGAGGTTAAAGTGAAGGGATTTGGCAGCTGAATAGAGGAAGCATCTGGTTTTGCATCCAAAGGGATGAGTCTGAGTCTTGTCCTAGGCTCTGCCTGGCAGCCGTGCTGCAATTGATCCATAAATGTTTGTTGATCCAGCAGCCAGTGGAACCGACATTGTGTGTACAGCAGTACTCACAGCTCCAGCTGTGTGCTGTTAGATGTAGTATTCTCAGCTTGATTGAGACTCCTTTTTTATTAAAACCATGGACAACAGCTATGAAGCATATTCAATTTTCTACTCTAATTGCATTAACATTGTAATCGCCATTTGGATATAGAACGGAATGTGACGTCAGTTAGAGCTCACATATGTGCCTCCAGGGCTAATCTAGCACTTTACATGTGTTTTTCTTGTTATTGTGATGTTAATGTAGTTATGGTGGTGATTTGCATTCTGGTATTAATGAGTAATCAGCACCTCATTGTGCTAAGCATCAGCAAAGACATAATACTGTCCTCATCCCTAAGATATGGCAAACTAAATATATACAGTCTTTTTAAGGAATTGTGAGGAAGAGTATAATAATAGCAACTGAGTCGGAGACTCCAGAACTGTAAGAAAGGAAACTGGACATGCATTTTGGAGATGCACAAGCAGCTTCTGAATATGCATTACACCTTCTTTCTGTCCTTTACCAAAACATGTGTAAGGACTTCTACAGTAAAGAGAACAAAATTTCAGCACTGTAACAAAGAAACATTAGTGCATTCTGTGGGGATAGGAAAAATAGTAAATTAGAAGGCACTTTTTAATACGCATGAAGCAGGATTTTGGTGTCTCTGTTTTCCTGTACAGATTGCATCCAGTCAAAAATGTGCTTTTGATACTGCCTGTTTGTGTACCTGGCATGACAAAATAAGTTTTGATATCTTCTATGGCATGGAAATGTTACCAGCTTAGCCAAATTATCACACCTTCTGTGTTTTATTCTTGTTACAGAACCAGACTTCTTAAAGCTTTAAATGTGCAAAGTAAACGACATCTACCTTTCTGAATAATAATTTTGATCATTTTTCCCCATCTGAGTGCAACAGGTGCCCTTATTAATGCACTTGTCTTTCATTCACCCTGGCCTTAACAATAATGTGTTAGAAGTTGGCTTTTAAACCAGAGTCTGAAAGAAGTGGTTTTATAGATAGGGCTTTGTAGATAGGACTACCATGCTCTTGATTCCTGTCCTCTCTCCATGCGTGAATCTCCACTGCCTTTCCCTGGCTTTTTTTTTGTCTTTTTGACACACTGATCCTTTCAGTGCACATTGTGAAATTTGGGCAGCCCAAGTTAGTTTCCATGTCATAATTTCTTTAAGCTGTAATATCTCTTAAGTCATTAGCCAGTTTGACGCAAAGCTGCACAATTAAAAACAAGCATGTAAATACCATAGAATACCATTGGTATTCTAAACAACGCAAAGTTTACTGTGCAAAGCAAACTGCAAAGTTGGCTGAAGGGAAATGAAACTCATTCTTTGGTCAGGATTGCATCATATTCTGTTTTTCAGTCACTGGGCTTTAAAGTTCATTTCTCCAAACAACTGTTATACAAGTCAGAACTGTTTGATAGCAGATACTACAGCCATTATCTTTCAAATCCAAGGAACACAGTGTATTTGAAAGAACTGCATCAAGCTGAAGGGTTAATCTCTGCCAGTGACACTGGAATTGAACAAGCAACAACTAAATTCTGGATGAAAAACTCATTTAGATATTCTTTAAAGAAGAACAGGGTCAGGCAGCACTTGAGAAGCATTCCAATGTGTTTATTTCCATGTGTACCAAACCAGACTTTAAGAAACAATTTCTCTCTACCATGACCACACCTGAATGTTCTGATCACAAGCCAATTTGTTGCATAAGGCAAAAACATTTTTTCTCTGGTATTTCCATTCATTAAGATGTATTTGATTTTCTTCCAGTTAAATTGTCATTTAAATCCCTTTGTCATTTGGGTATAGTTTTGTTTAACTTCATTTTGTTTATTTGCAGGATTATGCCTATTTTTACTGTTTGCCTTGTAATGATTGAATCGTGGTATAAATATCTTCCTGTTTTGTAAACTGAACTAAAAAAATACTCAGAAATTAAAACTGACATAATATTTTGTTAAAACAAAAAAGCACCTGCACAGAGTAAAAGAGCATCCAATACATTATGGGATGCATCTTGAAACAAATATAATTTGTCTTGAGTGAAAGGCTAAAAACAGTATAAACTCATGTTTTGGCAACGTCTGAAAACAGAAGCATTGGAAATGGGATGTTGGTCTTGTACAACCCAATATTTAGGCTCTGACTGTAAATTCTGGCCTCACAGTTTGCAGTGGGTTAAATGTGAGCATTGACTCCAGAGAGCTAATATTCAAGGAGTGGCTGTGGGAGTGAATCCAATTATCCGGCTCCAAACCTCAAGAGTTAATGAAAAGCAATTATACTTTCCTGGTCATCACAGCACCTGCAGTTTTCCTGTCTGATCAGTTTTCAAAACAGTTGTTTCATCTTATGTGTCAAATTTCAATCACCAAATCAATAACATTTCAATTTTTGTTGTCTTTAGGCACGGATTTTGCTTTTATACCGAAGGATCTTTCATCCTGAAAGCTGGCAGCAACGTAGGAAACAGGATCCAGAGCATCACTGAGAGAACGGCTGTAATAGAGGGTAAAAATAAGGTATGACTCCTAGGAGCAGATAACCTTTCTGTGTGACAGCATATGTTGGAAGGGCACTGTAAGATGCTATCAAGGTAACGGAGAAGAAGCCAGCATTTTTATATTGTTTAGATTTGAAGACCTGCATACATACAGATAAGTTTCATACTTGGTATTTATCTGCTGAGAGTATTTTTTTTCTGGAGGCAGTCATATTAAGGTAAATGACATGCCAAGAGAGTGTGTCAGAGGGGTTCACTATATCTGCTCTCTTATTGATGGTCTGAAGTATCTTGGGGTACCTCAGGAGCACAGGGCAGGATTCCAGGCCATCTTTGCCTCATTTTGTGCAATTGCACAATTTCATGTTGTTTTTCCTATGAGAATTAAACTATTTACTCTCATTAGTCAGTTTATTCACAGATGTGGTCCTAGATGATTAGATGGCCAAGTCTTTTTTTGGAATAAATTCTAAAGAGCCAAAAGAATCCAGATTATGGAAGCACAGTTTAAGAGAGGTCTCAGTCAAAGACAGCAAGATAGGATTTATCCCAGCAGTGTTTAACCATTTAAATTTAGGTGTTAGTCCAAGTCAAGCACCCCTTTATGGGTCATGGGGAGATGCAGATAATTCTGAAGGGCATGTGGGTCTGTAGTCTATTGGTGTCTAATGTGGAAGAGAAAGCCTATGAGATTAACTTGCCAAGGGCTAAGGAGGCTTGTCCATCAGTTGAAGCCTCAAATAAAGGATACCCTATATCAGCTGCACTTTCCTGGGATAGACATGAGACTGATTTGTTGTGGTTGGGTGGCCTGTGGTACAGAGCAGCTCAGGTGCCATGACACTGTCATAGAGTCTGTGTTCACAGACCAGCTTGGTTTGTGGCAAAAATAGCTAAAGAGATTATAAATTTTAAAGCCTATCTTACTCTAGGCCTTTCATTTTTAATTACATCAAAATGCTTTTTGTAATTCTAAGGGCACTGGGGTTATAGATCTCTTTTCCTTGATGGCTGCCCTCAGTTTCCTGCATATGAAAATGGGTACAAACTGTACTTATGTCAAGGCCCTTTCACACACCACAGAATAAACAGGGTTTTACGTGCAGCCAAGAATCAGATCTGGGACTGCATTTTCTCCGGCTGTTATATTATTTAGAAAGTATCACAGGTGTTCATGGCACCATTCCAGTGCATGGGAACAGGCTGGATCCCAGTGAGGCATTTGCTCTATTTAGCTGTCCAGCTCTATGAGCTTGAAGATCAAGGCAAAGATGGGAGCAAACAGTTTCCTAGGTACACTATCATAGGAAAGCACATGAAAAACGAAACATAAGGAGGGATTTGAAGGACGAAAGGGAAATCACTTCAGGCGCAGGAAGACACAGTCTATTCCACAGGGGGAATGATGAACGAGATGATAAGAATCAATTATTTTCCAGCAGTCATATAGCCATGCTGTGAGTGCAGTCCTACCTGTTCACAGGGTGCAGAAGGAGCTTTCTAATGACCGAAGCTCATTCTCCTTGTGTACCATGCATTTTGGAAACAGTGGAAAAGGAGTGGCTAAAATGTCAGAGCAACTTCCAGTCAACAGCAAATAAATTCCTCCCTGGAGGAAGATGCTAATAATGGGTCCTTGCAGCAGAGTTGCAAGTCTTTGGCAAGCAGCCCTTTTTAAAAACTGTGCCCGAGGAATGGTCTTTGCACGGAAGAATTTCCAGTGGAACTTACTGGTCCTCCCTGGTATTCCTTGTCTTTTTGCTCTTTAGTTCAATAAAGAAAGGTCTACCTTGCTTTGCTTTATTCCTCCTAGCCCCTGTGTGGAGGGGGAGGTTAGTGAAACAATCTCTGTACTCAGCTTTTTCACAGCTTTTCTGAAGTTTCTCTATTTCTGCTGCTCTTCCATAGCTTTTCAAGCACATCTGGACTGCTATTGTAAGTAAAAAAATGCTCTCTAGGCCCAGGCTCCTGGCCAAGCCAAGAGTTGCATGATTAGTGCACACACAGCTGCTCTAGAGCATCCAGGATTGTTCTTTTTAAATCCATGGGAGTCTATGGTTTTCACTCTTCGCAGCCCAATACTCACCCTCAGTCTCCCTGAGCAAACTCAAAGAGACAGTTCAGACAGAACCTTTGCCCATCTGCAGCGATATTGTCGGAGTGTTAATAGCACTGAACTCACTGAATGCAGCACGTCACCACAAGTGTCTGTCTCTGATGGACTGCTACTGTGAGCAGTTCTATTCCTGCAAGCAGCTGTGAACAGCTCTCTGAGGCACTTCCACATCGGCGGTGCCCTGCTAAATAAACAGAGTGTCTACCCCACTTCCACATCCCAGCACAGCAAGCATGGTGAAAACAATCTCAGCACTCAATGGAAACAACAAAGATGTAGGAGACAAAGAGGTAGGAAATGAATGAAGAAACTCAGAAAGTTTCACATTAGTGTTAGCATGAAAGGAGAAATGTGTGTGGTCACAGGATGAGATTATTGTAAGAAAGGGAAGGGATGAACAAGGAATGACCAACAGGTTTCTTTAGCAATGAAGGTAGCTGTTTTCACCTTCCTAAAGACATTATGCCAGTTCCACATGTTTCCTGTATGTGCAATCTAAATGCCTCCAGTTTGGCTCTTTGCTGCGGTAGGCTGTTTGTTTGTCTGTGGTTATCAAGGTAGCCACAAGTATATTTTAAAGTTAGAAAAACCTCAAGCCCTGTGCCTGTACAGCTAAAGCAGTGCAGGAAGCCTGCACTGCATTATTCTTTGGTGACAGAGAAACCGTGACAACAGTGTTTTAGTAACATTTCCGCTAAAGCCTTTCCAAGCGGACATTGAGAAACTCGAGTGGTACAATGGAAGAACTTCGTAACATAAGCCATAATACTTAATCATAAGACAACTCTTGAAGGGATTTGATTCCCCCACCCAATGTTTTCATTCTCATTTTCTTGGACATTTCAGTGACTTCCTACAAAGTTGCGCTATTCTTAGGCCTATCATGTAAACAGGTCACAGACACTCTCCTGTCATTCAGCTACTAACACCCATCATTTCTCAGTGTTCCCAGTTAAAGCTGACTGCTGTGTCTAACTGAGGGCTAGCACTGATTATTATTCTTTGCATGGCCAGTGTTCATTAGAATGTCAGTCAGTGAATGACTCCAGCAATAATAAGGTACAAAGAGCTGGTGCGTTCATTGTGCCGGTGCACACAATTGGTAGCAGTGTGTTCTGTCCTGGGTGTGCAGGCACACACTAGCTTATCAACAACTTTGAAAGCACTTGGTACTCCTTGTACAGGGGAACAAGGGACAGGGTGCTATAGAAGTCAACAAGGATCCCAGGCATGCCACATGTGCAGAAGACCACTAAGAAGGCAAGTTCAGATGAGGGAAAGCAAAAAGTGTGGGCCAAGAAGAGGATTGTAAGTCCAAGGGAAGGAGACAGTAGACAGGAGGGCAGTTGAGTGCAAGGAAAAGTTGGAGGGAGTGAGACAAAACCCTCTTATTTTTGGGAACTAACCTATTGAGAACCTGAAGCAGAACAGAATGTCCCTGACCGCCTGATGCCTCTGCTGCTAGCAAATGTTGGAGTGCCACTGACCAATAGTAGGTACCACAAAAGCTGGCTCTGTGTCACAGGGTATACCTCCAGATATTGTGTATAAAGGGTAGTAATGCATGAAATTGGAGTTTACCATGCATATATATGTGTGTGTCTGTGTGTGTATGCAAAAGTGTATGTATCTATCTTATATACACATATAAGTATGTATTTATGGCTTTGTTTTCCACTGCACCAATACCTAACTGACACAGGTTTTTAGTGGTTCCAGCACTTGTGAATGACAAAGCCACTTGATTTCATGGAAAATGGAAAGTAATGGCCCTGTAAAATGACTCCGTAAGACAAAATTTAGACTCACCCTTGTGCATCTCTGGTTTGGTGGGTGAAGATGGGTCAGCCTGACTGGTGGTAGTATTAAAAAGTGTAGCCCTCCAAAGTGGAGTCCTAGATAGTCAGAAGAGTCAATCCTTCCTGGACATGACTGATGCAGAATAGAAGGGTTCCCTCTCTCCTGCATCTTCTATGCCAAGCCCTAAACCTCTACCTCTCTTTTGATTTCCCACATTACTGATGAGATGAAGAAGCCTGTGCTGTGTCTGTTCTCAGTCCTGACACATGCCAGCTGTCTGGCCAGTACATCTGTGCAGATTGGCCATCTGGAACCCAAAGAGAAGGAGAAAGCTGTTTAGTCACTACAGCAGCATTTTGATCTTTCTCCTCTACCTAACAGCTGGTTTTCATGAAACGCGTGAGATCTCAGGAGCTTTGAGCTGTCAAGAAGTTTTGGTTGAAACTGGACAATGGATTCAAAAATAACTGAGCATGTAGGGGAGGAGAGGATACTGGCAGACAGATGGACAGGCTGGCAGACAGATGAACATATGGACAGTATGATCTCCTCAGAACTCAGGCTAAAGATAGCAGTGGGAGCTCCACTTGCCTCTTCACCACATCGTAACTTCTCCTGGAGCCTTCCCGAGCGCTACTAGAATTCTGTCAACACTTCTAAGTGAATCTTTGGGAGGTACCAGCAGAGCCAAGCCCTTGGTGAGATTAAAACCAGCAGAACTAGGGGCTTGCAGCTGCTGAGCTGTGGGACAGAGCAGGATACAGAGGGAAAACACGGCTCTGCTTGATATACAGCAGCAACTCCTAGAGATTTTTCTGTCTGACCCTGGGGGAAAGTGGGTGCTCTCCTGCACATTCTCATGTTCTCCTGTTGTGGATATTTTGGTGTTTCTTCCATGGTGGTCCTGTGGGTGAAGTGTGTTGACCAGATGTTTTGCACTGATGTTGCTTGCCAACATGTGAGGCAGGCAGACTGTATGTCTTTGGCACAAACAGACCAATCCAGCAGTGTGCTACCAATATTTAGATATGGATCTTCCTAAATGATATTGCTTTAGACAGAGATAAATCCAAGGGTGTAAAGAGAGCATATTTTCATTCATTTCCCTTTGTTTTTTTTTAACCAATAGTTCTACTGAAAAACACAAGTAGAAGGGAATCGGCAATAACTGACAGACTTGCACTAATCTGCTCTATGTTAAAAGGGCAGTATATTGCTTTTTAAATGCATAGGCTGTTTCAAGAAGTCAGGGCAGTAATCTCTGAAGAAAGCAAGTTTATGTCAGTTTCTGCAGAGGCCTTCTGGGAGTCACATAAGAGCCAGGCTGCCAAACATTTTCTGAAAACTTCTTTTCCTTCTCTGCCATCAGCTGGAGCACTGGGAATCCTCTATGTCAACTACTTTGAGAAAAGAGCAATTCAAGCAGACCCTCCAGGGGGAAGACCAGCCCACCGTGGCTCCAAGAGCAGTGATGGTGTCAGCTGCTTTGCATTCTCTTTGCCTCCCCAGCCTTTTCCTCATCAGTTTCCACCACAAACAAATCTGCAAATGCCTCTTCTCTCTCAGGATTTATGCCCTTGCCTGTTTTATTTGCCCAGCAGAGCAGCAGCAGTATGGGACTTTCTTCCTTACCCCCTGGCTTTGAGATGAGCCTGTAACATGATGCTTCAGCTGAGATGATGGGAGTAGAAAAAAGGCATAAAGGGCCAAAACTTTGGTGGTAAATGGGGTTTGTGGGCAGATGATGCTCAAGATATTGAGCATGCCAGGAGGGATTTGACTGTTCTGTCTGCTCATGCCAACTCAATTTAGACTTTCTGTATATAATGTAGCTGCAAATCCAGGGGCTGAAACTCCCTGTTGTGATGCCAGATGATACAAGATTGCGAAAACTTTTGCTTCTTTTGCAGCAATAGCTGTACAGAGGGACCATGCTGCTCAAACTGATCTCAAATAGCCATAGTTTCTCCATAAACAGCACACCAGGCTTAGTTTTGTACACACTGCTTCTCTGGTGGGTTTTGGCTGGCATCCACAATGCAAAACACAGACTGCACCACTGGAGGGCTCGCAAACTATTTAAAGAGATGTTATCTTATCCTTGTGACTAATTTATAAGCTAAAAGATTTATACAGAGACATGTTGTCTCTAAAATACTCTGTTCTGTTGCAAAGTCAGTCTTGCTTTCTCCTAGACACTGTGGTTTTCTCTGTGTTAGTCAAGTAAACATACCAGCGTGTGCTCTCTGGCACTGAGGCTTCCTGTGTTCACAGCATTTATTTCCCTTGCCTTCCAAAGAGCCATTGCTTGCTTGGGAGTTGACTTCTGGAAGTGATCCTTGGCCCATGCTACAGAAGTGTTTGGGACAGTGTAAGTTGGTCAAAACCAAAACGCTGCTGGGGAGAAAAGCTGGCAGTTTAAATCACTGGCTTTCAATGCAAATGAATGTTCTCTCAGGCAATTTAATACACAAGAAAAGGCATCATCTCTAGTAAGTGACTGCAGTCATACTGCTTTAGCATAACTCTATGCACTATCCTCAGTGTGATAAAAGTAATAATCACATCACAGTGGGCTGAAGCAGTAAAACTCAAGATAGTATGCACATTTTTCCATTAAAAAGTAATACCTAGTGACATAAGGACAAGATGCAGCCTGGTACTTCCAAAAACTTTTCAAACCTTTGGAGTAGCTTTGGGAGGAATACTCAGAATGTGTCTTTCAGGCTCAGAAATGCTCTTGCTCTGTCTCTAGTAGATTATAGACAGGTGTCCTGGAGTCAGAGAGCATGAGCTTCATTCTCCTTCACTGTGCATGTTAGGTCACAGTTGCTTCCTGGGCAAAGCTGCTGTGAAGTAATGCCAACTAGCAGGAAAAAAAAAAGGCTATATTTTGGTGGAAAGTCTGGGATGGCAGAAGCAGTTTTTAACCACCTTCTGTGGTAGATGTTGTGGGACTTCCTTCTGGTCTGAGTTACTGTTGATAAAATAGAGGTAGGAATCCTGGTTTTGTGCTCTGTTTCCACACTTTAAAAAATTATGTTTAGAACCTGGAAGAAATTCAAAGAGAATGACAAAATACGGACAGGGCTGGGCCCACCCTTTATAATTAGAAATTTGTAGAGGTCAACCTACTGAATTTAGCAAAACAGGATGATTTTTTCTAAGGGCTGTAATTATCTACCTGGTATTACTGATCCTCTTTGATTTCACAGATTATCCAAAAAGGTAATTTATAAAAATGATATCTAGAAATATTTTGTCATGTGTTAGCAGACAGGTTGCTGGCCACTGAGACAATTTAATAGGGTAGAGATGCTGATAGCATTAGTTGTAGTGAATTTACCATAGTGAAATATTCTAAAACAAATAAGTCAAAACCAAATTATTTGCCTCAACAGTGTTTGCTTGAGTAGTAGGAAAAGTAATAGACTCTTTCTACTAAAGATGACTTTGGGAAACCAGAAAATCTATGTCATTCAGGGGCTCAACAGGAGTTTGGGGATAGCTATGGATTCTCCCAGCAGGACACAAAAGCTGTGCAAATGTTCAGTCAGTGTTTATGTAAAAATGTAGATAACTGGCCCTTATTTATTACTGCCTCACCCTCTTGTGCTTGTCTCTGAACTCCAGCAATCAGGCAGACTTAAAAGAATGTATTAATTGCACAGAACTTATTTTTAAGATTTTTTAGAAAAGCTAAACAATTCCAAACAGTGGAATTCTGAAGCCCCACAATTTCCTTTTGTTACTGTCCCAGCTGCCCATAACTCCAGCAAAACTATGTTGTACAGGACAAATAAAATGGCAATGAAAGGACAGAAAAATAAGCTACCAAGTTGTAACTGGGAGCATATTACACTGATGAAGTCCATGCCTCATGCTCAGCTCCATAACAGAATGACACATCACTTGTTCTGTGTAACTTTCTTCTTCTGCTTAGTGCCCAAGCCATTAGACCACGCCTTCCATCACTCTAAAAGTATAACTCTTATTATTATGGTGGTTTTTATGTTTCTAAGGGCGTATTAGGTGTTTCTGGTCTCTGGCCTTTTAAGGTCTTATCTTTCAAGTCATATAACTCTGAGAAAATATTTAGTGTCCTGGACCTCTTAAGATGGTGATAGAATATAACATAAATAAAAAGGACAGTTTATTATTTAATAATAGAAATATTAAGTCCAAGAACAGAAAATAGTACAAAAGGAGATGGGTAAACATCTCTTTTGCTGCTGTTCTGTCTCACTTGACACGTATGTGGGAAAATAAAAGAAATCAAATTAGTTTAGTGCCAAATTGAGCTTCTTTTTTCCCCCCGGGATTATCTAAATGCCTGAGGCATGCCTCACCTATTCCCTTTGCCATCTGGCTCTCCTACAGGCTGCTTATCTCCTTGTGTGAAACACACTGTGTCGTGCTTCATGTCTTGTAGTTACCATTACATCACCAGCGAGAGATAAATCAATCTGAAAGACACGTTCAAAGTTTTTTTGGTCATGATGGCTTTGATGACATAAGGGTGACCCAAGGAGCTTGTTTCCTGTTATTCTTCTATCCTTTGCAAAACTGTATATGGTGACATCTCCTTTAAGTAGCCCCAGAAGTGCCCACCACAGAATGAATGGAAAGAGTGGATCATGGACTGTCAACGGTGACATAGGAAAAAGAGAAGGCAAGTGTTAATTGAGTTATTGAATCAATGAGAACTAAACCTCCTCTTTCTTTTGCAGACTGCTAGCACTCTCGTTGTAGCTGAAGCCAAATCCTCAGGAGTCTACAGCTGTGTGGCATCCAATAAAGTGGGAAAATCTGAAAGAAATGTCAGTTTTATTGTAACAGGTAAGATCTAGTCCTTTGTAGAGTCGAACATGTTTCCTGATCCTGGAATTACCACTGTTAGGCTGTTGTGGCTCTTCAATATACCACAGAATTGCTGCAATGTATACACTTGTAAGCTCATACCATGCTTTTGGGTGATGCTTTTGGGTAGGTTTCACAGCTGGTCTGGATTTCAAGAGACACCAAACTGGTAAATGACTCATTCCACCCTCAAGTATCAGGCATGACAGAAATTACTCACAAATACAGCAGTGAGTAATTTCCCCATTTTGGTTAATCTCTGCAGTCATTTCATACATGAAATTTTAGCGTATTTTCGCCCACCAGTAAGCCAGTTTCATGTGTGACATTGATGGTGTCTACAGCCTTATTCTGTTGCCCACCAGGATATCTGACAACACAGTATCTAGAATAGTGCCAGTGTCTGCAGGCAGCATGGTGCTAGAGATCTCTGGGGTATCCCTCACAGATCTCATGGACAATGGCCACTTATAGGTGGAAAAGTGTCAGGATACAGATTGCAGAGTTTTGTTTCCTCTTCTGAGAAAGCCTGGAATGCCATTCGCACCATGATGCTGAGAATTCCTATCATGTTATCTTCACGTATGAGTATGCTTTCTGTTATTTTTGCATTATGAGATGTGTTTGGAGTTTTCAAACAAATGACTTAATGTTTTACTTCAGGAATCACTGAAAAAAGGCCACAGTGTGTTTTTGGGAATAACTACTGCATGATTCAGCAACATAAAGTCTGCACATGCAATTACAAAGGGTTTGTTTTCTGTCAAAAGTTTTGTTTTGTTTATAAAGCAGCAGTTTTATAAACTTAGGCTGTTGGCAATTTTCAGGGTAGATCATTAAAGAAAAGTAATTCATCCAAAAATATGAGAAAAAGCAAAAAGACTAAAATATTTATATGGTTTAATCCCCAAATCATAATCTCTTGGGTTTTTATGTTGTCATTCTCTTGCTCATAGTGCAGATGAATGATTTTAGTGAAACTCATTCTATTTCTATTCTGAAAGATATCAAAAGAGAATAGACATACACTCACTAGATTTGGTAAAAAAAAAAAGAAAGGAAAAGCTACTTCAAAAAAATGTTTTCCCTCCCAGACTCTGTATTTTAAAAATATTCTGACTAGCTGAATCATTGGAAGGGGCTTCAAGGATCATCTGGTCAAACCTGTCTTGGGAAAAGCACAGCATCTTGTCCAGATGGATCTTAAAAGAATCCAAAGTTGAGGAATCCACCACTTCGCTGGGGAGACTATTCCAATGACTGATTGTCCACATTGTGAAAAATTTCTTCTTGTGTCCAATCAGAATCTCTCCAGGAATAACTTGTACCCATTACCCCTCATATTTTCCATGTGTCTCCTAGTAAAATAAGAGTCTCCAGCTTCTTTGTAGCCACCCTCTGAATACTGGAACATGTTGATAAAGTCTCCCCTAAACCTTTCCTCAAGGCTGAGCAAACCCAGTTCTCTCAGCCTCTCCTCATATGGCAGACTTTCCAGTCCTTTGATCATCTTTATGGCACCTCCTGGACCCTTTCCAGACTTTCCACATCTGTTTTATATAGAGGGGACCCAAAATGAATGCAGCATTCTGGATGTGGCCTGACAAGTTCTGAGTAGAGTGTTATGACTTCTTTATCTCTGTTGGTGATGCCCTTGCTGGTGCAATCCAGCAGCTGATTGACCTTTTTTTTTGCTACAACAACAGCCTGTTCATTGATGCTGAGCTTCTTATCCACCACAGAGATGGTGCCCAGCTGAGTAGATCTGTTGACCCAGATGAACAGGTTTTGGGCTTCCAGGAGAGCACCCTTTCCTCTAACTGGTAAAAGAGAAGGAAAGCTAGCTTGGGCACCAATACCTTTCTCTGGCACTTCCAGGATTTTGTAATCTTCCTTGAATCCACCCAGTTTCCATCTGGCTTCCATCCAGCTTGCAGTATCACTCTTGCCCACACAGAAGAGTAGCAATGAGTAGTAGTCAGGGCTCTTGACAAGTTGTGGCACCATTTCACCAACATTTCGGGCCCTAGCTGCCAGAAGGCAGCATAACTCCCTGTCATGCCAGCAGATGGGCACCACTGCAAGCACTCAATGTTTCTTTTTGAGGTATCCGCTGCTGTGCTCCTCGTACAGTTTCACCTGGCAGATTTCATTTGTGGGTGTCTACAGCTGTTAAAGCTCCATGTCATTTTCACATTTAGCAAGCGCCAGTTATCTATAAATACAGACAATTGGTAAGAAGTGTGAGAAGTATAAACAGATAAGTGACACAGAGGCAGGCAGGTTGTTAAAGTACAGAAACAAGAAAAATGTCTCCGTGTTCTATTACTGGAAGTGACAAGAATATTTGCCACCTTAAAGATGACTCTTGTCCCCACTCTCAGTTTTGCTTTCATCTCTACCCTCACATTGTGTGTGTTTGGACGGAAAGCTAAACACCACATAGTTCTCCATAAATTAACATGCCAATGATAGTTTCATCTTTATGTGGGTCCGTCACATGAAACTTTGAGAAGTCACTGAGAATCATTCACTGAGAATGCTGCTCTTGCAATGTGCAAGATGCTGAATTTGGCCTTCTCTAACTCTTACTCCTCAGTTTTCACAATATGGAAGATGCTGAAACCAAATGAAGTTATACTTGAATGGACCCCATCCACTCTATCCAAATCTCCCTTTCAAAGTTCTGATGGGGGTTTCAAGTATTTTAGTGCAGTGACATGAACAAGTTAGTTTTCCTGCTTAGACCTAATATTCTCAGATCTTAACCAAGGATGGAAGGAAATCCTTCTCCTTGATACTAAAGTTTGCATGAGAACATGCAGAATATTATGACTTTCCTTTGAAAAATCTTATATTGGCTGTTGTTCAGAAAGAGGAGTGTCAGCTTTTTTATGGCTTGGAATTTCTTAACATCTTGACTGGTGGCAAACATTCTTTATAGGGTAGTGAAGTTTGAATGCATTTGTCCTAAGAGTTCCTGGAGCTGAGCACTTCAGCTGTGTGACATGGAAAGTCCTGATCATCCTCTGACACTCACTTGCATTGACTGAAAGCAGTATAAACAATATTGTTGTTTGGTCCCTACAAGAATCCAGTTATGCTCACCATAATTCTCCTCCATCAGGCTAAGACCAACTGCTATGGCTGGGTTCAGCCTGTGTTTCTCATCAAGAAACAAACATGTCCAGAATGTGCTGAAAAATTCTCTGAGGCAGTAAAAACCTGAAATCCTTAAATGCTGATGGATGTGAACAGGACACTGCAAAGTATTTCCTTTTGATGAGTCCAAAACCAATACTTCAGGTTTTGTGTGACAGCTTAGGGCTAGTTTATCTTATGTTGTTGTCTGCTGGCGCCATTTAAAGTCAGCCTGAGCCACACAAAAGTGTCTAAAAGTAAGAGAAGTGTCTAAGCAGGAGGAGATGATTCCTTGTAGGAAAAGGAGCTGCTGCCCTCTGTAAAAGGGACAAGCCAGAAATTACTCCAAAGAGCAGATGGAGACAAAGCCTGTTCTTAACAGGGAGATCCCTTTCCTTGAAGGCAATCTCTCTCAGCCCTTATCCTGGGAAGGAGTAAATGCACATAGTCCAGTGAAGTGGCTGCAGTGCTGTGAAGGGTCATTTTTTTGTAGGCAGAAACCATTAGGAAGGTGGTGGAAGGCAGAATGTGTCCCAGCAGCCCTAGTTTGGAGTTGACAAGGAAAGGTAAACATGGGGAAATTAGTGCCCACAGAGAGAACCTAGGAAGAACAAGCACTTTCTTTAGTTACTGTAAATATCATTATTTCTGGGCTTAAAATGAAACCTGCTTGTCTTTTCCTAGGAAGTTTGAGAGTGATATAAATGATTTTAAACACTGTGCCTGAGGATGTAGACCATGGGCTTTGGAGTAGCTTTCCTATGGCTTCTGTCAGATGAAGGGCATTTTTGGTGCATCATCACTGACTTAGCTCTAAAAGCAAATCATTGTTCAAGACTCAAAAGTAGCTGTGAAACTTATATAAAAGCAATGTAGAAAGGTGATTTCTGAAAGCTCTCCTGCTCACTGGTATGGAAGCAGTGTCTATAACAACACCTTTATGCCAATTTTAATTGTATTAGCACCCTTTCCTCCAGCCTGCCCCTTTCCCTATATTTTGGGCTGTTTTGCTGGCACACAGCAGGCCCATGGGTGTGTTTGCAATTACAGAGGGTGAAACAGGAACAGCTCTGCCTTATCTCCCTGGCTTCCCAATGTCACTAAGAGCATTTTATTTTGAGATTCCTGGTGGTGCTTGGCAAAGATAAACAAAATCTTCCATCAGGAAACCTGGGAGCTATTTCCACAGGAAGCTTCAAATCACTAAAGTAAATAAAACCCTTTTACATTATTCCCAGCCACATTATTTAACTAGCCTGAGCCTGTAACAATTGGTGAGAGGTGTCATATATTAGGAGGCTTGTAGCCTTTAAACAAATGATTCTTTTGGAATCCTGTGCATTTTGCTTCTGTCCCCAGATTTATTCAGAAAATAATCTTCACAGAAGGCACATTGAGGAAGAGCTCCAGACCTGACAGCATATAAGTAGTTGTAACTACATTATTCTGTTGGCATGCTATTATTTTAAGCTAGAAATAGTCCATTTGCCTCAGTCCCTAGGGATCTTTAGTTTCATCTTAAGAGTTTTTCTTGGCTCTTCTTAACTTTTACTGAGTACTAGCATCTCCAAAAGCAAAAATTACCACTATTTCTAACCAATACCCTAGCTTTCCAAACACACATCAGAACAATTTGAAATGCACTATGAGATGCAGCACCTTCTTTTTCCCAAGTACTTACCCATATTCAAAATGTTGGCCATTTGATTGTTTTTAAGTGTGTATGATTTTAATGCTTTTTAACAAAATCAAGTATAGGATTCACTTCATCTAACTTAAATCTTTGAGTTAGGTATTTAAGCCTAAGCTGATCATGTAGGATCTCTTAATAATTAATCATGAGGGACCAAGATCTCTAGAATTTGACCATCTTAAAGGAATGGCTTACACTGCCCTCTGGAGAAGCCTGTCTCACCCCATAGACTGTAAACTTCTGCCCACATACAGAACACAGAACATGTATATTCAAGTAGATGTCTACATTTTGGCAGCTGAGCTAAATATGATGTATTCCATGTATGGAGATGTTTCATCTTAATAGCACTTCCAGTCAACAGTTCTTAATTAAAATTAGAATCTGGCACCATACACTCTTACATATCAAACAGGATCCTGATGGTAGTCACTCATAGATTAGTTCATGAAATTTGAGATTTTTCTTATTGCTTTTCTATAGCCAGAGAGAGAAAAGTGGTATCCCAATGGAGTGTAAGGGGAACAATTTAGCCGCAGGCTTTAATACCCAGTCTAACATTTTAGTGTCACTGCCTCCACTAGGTTGATCTTTGGACTGCACACCTGAACTGCAGCTGATGACAGGCACACACTGCTCCCACTGCAGGGGCACGATGAGCTCAGCCAGCAGAAATCAGGCCTGTCCCCGGGAGGCATCTACTGTCAGGAGAAATTTAAATCCAGGACTAGCAAGAGCCCATTTATCCTCTGTTTAATACTCAGAGCTAGATGTGGAAAAGAGGATGTTAAGGGGAACAGCTGATGCAGGCTTCCAATAGGCAGAGAGCAGCGAACACGTTATGCTCATAGTTCCCCTGGGAGGGAAGGCAGCTCAGTTTGCAATGTGGGGATCTAGGGAGAAGGTTTCTGATGGATTGGTCAATCAATGAGAGAGGTTAATAAATGAATATGTGGGCTATTATTCACCTGAGAGGTACTTTTTATGTACTCCTGCTGAAGTGACATTAAACCTGAAAAAACACTGGTAAGAATGAAGAGAATGGAAGTCAGTGTTGAGTTGTTCATGACCTAAGAAACAAGAAAAGAAGGTATAAGTCTCCCTAATGAAAGAAGAAGCCATTCTTAGGTTTTCAAGTCAAGTTTATGGCCAAGTGCTGTAGCAATTAGTAGTGAAAGAACAATTGAAAATGGCCACAGTCAATGTCACTTGCCCAAGAAGGAAATGACTTTATCAGAATATTGGCTACAAATAAATTGAGACAGGTTGCATTCTAGGAGTAAAACTTGGAAGTGCTTTCTCTCAGGAACTTACTTTTACTTTCACTGAGGTCAGTGGTGTAAGTGCCTCGCTGGAGGGATGAGCCCAGGTGGAGGCAGCTGACACCACCACAGCTCTGCACCACTCCCCAGGTGGAGGAAGTTGCAAGTGAAGTTACAAGAAACTGCAAGCAGGACCTCTTCAAGTAGGACTTTCTACATTGCTGGCTAAATTACTCTTGTCTGGACTATATGCTATGAAGTGAAAACTTAGTTCATGTCTACACTTAGTAAATTGTTAATGCGATAATCCTTGGTTTCTCTCAGTTGAAAATATCTTTCACCTGTGATAATGCCTAGCCATCTAAACAAAATATCTTCATCCTAGTGCTGCTCACACAGGCCACCTGGCCTCTGGCCACCCAGGGCAGAGGGTACTGCTTCTGCTTACCTCTTGGGTGGCTGGTGGGCTTTAAATGCAGGGAGGGTAAACACCTCTGTTCCAAGGGAAATCTCAGGCATGAGATCACAGATGTTGTAATTTCTCAGGACTTGAAGCATTTTAAAGAAATAGATATACTTTATCTGAATACTTGTGAGTAACAAGAAAACAGTGTAACCAAGCATGATGAAATGCAGTATTTTTATACTGCCCTCTTGAGATTCCTTTTCTCTTATGCAGTTCACAAGCTGGAGCTGTGATCAGAATATTCCTCCTTTTTCATAGTGCCACTGTGCTGTCTTTAAATAATTCTGGGTTTGGTACCTTGCCCAAATCTTAGCTTGGCATAACATTTATACAAACTCATTACTTCCAAGAGTAACTTCAGTTTACACCAATTGACGCCTAAGGCCAAGTGTATCATAGCTCCAAGAAAAATTATAAGAATAGCTGAAGCTGAGTGTATGAAAGGAAAGGTTACACACCTGAGCAGGAAGACATCACTGATTAGTTCAAAGGCTTCCTGATAAAGGGGAAATTATATGCTGTGTTAATTTTGGCTCATTAGTTTCATGTAAACTAAAAAGCGTTCTTGATTTTTGACAGATGTACCGAGTGGATTCCATATTAGTTTGGAAAAAATGCCCATTGAAGGAGAGAATTTGGTATTGTCCTGTTCAGCCAACAAATTCCTGTACAAAGACATTGCTTGGATTTTACCTAGGACAGTCAACAATCAAACGAAAGCAAAGAAGTCTCACAACAGGGAGTACTCCATCACCCTCACTCTGACCATCAAAAATGTTTCCCTGGCACACTCAGGCACCTATGCCTGCCGAGCAAGGAACATATACACGGGGAAAGAAGTGCTTCAAAAGAAAGACGTTACAATCAGAGGTGAGCACTGCAACAAAAAGGCTGTTTACTCTCGGATCCTCAAATATAAGAGCACAAGGAATGATTGTACAACACAAAGCAATGTAAAACATTAAAGGACTCATTAAACAGTAAGAGATGTCTCATATCATCTTGATTTTTTTATTACTGTTGCTACCTTTCAAGCCCTGAGGTGGTGCTCATGTCCCCATGGGTTGGAAATAGGAGGAATAGCAAACAAAATCCTAACGCGTGAGCTTCCAGTTGAGTTCAGACGGGTGTTTTCTGCTTTGAAAAGGCACATGGAAGCTGGGGTTTGGAAGATCCCCTGTGCTACATTTTACATGTCGTTATTTTTTCTCTTGCTGTCTCCTACTGAGCAATAAGGAAAACTTTGGATCAATCTTTTCTTCTGCTTTGATATCGGCCTCATCAAAAGTGTCAAAGCTGAATAAACTGATTAACTTTAAAAACTGCTGTTTTCAGTCAACAATGGACATTTAATAAGCTAACTTGAATGTGCAGAATGAGCACAATTCAGTTTGAGATTGACTGGACTACATATTTTTTATTTTAATCTGATCTTGATGGACTTATAAATATTACCTGCTGAGCAAGTTCTAATACTTATTTATTTGAAATTATTTTCTACACTAAAGTACATTAATCTTAAAAAAGTATCTTCTAAAAGAAGTATGCAGGGAAGAAATAAAAATGTTGATATAATGCACAGACCTATCATATCGTTTATAATAATGATGATTTTACAACTGACAGACATGAACCATGTTTCTCCAAATAAATCCAGGTAGACTTCCAGTTGCTGTGTTGGTCAATTTTTAAAGTCAGTTCTGCACTAATGTAAAAAACTACTGATAAAAGTGTGAGTGTTGCTTCTAGCCTGAAGATTCGGGAGTTTGTAATGTTGTAATTATTTTATTAAATGAGGAATGTTACACTAACATGACTGACAAGGTTTTAGCCAGCACGGTTAGTTAATGCATTTTTTAAAAATACAGTTTCAAAATTGAAGCCATTAAAAATATTCTTTGCTTTTGGTATGCAAATGACAATTGGATTTATTATGCGGATTAAGAACCCGCAATACTGCTGAAGGACAATTAAGGGTGACCTAAGAATTCCTTGTGAGCATTTCCCCTTTTCTTTTCCTTTGTCATGACTTTGCTATAAGATGTTTCTGTGTGCTATAAATGCTGTATAAGGAAGAAGTTACTATTTTTAATAGATCTGATAACTTTATTTTTTTACAATACATAGCTTTTATTATTTTTGGTTACATTTATGATCGATCATTTATAGAACATTTACATAAGCCATAACAAAACAGACCACAAGGACCAAAATAGCTACAGCAAAGGAACAAAGTGGCTGTGCTTTTAAAACAGGGTGACAACATGACAGTTTCTTGCGCTTGGGAACTCACCAGACTATTTCCTCCTTTAGGTATCGAGGTTGTGTCCCACGGCTAAACTTGCCTTTCACGTGGGAATTGCTTTTGTCAAGTGTGAAAGGGTAAACAATAGCATTTCCCCATAATGCTAGTTTCATGGAGCCTAAAATGCTTAGAAAACAATTGATAACCTGGAAGTTGTCAGAGTAAAGAAAAGAATAATCATTTATATCTTGAAATGTCACCTATAGCCTGCTCGCATACAGTAACTCTTTGTTCATTATTAGCATGATGGCTTCCAGAAACAATGTGTTCTTGCAAAGGGATCAGGCTCTCTTTTTTCCCTAAAACATGCCTAAAATGCAAGTGAAGTCGTTGGTGACTGCTTAAAAATGGAGCAAGCTCACTCTTTAGCATTTGCAATTCTTCAGAAGAGCTACAATACAGAATCCCCTTTTTTCCTAGGGTATTTTGTGGGAAGACATTTGATGGCAAGGTGGGCGGTGATGACAGGACATTATGAATTTTCCATGGCCTTGGGAGCCCGAAGCACGATGATTTGTAGCAGCCAGTTGCCAGGCAATATGAGTTTGGGTCAAAAAAAAAAAAACAAACAAAAAAAACCAAACCAACAAAAAAAGAGATGTGGCAATTAGACTGTTCTTCTGTGAAACTGTTGTGCATTGCAATGATGTATGTCACTGCTGAGTGGAGGTCTCACCAGCCGGTCTTGACCAGCACTCAGAGGGCCATGCTGTGCAAGGATGTTGTAATATCCCAATGTGGTTGTCCGTGTTGGAGGGCACAGAGAAAGCTCACTGGAAGCCTCTGAGGAGAGCAGGATAAAAACTATTGATGTCACTTTTGATGTCCTTGGATGATAGGAGAATCTCATGGGTTTGGGCAGTCTCTCTGCCTTCTGTTGTGTAATATATTATTTAGGGAGAAAGGTGTGAATTTTATTTCTTCTTCTTTTTTTTTTTTTTTTTTTTTTTTTTTTTTTTTTTTTTTTTTTTTTTTTTAAGTGTTTAAAATAAAGCTTGTATTTATATTTTTGTACTGATTAATAAAAAATAACTGAACAGACAACATAATCATAACAAAGGGCAAAAATTGGTGGAATGCAAATGTAAACCTGAAAATTAATGAATTGTAAATTTTTCCCTTTGTTTGCTTCTAAAAATGTAAATTTCCCCTCCCTACCACCCCAGGTCAGACAAGTACTCTGACACCAGTGTCCTCTTCTCTCCTCTGTGACCCCCCTGTCACTCCCCTGGGCCAAATTCTGCCTACAATGAAGTTCCTCCAAGTAACTGAGAGCAAAGTTTGGCCAGCAAGGCAGCATTTGTGGGCAAGCATGAAGGCTGGGTTCAGGTCTGGGGGGCTGCCCTGGGTGCTGAGTCCTACACTGTGCTGGTGACCAGGCTAGCCCCTCGGCTTTGGATGAGCAGAGTAGGACATTGGAAACTGTTCCCCCTGGCTCCACTGCAAAAATGAACGGGACAAACAGTCTGTTTGCGAAAGAGAATAATCCTCAGGTTGACCAAGTCCTTGAAAAATCAGCTGATTGTAGCAGAGAAATTATTGAAAGTATGTGAATGATGGCTTAAGTTTTAAGCAAAAAAGTTTTTCTTAATATGAAATCCCATCTTTAGTGTATGGCTATAAACAAATTAAAATTAATCACAACTCACAGAACGTGTGATTTGCCTTTGTTGTGTCATCTTGTCCGCCTTCATTTTGGATGTCTGGGCTGGGGCGTCTGTCAGGGACTGCTGATAAATGTGGAATTCTTCTCAGCACGAGTATGTGGGCATGCCTCAGACTGTACCTGCTCATAGTGCCGTGAAAAATGAGAACTGAACAAAAATTGAGGCGAGGTATCAAGGAGAAGACAGCAGTCTTCTCGGCTGCAAGGCAAATATAGTTGACTATGTCGTTGCGTAGGTATGTGATGAAGAATTTACAGTGTCTCTCATAAGCCATGCTGTTTGGGGAGAGAGAACAAATTGTCTACCAGGCTGCAAAAAATAAATATCATTGCCAATGGACATTACTAGCTTGCAGCTCAGAAAAGCCAAAGGCCAGTCATTGCACGGTCTTGACTATGTTGGAATTAATTTCAAGGGGTAAGGGCACTGCAAGAAAGCCCACTTTAAAAGTGTTTTTAGTGCTGTGGGGCTCATGCACACCACATAAGCTGGTGGTGCATAAGCTGGGGGTTTAATATTTCTAGAGAGCTTTTATTTATGGCTGATAACAGAATAATTATGAAGCTGGAAATGTCCGATGGCTAGTTCTTCTGTAAGGATAAGGAATGATCTTCCATACATAGAATATCAGAAACTCAGCAGATACTGAGCTTGGTGTATTGGCATCTATTGCAGCTTGAAAGAAAATATTTTCAAATATTTGGTTTCTGCTTTTTTTTTTTTTTTTTTGTTTAATTTCATATTTGGAATGTGTGTATTAACATGTTAGTTATTGCTGATCCTGGCAGTGTCCTTGAAGGGAAAGATTGCAAATAACTGGGGAATTGGAGGGAATCTGCAGAGCATTTCCATCTATGACACCACCCAGGAGCTCCCTAAATTCTTCATCGCGCTTTAAATGGACCAAAATACCAAAAAAAATTATGTGAGAGTTGCAAATGTGAATGAAAGATGTTGCCATATAATGTGCAAAACACTGTGAAGTTGCAAACCTCTGTTAGAACAGCTTTCAGCACTGTGAAATGAGGGAAGGAGTGGCAAAGGGTTGAAATGATCATGAGATTGTTTTGTTTCTTTCAGGGATGACTTTAACATGATGTTTGTGGTGTGTTTTTGAAATGCTGTGGTGTGGTTTGGCCGGGCTTGGTTATGTTCAGCCAAATATGTGAAATACAGAAGTGGAATAATTTATGAAGACTTTGGTACAATGCTTCTGTGGTTTGTGATTATGTGAGTTTACTGAATATGATTTGTAACTGCACTCTTTGAAGTAGGTAAATTATTGAAGCCACATTCATGGATATCATGGTGTATGGAGCTGCAAAGTGCTACTTTGATACTCTGAGATACAAAGTGCTACAAGTGTGTCCCGGTGATTCTTTAAATCTTTGGTGTCACTTTGTTTCTTTTGATGATGAAAAACTTTGCTTTCATAGGAAATCATTGCTTTCGATATAAATACATGGTTGGTCATGGAACTGAGAAAATCTTTTGAACACTGTCATCATTAGGTGTTCTTTGGTCACCATAACATGCTATTGCTGAGTAATGGGAGTTCTCTGCACACACCAACCCCCCTGAGCAAAGTAGAACAGTAAATAAAATCAGTGAAAAATGAACTTGGTAGAACAGCCGTAGCAGTCTCTAACACCAGTAAAATGAGTGTAGGGGAGCTAATTAAATCCCCACCATTACAAGAATGTAAAACAAAGGTATTGTTTTGTCTTATAGCTCAAGAGGCACCAGCCCTGCTGCAGCAGCTTACGGATCAGACAGTGAACGCCAGTAACTCTGCCAAGTTGGAGTGCCAGGTTCGTGGTATTCCTGAGCCCCAGATATCCTGGTTTAAAAACCATGAGGAAATACAGCAAGAACCAGGTGAGAGCTTTGTGTACTCACCTACCTCTTACAGCAGGCTTTCTATTTACCCATCTGCCTTAGATAGCCATTTGCAGAGTCATTGGCATTCCTAGATGTAAGGAAGGCAGTCAGGCAGCAACCCAGGTGCTCCAAGTTATTCTGTCTCATTCCAAAACATGAGCCAGGCTGGAGATCTAGACACAAGAGGTCTCTATGGAATCACTGAAAAATTTTTCTTTTAAGAGTTATCTCCAGAGAAATACATTTCCCTCCATTTATTATAGAGGGAGCCTGAGGATCAGGTGTCTTGGCCAGCAGATAATTAAGCAAGAGAAAACCAAGCTCTCATGATGTGTATGGAAGTACCAGCGGGAGTCTGTGCTCAGGCACTCAAAGTCTGTTCATAAGTCAAAAGCTATCCAGGAGACTAAATCCATGTCTGGGGTGTCCCAAATCCAAATGCATCTACTGGTGGCAGAGGAATCCAGGTCTCATGCAACAGAAAGGAAAGGCTTCCCAGATGGCATGTTGCAACAACAGGAAAACTTTGGGAGCTGTTTACTGCTGTTTCTGGAATGTGGCTTCAAAGATCATCTAAGGCTGAATGTCCAGCTACTGGCACCGCAGTCATGGAAGTGATCCTTGGATATTTCAGATAGAAATGAATGAAAATGACAAAACCTTTCTCATGGGAATTCATGCACCTTTGGTTCAGAAGCACACACTGAGATAGTGTTAAAACACTCAGCAAAAATATTCAAGGAACATTCATGGGAACTTGAATTTAAAGTGTAGTCTTCTACAGAATATTTTAGAAAGTTTCTAGTTACAGTTGTGTCCTGAATTATTGGAAATTACTATAGCATGAATGAAAATAACTGGAAAAAATTCTGAGGAATTCTCCAACTGAGTTATAAGCCTGTGCAGACTTGCAGCCCAGATACTAAACTTAATCTTGAGAGAGATTTCATGAAGCATTACAGTGAGCACATTGCTGTAGTGTGCATCAATAACACTGTCTTCCAAAATGAATGTTATGTGTCTAACTTGGGTGTAATGCGACAGATACAATTAGGAGCCAGGAAGATGGACAAGCCTTCCAGAGGGTAGGTCAGAGCACTTCAGTTAGGTGCCTGAAATAGATGGTGGGAATACATTTTGATGGGACTGTAGCTCTCATGGAGCCAAACACAAGTGTGTACTTGACTGCACATTTCCTGGCTAGAAGGTGCCTTAGCAGCAGTCCTGAAGCCAAATCTGCTCCCTGCCTCTTCCTTGCTTCTTGGAGTACTGTCCAGGCTGGCTTCTGGCTTGAACTAGCTGGAATAAACAAGATGTTTAATACTTCAGGTAACTCTTATGCTTTAGGGTGTACCTCAGTTTTAGGGAACTCTCTTTGCACTTTCCGGAGCCCCTTTCCGAAGGAGCCCATCATTCCATGCTGCATGGGCAGGTGAGTTTTGAAGCAGGTCTGCTGCACATAGGGACAGTCTGAATGGCTTTAGGAAGAGGTCTAAGCTTGAGCTGCTTCTGGGGCAGACCTGAGCCTGTAAGGGCAGTAATCGATTATCCATATTTTCCCAAAAGCTGCAGACATGCTAAAGCACTCACCTGGATGAAAGCTCAAGGCACAGTGCTACCAACATAAACAGTACCAACTACTTCCAAGACCACTCCCTTAGGCTGAGCTTTTTGACTCACACAAGTGCTTTGTAAACACTGATTTCCAAGAGACTCGCAAGGCGTCCAAGTGTATTTGGCTTTCCTGCAGATAACGCTGTGCTGTGCAGTTCATGGCTCAGATTTCTTTTGAGAAGAACTTGAAGCAGATATTATTACACAAGGGCCAGCTCTTGTTTATACCCTGGCTCCCTCTCATTGCAAAATATTTCATTTCACAGGAATAATTTTAGGGCCTGGAAGCCGAATGCTGTTTATTGAGAGAGTAAAAGAGGAGGATGAAGGACTTTACCAGTGCATAGCCACCAACTTGAAAGGGTCTGTGGAGAGTGCGGCGTATGTCACGGTACAAGGTAAAGCACCACACTACATGGGGAGAGCAAGCCTTCCAGAGTGATGTTCTTAGGCTGAAGGGCAGGGGTGTGACCTGGGACTCATCTGGTGATCTCTAAAGCAATTTGAAGGAAGTCCTAGCAAGGGAAGCATACCAGGTTGGAAAGGAAGCCCAGCAGGAAATGCTAACTCAGAGTGTGTTTACACTGACCTAAAAGGAAGAATTGCTTCAACCGAACAAAGATCAGGTCAGGGTAGAAGACAAATGTAAATTTAGTATCAGCAAAACAAACAAAAAACAGAGTAAGTAACACTCTCCTACCCACACATTTTACTATTTCAAGTTAATTCCATAGAAATTAGAGACCTGGGATGTTCTCATTTGTTTATTTTCAATGTGAACTTAACTGCCAAATCGGACTGGAAGATTTTAGCCTAGCAATAGCTACATATGCAAAAGTGCTGCTATAAAGAAGTAGTTTGATTTAGTTATTTCTGTAATCCTTACTTGAGTTATCTTGCTATTCCTTTAAATGTCTAGCATTGTTCTGCCTTCTGACAATCTCGACTTATGCCTGTGGCAGTGATTTCTATCAATTGATTTTACATTGAATAAAAAGAAAGTTTATTAAATGAGCCTTTTGGCTCATGAATTATGAGATTAGAGAAGCAGGTTGATATTCTCCATGTAAGTCAGTATTGTGCATGTATTAAATTTGACATAATCTATTTTACTGACCTGGCGTTAAGTAAGTAGTCCTAGATGCATTTAGTTACTCTTTATAGAACACAATTTGAGTATCACCAGGCCTCTTAGGCAGAGATGATATGTCTGTGGGTGTTCTCATATAATTGTTAAATGTGTCTGAATACTTCTCAGTGTTTGGATACCACCCTGCAGCGTAAGACAATTACAACTAGTATTGAGTTTTGCCATGAGTGTGTTAGGCAAACACGCTCATGTTAGGAGTCAGACTTAATAGTGGTAATACAATTATGTTTTTGCTTTAAAAGGTGAGGGATAAGTATATGCATATGTGGCCTGGCCTAACTGGTGAAATTGAGGAGCTAAAATACCCATCCCCATATGAATAATTATAGAATCATAGAATGGTTGGGGTTAGAAGGATCCTTAAATATCCTCTAGCTCCAGCCTGATCTAGTGGAAGGCAGGAACACCTACACCATTCCTGGTTTCTCAAAGCCCCCTCCAACCCAGTCTTGAACACTTCCAGGGATTTAGCACCCAGAACTTCCCTGAGAAACTTGTGCCAGCACCTCATTACTGTCAGAGTAAAAAATTCCTTCCTTATCTGATCTAAACCTGTCCTCTTTCAGTGGGAAACCATTCTCCCTTGTGTCACTCCATGCCCTTGGAAGAAGTGACTCTCCAGCTCTCTATTAGACCCCTTTAGGTAATGGAAGGCTGCCAAAAAGCCCCCCTGGAGCGTTCTCCTCTCCAGGCTGAATGATTCCAGCTGTCTCAACCTGTCTTCATAGAAGAGGTGCTTTAGCCCTCTGCTCATCTCTGTGGCCCTCCTCTCAACTCACTCCAAAAAATCCACATCATTCTTATGTTGGAGGTCCCAGAGCTGTATGCAGCACTCCAGATGGAGTCTCACGACAGTAGAGAGTACAGGCAGAACCACCTCCCTTTAAGTGCCTTGATAATACTAAGGTTTTTACAGCTGCTGTAACAGCTAAATGAAGAACTTGTGCCAGCTGCTTGCTGTCCAAATCATCCTACTAATTCATAGTCCTGGACAATGTAATTCATTATTGTATTGATTTTAACATAATTGAAACTTGGCTGTTTATTACAACCACAAGCATTCTGTCAGATGGCTTCTAGGAAGTCATATATCCTAGTCCAGAGGAGAGGAAAGAGATCAGCCAGGAAGGCTTCTTCTGTGGTTATGTGTCCTGGGGGACCACAAGCAATATTCTTGCACGACTTCTGCAGGAGCAGGAGATGAAGATTACCACATTAAAATTTATGGCTTTGAGACTGGATGATAAAAAGAAAGACAGTTTGTGTTATCTACTATGATCAAGGAAAATGTCTTTCCACTCTTTTACTACTACATGAAGGGATGTCACTAGAGGCTTTTTTACTCATTCCTAAGCTGCTCTGGAGTGTGTGTCCCTTTCCCAGGAAATAGCAGCCTTCCACCTCATCCCTGAGCCTGGAGGGACAAGATCAGGGCTTGAATGTGGGGCTTCCTCTAAGCTTTGACACTTTCTTGCTTCTCTGAGAAACACAGGCTCTGTGCCTGCTGCTGTGAGCACCAAAGCCTTGCCTCTGTCCCAGGACTCTCAGAACATGGGGCTGCAGATCAAAGGGAACAGAGCAGCGCCTCGTGTTGATGGCCATGTTTAGCAGATTGGAAGAGCAGTTTTATGAATGAGTCAGGAAGGAAACTGTCTGCTCTCTTTATTTCCTCTGAAAAAACATTCTTCTACTCACAGATAAAACAATGTGTTATTTTTGTGTCAGAGATGGATGAATGGATGGTGGAATCAAAGGGCTGTTTTAAAAAATTTAAATAATTGCAGGCTGTGTTTGATTTGGAAGCAGGAGTTGCTGGGTTGTCTGTGGAGAAGAAGGGCCACATCTGTGGGCATGTCAGAGCAAACTCTGCTTGCTCTTGGCTGAGGAACCGAAGAGTCAGCAAATCTGAAAGGACAGAATAGAAACAGTAAATGGCTGCCAGAGCACCCAGCATGTAGATGGGACTGTACCTCTAAAAGTCTGGGGAGAAATGCTGCTGAGCATGTGGGGAACACAGACTCCTGGGCAGCTTTTTCTGGGGGTGTCAACATGCCCGCAGAGTTGTCATGAAAGCCATTTTCTGCTTCTCCTACTGAGGACTCCCACAGCCCCAGGGATACAGGTAGTTGCAGAGGTGCTGCTTTGAAGGAGATGTGTTGGTAAAGGAAGAACCAACTTTTACAGGTCATGCTCACTGAAATATGGACAAAGGAATACAGCAATGTGCCCTGTCTTAAAGCTGATATTTGATAACTTAATGTGAATCCTGCTGATGAAAAGAAAACATCGCATTTATTAAATATTCACTGAACTATTCTGACACTATGAAAATGGTGTTAGTTTTCAAAATAACTTTTATTTAAATGACTTCTTTTAAATACCTTTTTTGTCTATCTATCTATCTATCTATCTATCTATCTACTTATTTATCTTCCTGCATACCTAACCTTTCTGACTTTGTATTTCAAAAAATTGTTGTGCCTTTTGAGTCATGTTGAAGTCATCAGGAACTTCTCCATGAAGTTTAACTGGAATTCCCACAGCTACTAAATGAAGTTCAGCCTGGGTTATGACTTCAGTTTGCAAGATTAAAGGCGGACATCAGGGGACACTAAGACTCCTGTTACTTCAGAAGTCCACTGAAGAGGGCTGAAATGGAGTCCTGGTGATCAATAGTTCAGCCTCAATTCAAACAAGGGTCATCACCACTCTTCTGGCTGAATTATGACAACCTCTGAGGATGAACATTCCTCAGCATCTCTGAGCACCCATCCCAGTGCTGTGAGATCACATGGATTAAGTAGGGTAGATCCCATTGGGGTAGCGGTGAAGGATGCTTTAGGTGCAGCAGATTAGTATTGTTGCCCCAGGCACTGATTTTTCCCTGGCTGACATCTGAGCTGCACCATATTGTACAGATGTTTAGAGTTGAAATCCTAATGAGAAAGCCTCTTTCACACAAAGGCTTGAGCTTGTAGCTGGAGGGATCAGCAGATTAATTCAGGCTCTCATCCCGGCATACTTGCATGGTTCTGGTGCCTTCTGCTGCTACTGAAAGAGAGAAGCTGCTGCTGGTGGCACTTCTTCACTCGCCCCCTTCTCACCCCTCTGCAATCCTGCAGACATGGGGTGCTGCAGGGGGGCTTTTGGAGGGGCTCTGGAGGAGAAAGGGGGCTGCTGCTTGGGGCAGAGTCAGGCAGATGGGACAGAGCTGAACACAGGGAAAAGTCTTTAATGAGGTGTCTGGTGAGCAAAGGTCTGGGATGGGGATGTAAGGGGCTGCCTGAGATCTTCAGCTACCAGGCAGAGAGAGGGATTCAGTACTGATTACAGCTTCACCAAACTCTGCTAATCCTGAGGCCTCTTCTGAGTGTTTCTGCCTGCTCTGCCTCAGATGAAACCTTTTGCTACCCAGCTGAGGGACACCTTCAGAGCTCTGACTTGAAGGCTTTCATCAAGACTAGGACTCTGGCATTTGATAACCCAGCCCAGATGGAGAAATGCTTTCTAGTTGCCTACATTTGCTCAAACACTTCAAAGACCTTTACATCTCTTTGCTGACTCCTGGACAGCTGCTGCAGTAGTTAGAGAGTTGCTGTCTTCCACCCCAGGCCTGGCTCTACCTCTTGGGTATTCTGTGTCCTGCCATGTGAAGCTGTAGTAACCAATGAACCTTCAGCCCCTCCAGGTTTTGCTGAATAAATATCAAAAACTGTTACCTGTTATCTGCAGGAGTGCTGCTCAGAAGCAAGAGGAGACTATCCATATGTAAAAAGAAATGCTGATGCCAGGGAATAGGCAAGCTGCATTAGGCTGTATTATTTATGCCATCGCTATGTCCCATATCTAAATCAAGTACTTTGAAAAAATACTTGTGAAAAAAGAACTCTCTTGGTATTTCTGGAGACTATTGTATCTCCATTTGTAGTTTCAGCCATGTTTTTCCTCAATGAGCTTTATTATCAAAGCTCCAGATTGGACATGCCAGGGAAATCTTAGATATAGGGCATTAATATAAATCTGATTATCATTTTCAGGGAGGGAAGACATGCTAATTAAGCAACACATCCTCAGAACAAGCTTTGTAGCCTTTTGCCTAAAACCAGGCAGCACATCCCTCTGGATTACCAGTAAACCCACCAGTGAGACACAATAATACCTTTTTCATTTGTCAGGAGCAACACCAAGCTGCCAGGCTCTGAACTCTGCAAGTGCAGTTGACAAAACTACTGTGAAATCACATTCAGAATTTCTCTTCCTTGTCCTCTCATTTACCCTCTCTAGAGGGTATATCAGAATAAGAGGCAGGATATGATGGTTCTTTTTGCATTTTCTACCAGTCAGATGGAAAACATTGTGGGAAGTGTGGGATTTTGATGCGATCACAGGATTTGCAAAACAAACTGCTCTGAAACTATTTTACAAATCCCTAAATAGCAGTCTGAATTGAGTTTTATTTTGGCTTTTTAAAAGATCTGTCAGTGGGCTCTAATACTTTCCAGATTTCTAATGTTCATGTTTTGTTGCTGCTTCATTTTCAGTCGTTGGGTTTTTCCCTTTCTGTGCTTAATCTGGTCCCTGCTTTCTAGAGGTCTCCCATCTCCCTGCCACCTGGGTTCTGTGGGGTGCTGCTGGGAAAGGAGGGGAGGGAGCCTGGGAGAGGAGGGATGCTCAGGGAGCCTGGCCATGTGCTGCTGGTGTGTCTGGCAGGGGACCTGAGGGCACAGAGCCTGCCAGGGGAGCAGTGGATTGCAGGGAGTGCCAGGCTATATGCCCTGGGTTTCTGCCCAGTGGGAATGAAGCTCAAGACCCCACCCAGTACCGTGCTGCGTATGAGCTGAGCCCCCAGGTGACAGATCAGATCCATCCAAGCCATGGAAAGAAGAATTCATGGACTCCTGCTGGCAGCACCATGAGTCTCCAAGAGAATCCCCAGGTCACTCCCAGTGATGGCTTTGGTGAGGACTGCAGGGTTTACATCATGTCTGGGATGGAGGTGCAGGCTGCAGGGCTCAGCCATTAGTAGGGAAGAGCTCTCTGAGAAGTGGATAAGGAAAGGCATCAGGTCCTGGACAGCAAACCCCAAACAGCAGCACTGCAATGTGCCCTGGGTCACACTCAGAGCCTACACCAGCACAAGCCCTCCCAGGAGCTTCTCCTGCATCTTGGCAGCAGCTCTCACACCAAGTACTGCCTGTGGGAAAGGCCCAGCAGAGCCATCCCCTCTGTGTAGCCTTGTCCTCTCCTGAGGCTGCAGGAGACCTTTTTTTTTGGCTCTGTGAGCCAGTCCAAACAGAGATTAATACCCCATTGAAAAGAGCTGGTCCTTCCTGGTATTTTATTTTAATGGCAGAAAAAAACATGAAATGCCCTTGGTTTGCAGGTCATTTTCTAATATGTTTCCCACTTGATTTTCCCAGGCATATCAGAGAGGTCAAACCTGGAGCTGATAACTCTGACCTGTACCTGTGTGGCTGCGACGCTGTTCTGGCTCCTGCTGACCCTCTTCATTCGCAAGCTGAAGAGGGTAAGAACAGACAGGGGTCTCCCTGTGGCACCTGCCTCTCCTTGGCAGCCCTTTGCTCATGTCAGAAAATCTTTCCCAGGATGCTGGGATTGCTGAGTCTACCAAAGAAAAGTTTTGTTTCACTATCATAGCACCAAATCTGCCAGAGTCCAAGGAGTGTTTGGACAACATTCCCAGGGAGATGGCATGACCCTTGGGGCTGTCCTGTGCATGGCCAAGAACTGAACTTTGGTAATCTCTGTGGGTCCCTTCCAACTCAGAATATCCTATGATTCTGTGATTCTTTGATACTGCTCACCCTTGTTCCTGGTGCAATAACCAGGCTGCTGATGGATGTTGCAGAGCTGTGATTGCAAGGCTGAGTATGAGTAAGCCAGAAAGAAGAGCCCAGGTGGGGACAAGGCTCTGAGGCTCACAAGAATTTGGGTGCCTGACTCACACCAAAGGCATCCTCATTCCCTTATGAAAACTGTGGGGGTTTGGCATCCCAATGTCTTTGAAGATCTGAGTGAGTGGGAATGACAGATCTTCACAGAATCTACTGGGGTCTGGTTCACACAGTGTGTTATAATTACATCATTTCCAAAGTGATATTTTGCTGAAGGAATTTTGATGGTGCAGCTTCTAGAACAGATGATCCTGTACCAACGTGATAAATTTATCTGCCCCTGTCGCTGACCCTCCTTCTTGTCCAAGGCTGACTGTGATGGTTTAAAACCCGTTTTTTCCTGACAGCACTCTTTCTGCACTGTATGGTGTGTGCAGGCTAAACCACTGCAGCTTTCCCAAGCGGAAAACACAACTCCTTGGTCGTGCAGGAAGATCTCAGTGTAACCTGTAGGATGGATTTGAGGGAAGGTATTGGGGCACATGAGCTGAGAAACATCTGCGTGCTCCCCTCTACTCACTCCCACACCACCACCAGCCCAGGGGTATCACAGCAGCACAGCCCCACAGGGATCTGCTCACAGCCACCACAGCTGGGTATGTCTCACAGCCAGCACAGCTGGGTATGTCCCACAGCCACCACAGCTGGTTATATCCTACAGCCACCACAGCTGGGTATGTCTCACAGCCAGCACAGCTGGGTATGTCCCACAGCCACCACAGCTGGTTATATCCTACAGCCACCACAGCTGGGTATGTCCCACGGCCAGCACAGCTGGGAATGTCCCACAGCCAGTACAGCTGGGTTTGTCCTACAGCCACCACAGCTGGGCATGTCCTATGGCCACCATAGCTGGGAATGTCCCACAGCCAGCACAGCTGGGCATGTCTCAGCTGGCTGAGGGATGGCTGCTGAAGGTCCACTGCAGCCTCACAGACCATTTTATCTCAACCAGCACTAAGGCCTGGCAGTGTCTTAGGCTGGGTACTGAGAACTTTTATTGACTGGTGGGAAAGCAGCACTCCAAATCAGGGCAGTATAATAGCAGTCATTCTGCCTGTATTCCTAATGCTCCAAGCTTTAGTGAGGAGAAATGCGTGGGAGTTTGGTGGGGGAAGGAAAGCAGAGGTCAGCTGAAGCTGTGGAGAAACTTCATAGCTGTAAGAGAAATTACAAGGCAAGAGGGACCAGTACTAAATGCTCAACAGTAGAGATGAAGCAAGTTATAACGTGACTGCAAATCTTGCGAAAAAGAAAGCTTTGAATGTAGCAAGGGGCTGCAGATCTTTTTTGGTTTATTTTTTTATGAGACCAAAACTTGTTAGATTGTTAAAAGATAATAAAAATATAATCATCATTGTAGAACAAGGGACTTCATCTACATGACATATTAAGGCAACTTTCCAGATGAGCCTTTGCAGCTAGTATTAGTCTATGTTTATGGTCTTATCTGTGTTTCTCTTATAAACTCTTACTCTCAAAGATTTATGTCTGGAATTAGCTCTGAATTAAATTTTATATACAAATTATGTTGCCACAACAGAAAAAAATGTGCTCTCCAAGAGCATTTTCTTAAAGCCTCTCTGTGATGCATACAGGGACAGATTATACCCTTAACAATTTTTCATCATTGAAAATTTTGCTTCAAATCTCTATTTGTGCCAAAAATTTGATATTGAGTACATCTGAAGAAAGAACTGTGGGAAACTGAATTTTCTACTCCCCTATTGCTTTTCCTGGGATGGGTCCACTTAAAAGCTCTTCTAATGTGATCAGTAGAAGCAATCTGGTACACACATCTCTATCTAGAAATGCACTTTCTGGAGCACCACACAAGTTTCGGTTTCTACTCATATCCCACTTATGCAAGTCCTCTCCAGACTTAGTGGATGGTGTGGAGCCAGGCTTTAAGCCTCCTGCCTTTTTCACAAGCATCAGTGCATCCTTCTTGGGACAAAATTCATGGTTTTGGGGAGGATGAAAAGCTAGAATAGCAGTTGTTAATTACTGTCATTTTAGTCTAGTAGTGTTTCTAGTCAAGGCATGCACAGCTAGGAATATCCTTCTCAAAAACATGCCTGGAAATGCAGGTATTAGGGGCGTATTTCCAAGCTGTAGAGGAGGGAAGCTGAAAATATTAGGAGGCAGTTAAAGCAAATAAGAGAAAAAAGAATATGTGGTTCGATCTGTATGTTTGTGGTATCTGTATGTCTTTGTCCATCTGCTTCTTCCACAAGTTTAGGAAAAGCAACACATTCAGGTTCAGTTCTGCAGATTTCCCATAAACTCCAACTAATAGCCAGGAAATTATGGCAAACACTAGATCTTTTCTATAGAAAGATAAGTACTCCCATGTCAAGAAAAGTCCAGTGGACTAGAATGGCAATCTTGATGCTCTTTGAAGGAACGCATTTCAAAATGAAAGAACTTCAGGAAACTTTCAGATCAGATTCATCTTTCCTTATATTTCTCAAGTGAAGTGGATAATCCATTCGCTCAGGAAAAACTAAACCAGCAAATTAATTTAAAATTTTATGTTTTAAATTATGCATTTGAGTCCAGCTGTTTATAAATTCCTCCAGACTAAAATGGTTTGAGTAAATTTTCAGAAATGATACCAAAGAAATAAAAAATCCTAAAAATTTGTCAGCAGTTTGTGAAGTGTATAATGTCCAGTGTCCTGATGACTTGTCTTGCACAATTTCTAACCACATATGACCTATCTTTGTGGGATATATGGAGCAAATAAACACTGGCAGTAGAACTCCATGTGTTGCATGCGGCCACTTCTTGCTTTGCACAATCATGAAGGAAAGTTATTTTTATCAGCAATGTTTAATCACTTGCTAAAAGTATTTCTGCTGACTGTGCAGAGGGCCTGTGTCGTAACACCATATGTTACTAGAGACCCACATGGATTTCACTGAAGAAACTGGTGTGTCACTTGGGAGGAAAGCTGGAGGAATGAGTTTCTTTTATATAAAAGCTCTTGCAATATATAGAAAAACCAAAGAAAGCTTAACCAAACCATTCACTGTGCAGTGAAAGATGCAGCCTTGTGAACAGAATGAACTTGGAGCCCTTGATCCAAACAAGAAGATGCTGACAGATACCCTAATCCTCTTTTTCATTTTGCAATGTCTTTGTTTTCTAGCCTCATTCCTCTGAAATGAAGACCAACCATTACTTGTCAATCATAATGGATCCAGATGAAGTCCCTTTAGATGAGCAGTGTGAACGTCTACCTTATGATGCCAGCAAGTGGGAAATTGCAAGAGAAAGGCTAAAACTAGGTAATATTGGAATAGTTCATATAGAGTTTGGCTTGATTTAATGTGTCTGTAACTATGCGTAAAGAGGAGCTGGATGTGTTCTAGGCACTCAGCACAATGTACTGCCAGGTTTGGTGTGATCTATTCCACACTGAGAGCACTGATCTGTGAATGAATTACAGCCTTTAGGACTGACTGACCATGTCTACTTTACTTTTCACATGTATATTTGGACTCCATGTAGGAAAATGAAAATACTACCACGAGATCATTTAGGTTGGAAGAGACGCTTAAGACGAAGTCCAACCATGAATAACCCACCTGTTCATTCTAGGAACACTGAGGAGATAGTGACAAAGGCTTTACTAAGGTCCAGGTAGATAACATCCACAGCCTTTCCCTCATCTATTAAGCTGGCGACCTGGCCACAGAAGGAAAATATAGACAAGAACTATGCATTCTATATTTTGGAAACTGATTTGCTTAAAATATGACACAAAAAGAGCAACCAAAGAATTCCAAATCAGACTGCCAACTTCGATGTTTCTCTCTCTAGACTCAGGAGCCTGACCTTTGGCATTTACTGTAATTTTGGTGATTCACTATAATAATGATGAAGGGTCTGGAGGGGAAGCTGTGTGAGGAGCAGCTGAGGTCACTTGGTCTGTCCACTTGGCCTTCTCTGGAGGAGACTGGGGAGAGACCTCACTGCAGTTACAACTTCCTCATGAGGAGCAGAGGAGGGGCAGGCACTCATCTCTTCTGTGTGGTGACCAGTGACAGGGCTGAGGGAATGGCCTAAAGCTGTGTCAGGGGAGGTTTAGGTTGCATATCAGAATAAAGTTCTTCACCCAGAGGGTGGCTGGGCACTGGAACAGCTCCCCAGGGAAATGGTCACAGCACCAAACCTGACAGACTTCAAGAAGCATCTAGACAACACTCACAAGCACATGTTGTGCTGCTTGGAGTTATGCTGTCCAGGGCCAGGATCATCCACAAGGATGATCCTTGTGGGTCCCTTCCAACTCAGCATATTCTACGATTCTGCGGTTTTCTTCCCTTTCTTCAACCTGGAAACTTAGAAAACAGCCTGTGCAGAAATGGGTCCTCATAATCCATCATGCACCCCTTCCTGTTTCTCCCTCTCCTTCTTTTTCCAGCATAATCTCCTTGTTTTCCCTTTGTGCTGTAGTTTTGTAAATATTCTGTTATTGCACCATAAAGTGCAAGAATGTGACATGTAAGTCCACACATAAATAAATAAATACCCTTGAAAAATTTAAATCTACAGCCAGCTCCCCTGTAGATGTCCCAAAAAAAGGCATGTGTTTGGGACCATTCCTTATCGAGACTAGTGTGGGGCTGATGAGAAGGGAAGGGGGGAAGGGACCTTATTTTGAAGTTGATTAATCCCTCCAGAAACCACACAGATTTTAGCTAGAAGGTCAACATTAAAATGTCAGTGATAAGCTCAGCCTCGTTGCTATAGTGCTGTTTGTTCTTTCAGGCATGCATTACATTTGTCCTACAGCAAGGTCTAGAAAATCCTTGCATTTTAGTTAGGAGCTGTAACAGATTCCTCCTGTTCTCCAGGGTATCAGGAACAGAGCTTGGTTAACATGTGCAAAATTAGGATCGCACCTAATTTGCCTGCCAGGAGACACAAGGTGGCCAGATGTGGATAAGCACAGCTGAAATATATTGCTCTCGATTTATAATTGTCATACATAATTCTGGGAATGCTGGAACCTTGTGCTGGAGCGACTTCAATCTTCAGACAATTTTCTTACAAAGATGGACCAAGAACCTGATGTACAGACAATATGACCACTGGGAAAGAAACAAACAAAAATGGAATGTAAACACTAAGGAAAAACCCATGCCTTGCAGGGTTAGTGTTTGGAGTCCAGAGGTGACGAACAATGACCAGAGAATGAGTTAAAAGTGGAAGAACTGGTGTAAACAAATAAAGAATGCTGACAATGAATGAGAACCAGATTTGAAGAAGCTGTGTATGTGCAGTATGCTAGATTAGCTCAGTGCAAGTCCTGCCTACATGGCAGTTGGCTCAGTCTTTGAGTAACCTTGGCAGTCTCTGAGGATTAGTGTCTCACAAACAGAAAATATGCTTCTATGGTTTTAAAAAAATATTTTTACTTAGAAATGCAGCCCCTTCCAGCATCTGATGCGACTGTTTTTCTCTTTCCACCTACTTATCCTCCAGGACACATATTTATTATAACTTTTGCGAAGAAGTCTCTCCTTTCAGCCCACATTTCTTTTGCTGTGTGTTCCTCCAACATGCATACACACAGCCCACGGCTGTGATGCAATGCTTATATAACAGGACTCTCCCTTCATCTGTAAGAGGCACAGACATTACAGGAAATTTCATATGGGCAGGATAATTAACATTCAGCAGAGATTAGTCTCGCTGAGAGTAAAATGTCATCTTTTCATTAGGCAGAAAAATGCTGGTGCTATAAATCACCGTCAGTGTGGTTGGCGATAACACACTGTGCTGGCTGAGCTGTCATGAGCTTCCCCCCTTACACTTGGGCTCGGCCTTCCCAGTCTGGAGAAGTGGCACAGTGCTGGTGCTGGGATGCAGGGCCCAGGGAAGTGTGGCTGCTGGCTCCAGCATGGTGTCACACACGCTGTGTGACATGCTGGTGGCAGCTGGCTCGCTCCCTCCTGGGCGCTGCCAGCCCACGGTGCTGGTACCCAGCACAGCACTTCCCACTCTCCTGCACGTGTAACACAATGGAAAACATGAAGCCACCTGTGGGGGAAACGCAGATGACTCAAACAGTGGCAAAGAACCTGAAAAATGAACGCACCTTTGAGGCTGTGCTTTCCCACAGACATGGGGTGCAGTGTCTCCAAGTGCTTTTTGCTGATGCTCCAGGTCCAGCAACCAGCATGCTTGAAGGACCCTGCTAAAATGGGACTGAAAAGAAAATCTCCTGATACAAAACTCCTTGACTGAAGTATATGTTCCTTTTAATGCATTCTGAGTGGCCCAGTAAATCCAAGTCAAGTGTGGAAAACTTAAGTAGAGCACTTTGCTTCATTGGTCTGGATCTAAGTCTGCAACATTTCATACCTGAGCATTACCCCAAACATATCCAGTGTAGCTGCTCAAAAGCTGTGACTAACTGTCTGCTCAGAAGGTTGGGCAACTTAATATTCCTCTGTTTTATAATTTTGTAGTTACTTTTTATGTCAACAGAAGGGACTTTTGCAAGAACAACCATAGCCACAACTGCATACTAAACTGTGGAGTTTTGAGTTACATGCTGAAAAGTTAAAGCAGCCCCGTCCTGTGCCACCATTCAGCATGGTACAAACAATAGCAGAGCAGCAAAGACAAGTGTTATTACAGTTTCCCATTGAATTACACTGCTATTTAGAGGAGGAAGTGCTATTGCTAGAGCTCATTCTCCTTTCTGAAAGGTTAGCAGCTTTGTGCAGCTTTATGAGCCAGTGTGTTTTCCAAGTGGTGACTAAGTAGGTTATCACGATGTGGGAAGTGAATTAACAGTGATGGAAACAAATTAAAGCCATGGATTAAACAAAGGTATGATGGGTTTTATAGGACCTCAAACTGCAAGTTTTTCCTGTAGAAACCATGAACAGTCAAAACATAAGGGACAAAAACATCAATTCCCTAAGAAGACTGAAACCTGAGTCTTAATGATGCTTCCCTTATACATCTGCTGAATGAAGAACCTATATGCAGTAACTGAAAAAGGTGACAGTAGGTTTTTAGACATACACTGATTCATCTGTATTTCTCTAACAAACACTAAGCCCTTCACAAACCAAGGTCAGTCTGCTGATGCTTTTCAGTCATGTAGATCAAGTTCTTTGTGGTTTTTATTTGCTGTAAAAAACTGACAACACTTCTTCATATCTAGGGTGGAAATAATTTCCCAGCTTAGCTTTTTTTGGTTTAGCATATTCCACTTCATGCTTCCATTGTTTTAATAACGTATGTTACTTGCTTCTACTGACAGACATACTGAGAATCACAGTTTAGATACAATATATGCATATAAAAGGCAGTATTGATTTAAATTAGTATAGACAGCAGTCCTTTTTCTCTGCTTGCAAGTATCTCAGTGGGATTCATCTCTCACTCAGATACCAACAGGATAGATGTCCAAGTGAGAGCTAGTCAAACAGGTATTCATCATAGGAATAGGAAATTGTCCTATGGAGATGGTCATGTCACATGTGCACATCTGAGAAATAAATAGATGGCACATGTTATCCTTTGCTTTTATATGAAAAGCTGACTGTTATTTTCTGTTCTTCTCAACACCACAGATCCTGCTGCCATACTCTTGTTAGCCACTTTGGTACCTGGGTTGTGCTGAAGGTGAAGCACAAAAGCAATCTGAAAATAGTTACTTGGAAATAAAACTTATTGCTAGCTGATATGTTGACAAGATCTCCCTGACCAAGCCTTGCCAGCCTCTGTATCAGGGCAGAGGCAGCCAGATCTGTCCATGTGAACACATTGTCAAAGGGGCAGAGGGTCTGTGTTATTAAGGACATAACTGACAGCACCACAGGCTGCTGCACAGTGCAGTGTGCTCAGGGAAAAGAGGAGCAAAATCTTCCTCTGGGAAAGCTAGACTGAAAAAATCAAGTTTGAAGCCAGTGTACCCCCACTGGATGGATGTGTTCATTTATTATTAGGAATGATATTTTCACTCCTATCACTTGCTCCCTCTGATGACTCTGTCTTCTAGTTCGACTGCTTACTTTTAAAAAACCTCAACAAAACAAAAAACCTAAACCAGCTATATGTTGGAAATATACCTATGGGACTCATTGGAAAGTACATTTTTCAGTTCATGATCTATGAAGCCACTTGCTGACAGGATTCCTTTTTTTACCAAGATGCGTCTCTCCACTTTATTTTCTTTATAGGAAAGTCTCTTGGACACGGAGCTTTTGGAAAGGTGGTACAAGCATCTGCCTTTGGAATCAGGAAATCACCAACATGCAGAATAGTTGCTGTGAAAATGCTGAAAGGTATCTTGCTGTAAAGCTGCATGGGAAAAAATGATGCCTTATATAGTGGTGCATTTTTTATATAATTCTGCCAAAAGCAAAAGCTTTCCACAATAACTTTTTGAAGCCTCCAAAATGTGTACAAATCAAGTTTCAGGTCCACCACAAACTAAATGGTAGAACTATGAAATAAAAATTGCATTTTCAGTAAAAAGTCACACCATTATGCTAGACTGACCCTATACTGAATGCTGTAAATGAAATTCAGCTGAAGTAGAAGGTATCCACCTTGATGTGAAGACACTTGGATAGAAGCTTTCATATTTTCCTTGGTCATTCATTCCAAGGAATGATCATCTTATTGTTGAAACTAGATGCCTTATGTCTCATTCGCATATGCCTGACTTTTGCATCTCATTCTAACCTTCTCCATTAGATTTTATAATGATATTTCTCCATGAAGACCCTTTTATTAAGCTAAACACATTGAGCAGTTTAAATCTTGGTGGTGTTGTGCAGGTGTGTCCCCTCTGAACCAGTTGCAGGCTCATCACACGGCACTTATGATGCTGACACCCAGGTTGTGCGATGGATTTACCAGCACTGTTCATACACCAGTGCTCATCTGAAAGTAAAATCATCCTCCAGCTATTCACTGCCACCTTTCTCATTGGAGCAGAAAGAACAAAACCCTGTAGTTAATTTGAAGAGGGCACTTGGGACATTAGCAAGCAGGATGATACTCAGTCATAGCCTGCAGCAGCTGTGATTGAACTCTCTCACCCTGAGTCCTGGTGGTCTCCCTCCTATTTATTTAGCTTTCCCTTCTTTATGTGTGTAAGGATCATTCCCCTGTTCTGCCAGTATGGCTTGGAACCCCAATGCTCTCAGTTGATTCTGTTCAGGAATACTTTGAATGAATCCATCTTAGCCAGTGGCTCCCTGCTTCACAAAAGCTTGCCTATCATTTATCAGGAGATACCTACATGTAAATTCCAGCCCTTGGAGTGGACTGCTGTCTTCAGAGTTTCTTTATGTACATCAGCAGGCTTCTTGTGCCAGCCAGCACACCAAGGAGCAGTGGGTGCTCCTGGAGTAGATGGGAGCAGACAGCAGCTACAAGAAATCCTCCTGGTGGGATTCACATGTGCATGTGCAGAGCAGATGCTTGTATCCGAGTTGGTCACTCAAATGCCCTTCAGTGGCAGTGGTGAGAGACAACAGTTCATCCCATCCTAAGGCAGATTCCTGCACACAGGGAGCTGAGTCCTTGTTCAGCTCTGCTGACAATGAAGAGAGCCAGTGGTGACAGATCTTCTGTGGGTATCTTTAGTATCTCACCTAAAGCATGGGGAGATCTGCCTCATTCCTTGTGTCCTCTCTAGATTATCCAGGAACTCTGCAGTCATTCATTAGGCCATATCCTCACAGAATTCCCCTGTGGTGGAGGGGAAGTGTCACCACCCATACAAGCAACTAGTGGATCACCAAGCAGAAGACAAGCTTTGGCTGGGACACCAAGAAAAACTGTTTCCATTCAGATGTTGAAACCAAGCCCTTTAATACCTAGCTCAAGGGGTTTTTCCACAGGACTGCTCTTTTTGCTCTTGGTGTCACAAAACTGAAAAACTCCTTTTGGGCCTACACAAAGCAATATGTTGGGTTTTTTTCTTGTTCTCTTAAACAAAACTAAATTCTGCAGGAAAAAAAAGTTTGCTCAGGGGAAATGAAAATTTCACTCAATACTAAATAGAATGTTTTGGATTTATGAGGGGCTTCTTATGTCATTCCTATTATTATTGACCATGACTGGTAAGGGTGAGATGCAGTCACTTCACTTTAATCAATTAATATTTACTTCCTTGGTCTATCTCCAGGCTTCCTACATAATGAACAGAACCAGGCAGGCATCACCCAGGGGTAGCTCATCTTTCCCTTATACAGATGGCTAAACTTGATGGCTGCATCAGCTTCTGGAAATACTTTGCTCTCACCACGGACCCCTTAAGATGTTGATTAGTTCAGGCTAGAATATAACCCTTAGATAGCTGAATTCAGGTCGGATGAAACCAACTCTAGATAGAGTTAATTATAATCTTGAAATCCCTTTTTATTTGTTCTTTCAATTTTTTGGTTGAAACATCAGAACTATTCATGTAAAAAAAAATTCTCTCAGTTCTAAATATAATAGAGTCTACTGGGAGGAAGTTGAGTGCCTGAATCTTTTTATGGGTTTAATTGCAACCAAGAGGATGCTGAGAAGGGAGGAATGGAGAGAGAACGTCAATACAAGAAGTAGATCCAGTAATGGAGATTATTTCAATTTAAAATAATGAGAAGTGGTAAAGCTTAGCAGGACCAGTACTTTGACTTTTCATATTGACTTTTTATTTTGTATTTTCAGAAGGGGCCACAGCAAGTGAGTACAAAGCACTGATGACTGAGCTGAAAATCCTAATCCACATTGGTCATCATCTCAACATTGTGAATTTGTTGGGAGCTTGCACAAAAAATGGAGGTAAAAAAGTCTGCACTGCTCTAAAAATGGGTTTGGATTATCTCCCAATAACAGCCAGTGCCTCATGTTGTTTTTCATCTAGAGGTCAAGTTAGTAACTTTTATATTCAAGCTCATCCTGTAGTTGGAAAAAAAATGAGAAAAAGAGATTTTCAGTCCTTTAATGAAGTGATTAAACATCTCCTCTCTTTAAACTTTCTTTTAGTATTAATATGTGAAGTGTGAACTTAGGAACATGCCACTTGCTGTCCTTTATCTCACACACTCCACTGCTCAAACTAAAGTTAAACATGATCTGGAAAGGCTGGGAACAAGGGATATCAGCTGCTGGCCCTGAACTACAAATCACAATGCAGCTGTTGTAAAATCCTTCATGATATTACACTGAGAAAATCAAAAGACCAGTATGAGAGATTGTTTGTTTTAGATATGTCACCTATTTTAGTTCTCAAAGTGTGTGTGGGCTGTGGGACTCCAGTCTGAACTGCCCAAAGAGGAAACAGTGTCCCTCAGGACCCAGACTCAAGATCTAGCTTTCAAAAATTAGGCCCTGCCCTAATTTCCAGAAGCAGTATTGTTTTGATAATATCCAGAGTCCTTCAAGCAGCCTTCTAGTTCTTAGGATGTATTGCCAATTATTCTGGATTCAAGCTGTAGTTATGGGCATGAAAGATTCTTTCTCAGAACTGATGCCACCTTTCATTGCTTTACACTGCTCAAAATACCTTGTTTTGTTTTGTTTTTGTTTTTTATATTTAATTGCCCAGGGCCTCTGATGGTGATTGTTGAATACTGCAAGTATGGGAATTTATCAAACTATCTGAAGAGCAAAAGGAATCTTTTCTGCCCTAACAAGGTGAGGAGGCAGATGGTCCTGGCAGGGTTCATCTTACCTGATGTAAGAGCTGGTAATGTAGATGTCAGCTCTGAGCTGGTCTCCTCAGACTCTCTTCTAGCAAAGGAGAGAAGTTACTTTTGGGTGAAGTTCACCTGATCTGTGTTAATACTTGGTGTGGGATGTGTTGTGCCAAGAAAGGATCCACCTCTCTCCCCCTGACTGTGCAAGGAGACTGCTGTGACTAATTTGGCTGGAGCCATCGACAGCGAGGGGACATGGATCCTGTCCAAAGTGTCCCCACATGCTCTTGCCCTGCTTCTGATGAACCCATTCCTGGTGAGCTTGAGGTCTGCAAAGCCAAAGGAAGTGGTTTTGCCCACTTATTTCAGTACTGCTGGGAGCACAAACAAGATAATACCAATTAAATTTCATGTCCCAAGACACCCTAATATTCAGAGATTTATAAGTAATCTTATTATTGTGTGAGGAGAAGAGCTACCAAGAGGAAAAGAGATTAGTATCTTGCCCTCATATCCCACAGCCCTCTGAATCAAATTCATGATATGTTTTAAATTACAAACCTAAATCCAAATGACCCAGAAAATTCAAATAGTTCCAGAAAAAACCCTCCAAAGGATCCAGGGCTCTGACATGAGACTGGCTACAGAACAGCAGGTCTAAAAACCTCTGCTGAGCTGTGCCAAAAGCTCGGCAGCATCTCAGGGATTTTTCTGGGAGGGCTCTGTGGGAGAGCCCACTCAAGTGGATATCCCCCTCTAAAAGGCCTTTGCTGAGTCTCTGTTCCCAAGGCTGTCCATGTTGTGCTCCACATGAGACACAGCAACTGGCTCCTCCTACATGTGGTTGTTGGAGTCAGATGCTCAGCAGGGAGTATGGCTGGGAAGGGTCCATGCTGAGCATGGAGTCATTCCCATACCCCCTTCCCATACCCAATGCTCCAGCACCCTTGGGAAGGTTGCCTGGGCAGGAAGGAGGTGGAAGTTTGGCTCTGCACTAGCAGAGGGAACAGAGATGGTTGCAGGACAAGAGGAAAAGTAAGAGGGGGCAAGAGTACAGCCAGGCAGCCAGGCTGCTCTACAGGCAGCAGTGAGAGAGCTTTTTCCAAGCAGTGTTGCATGTGTCCCTTAAACCATCACATGATTTGCCATAAGAAGAAAGCACTGGATAAAGGCATTGAAGAGAAGCAGTCTCTTCCAGCTTCCAAGAGCAGCTCTGTTTCAAACACCAAGTGCCCTTGCTCCTCATGGAAAGGGCTTACAAGCCCATACCAAACCCTTTGCAGGGACATTGAAACAGATGTCTTAAGCAGGTTGGGACCAAAAGCTGATGTTTGAGAGGTCTGGGATACCTGCATTGTGGGCACAACAACTTCCCAACCCACTTCTTTGTGCTCCTTCTCTGTGTGTTGGAGAGAAATGGGCCCTTTCAGATGTCTCATTTCAGGCTGAGATGAGCCACAATCCAGCAGACAGCTCCACTCATACACCCTGCAAATCCTCACTGCAGCAGAGGTAGCCCACTGCCCTGCTTACCCCAAAATCATGTGCTGGTGCTCCCAAGCCACCAAATTTCTGCCCTCTGGGGATGATGACTTTGGTGGAGCACTGCTCTGCCACCAGTCCCTGTCCACCACAGTGCCACTGGACACCCCTCCCATGAGAGATGTGACCACCTACACCACGGATCACCAGCCTGGCAGAAAGGCAGCAGCAGTCTGACTTGGTTCCTCCCCCCTCCTCCACTGGTCTGATTGTGCACCTCTTCTCTTTTTGCTTGAAGGACTCCTTTCTGCAGGGAGAGCCAATGAAAGAGAAAAAGGATATTGAGCCAGTGGAAAGCCAAAAACAAAGGCTGGCCAGTGTCACCAGTAGCGAGAGCTTCGCGAGCTCTGGGTTCCAGGAAGATAAAAGTCTGAGTGATGTGGAGGAGGACGAGGAGGGTAGGTATTAATTCCTTCCTGTCCCTGCACAGACTGTGATATTTTTACAACATACTGTGAATCCCTGAAATTTTTTTCCTCATTTATCACCCTAATAAACATCCGTGGGAGATGCTCAGAGGGTCATGTCCAGAGGGTAGAAGATTTAAAAAAAGATTATTTCCAGGGTTACTAAATCTGACAGGAAAATGTGTGATTGTTTCTTCTGACTGCTCCTTATCTATGGGGAAAACACAGCAGCATCCAAAGCACAGGGTGTAAAGCAAGCACTATTTTTGTTTCCAATGACAGTGGGTTGACCTTCAAATACCCCTCCATGAAGATTGAATTTATGGGAATAATGGGGTCTCTAAGAAAGGGGGAAAACAACTGCCCGTGAGCTATCTTTGTAACAAACCCTGCTTCCCACCTCTGCAGATGCTGATGACCTGCACAAGTTGCCCCTCACTATGGAGGACCTGATCTCTTACAGCTTTCAGGTGGCCAGAGGCATGGAGTTCCTCTCCTCCAGAAAGGTGAGTTTTGTACTGAGGGTTTCTCACTGTAGAAGGACAGGATTCAGAGGTGAAACCATGTCTACATTGCAGTGACACCTTCCTTGGGAGAGGTCCCAAAGGAAGAGATGTTTTCCTCTTGGCATTATAAATATAACTTTGTTTATTCAAGTATCCATAGTCCAGAAACACAGGATCATGACTGAAAGCAGTGGGTCAAGCTCATTCATTTGGTGAAGATCTTTTGGGTGTGGTAGGTATTTCCTTAATTTCAACAGATATTAGGGAGCTCCAAATGATTCAGCTCTTTCCCTGCAAATGTCAAAGGGCTTACAAATTTGTCACTTTCTGGACTTAGTAACTGGTTTTTTTAATAATTACCACTGTTTACAGTAACACCATATAGACTACAGGCAACTTCCCTAAAAAAATTAAATTTATCAATAATAATAATAATAATAATAATTTTAAAGGATATGGGAGACAGGAAATTTGTGGGCAGGAATAAGGAAATGCAGTTTGATTTGAAACTGTTTTATTATAGTGCATTCATCGTGACCTGGCAGCCAGAAACATCCTTTTATCTGAGAACAATGTTGTGAAGATCTGTGATTTTGGCCTCGCAAGAGATATTTATAAGAATCCTGATTATGTGAGAAAAGGAGATGTAAGTCTAGATGCTGCTTATTTACCCAAATGTTTACAACATGTCATTTCAAACTGTCCACCAAAACGTTCTGCAGACATTCACATTGCCCAAATTTAAGAGCTGAAAAGCTGCCACAGTTTTTTATTTGAAGATGAGCTGTCCAGATGTGTTGTGGGTCTGGGAAGAATTTCTGTCGTCAGGCATAAGGCTTAGACATGCTAACTGCTTCACAGCTTCACCCTGTTAATACTTTGGTTTTTAGACATTTCTTGGCTGGCTCAGCACAACCCCCTTACTCCATAAACTTTCCTCAAGGAAAACACTCCCTCCAAAAGAAGGTGTGTACCCCCAGTGCTCCCATGCCAGGGCCAAGCCCTGCTCCTGGTGCCCCGAGCAGCTGAGCCGGACTTGCTCCTCCAGCACCTACTCGGTGTTTTTCTGCCCCCTCTGCAGAGAGCAGGCAGTGAGTGCCCTGCCAGCCCGGGGCCAGCAAACTGTGCTTGCGCCCACCCATGCCATGGGAATTTGGTGTGGGCATTGAAGTCATGCAGAGTCTCTTTCTGGAGGTCTCACCCATCTGCCAGCTATTCCCACATCTGTAAATATCTTCCAGCGTTGCAAGTTAGCTGGGAAATGTTCACGTAGCTTTGGTACCACTCAGGAGACCCTAACAAGCTGTTCTAAGGGGGCTTCAAGGGTTGCTGATGTGCTCCTGCAATTCTGGCTCTGAAAAATACCTTGAGAATATCTCCAACATCATTACAGAAAAGTTGCTGCTTGGATGCAGGGCTTTCTGCCCTGTCTGTATGATGCTGGCAAGATACCTGTGCTCTACACACTCCCACATCCCTGTAAAGAAAAAAGCCTGGTCACAGGTTTCCAATATCTGGTGTTTTGTGCAACATGTTTTTTAAAAACAGCCTTTTACTCCAATCTGTTAAGTGCATGAATGAATGTGGGTTTATCTTGACTGCCTGTAAGGAAATCCCACAGGTTCCTACTTGAATGGTAATTATTTACGTAACAATATATAGTTGATTAATCTATGATTAAAATCTTTCAGGCTTTGAAAATAATAGTCAGATTTGTCCCTTTTACTACAGGCTCGACTTCCTCTCAAGTGGATGGCTCCTGAATCCATATTTGATAAAATCTACAATACAAAAAGCGACGTGTGGTCCTACGGGGTCTTGCTGTGGGAGATATTTTCCTTGGGTATGTTAACTCTGCATCCCAGGAGCTTGACAGGAGAGGGGACTGCAGCTTGGGGAAAACATCAATTACCTTCAATGATCTTTTGGCAGATGTTTCAGAAATACCTAAATCAGAGGCAGAGGGATTATCATGCTCCTGTGAACTAGAAATTCTGGTGTTTTCAAGAGCACTGAAAGCTCATTTGCCAAGCTGAAAGCCTTAAAGGATAGCACAGCTGTCTGAGAACTTTACCACCTACTTCTGCCATGGGAAAAACTTGAGCTTCCCACTTTTCCCCTGTAGAAAGCCTTGGCAGAGGATGCAGGGCAGCGCAGCCAGAGCAGTCACAGTGCTTTGTCTGACTGATGGCACTTGCCAGAAAAATCAGGCAATTTTTAAAGCATTTTAATTGAATGTAGAACCTTGTGGGATAACACAGAGCTGTAATTCTGGGTGATCAGCTGCCCAAGACCAAGGCAGCACCTCCTGTGCCACAGACAGCACTCAAAACACCAAGTACCATGAGCTGAGAGTTCTCTCAAAAGCTTCTTAATTCCTCTTGTGGGAGTAAGGGAGCTAAACCCACTTTTTGCATGTCTCAGATTCTGTCACCTCCATTTCCAGCCTGAGTCCAGGAGGCCCCCTCAGCCCAGGAGAGATCCAGCACCCCCCTCATCCAGGCTACTGGACACAGCAGGCGAAAAGCATCTGCACTGATGCTGCAGGATGAACTAGAGCATGCAATCTGAAATTAAAACCCAGCAAAGCCTTTTCCCCCCACTTTCTTTCATGTGGAAAAGGCAGGATACAAGATGTACACTGAGTGGGAACAACAATGACTGTCAGAATAGAAGAATCTTAATTGAGTTCAACACAGAGGCTGACAAAAGAGGCGAACAGCAGAGGAAACAATACTATACAATTCTCAGGACAATCAATCATTTATTAGTTTAAATACATGTTGTTGGTCAGCCTGCCAACTCTTGTGATTTTATAGTCAGCCTCATAATACCTGCTATTTTTTTCTTAAAGCCCCAGCTCCTTGAACCTAGTGACTCTCTGACTGTATGAAAGGTCCTTTTTTTTCCCTTTCGTTTTCTCTTTTCCTGATTTTTTGTCTATAGGAATAATAAAAAAAAAGAGACCAACAATACAATCATGCCGCATCTGAAAAACACAGAAAATAGAGAAACAGTGCAAATATACTCTGATCTGATTTAAAACAATTATTTCAATTTTTTTCAAAGTGATTTTGGGTATTTGGGGCTTGCTAATATTGTGCTCACTAGAATTTGGAGTAGTCCAAACCAACAGAAAGATCAGACTTGGCTTTTCAAGGGATAGTGTTCAAATCAAATTCATGTGCATTTTTTCTATTCAGCCCAGGAAAGCACCACCAATAGCTGTGGTCTTGATCTTTCCCTCCCCTCCAAGGACTGGGGCTTGGAGCACAACCAGCAGTAATTCCCTGGCTGTGGCAGCCAGCAGGGCCAGACCCTGCAGGCGGGGCACTCCCTGACCCCCAGCTCTGCTCCCTGATGATGCACACCCCAAGGGTTTGAGGGAGATGCATAAGGTTACAGCGAGGTCACAGGTACTCAAGGCATGTATCTATTCTCCCAATATCACCTCCAGGTGCCTCTCCTTACCCTGGAGTCCAAATCGATGAGGATTTCTGCAGCAGGCTGAAGGAAGGCACAAGAATGCGCGCCCCAGAGCAAGCGACCGAGGAGATGTAAGAAGCCTTTGCTTGCCTTGTGCACCACTGCCCTCCTGGGCTGCCCTGCAGATGAGGTTCCAGGACACTTCTGAAAGTACCCTGTGCCAGCCTAAGGAAAACTAACCCAATCCTGCATGGGTATCTTCTTGTGCACTGCCCATCCTGGCTCCTGGCTCACCCATAGGGTAGGAAAGGGAAAGGGGGAAACAAGGACCTCAGCCCAGTGCACCACCAGGGCTATGCTCTGAGGGGAGCTAAGCAAGGAGGAGGAGGAGGAGGAAGGTAATTCATTCCTTGCCAGGTTTAAAATTTACCAACATGCACCCAGATAAGTGCTGGAGGAATGTGACATTATTAATATCATCTTGACTTAGGAAGTGACAGCCAAGGCTTCCTTGCAATCACTGGGGCAGTGAGGGTCCACCCTTTCCTGTACACCATGTCTGGTGGCAGAGGAAGGTGACAGGGACCCGCAGCCTCCCCGCCCAGGTTGTCTGAGTCCTTCCACTGCCACGACAGCCGTCACTCCCTGCTCCCCTGCCTTCAGGAGCAGTCTCAAGATGCTACTGCATGGCCAACACCTTTTTGGAGAACAACGTGAGTCAGGACAGAGCACCTTGCCTGGGGAGGCACATGCAGCACACTGAACATGCAGCCTGTATTCAGTCTGAATGTGTCAATGACACAAATCATTGAGGACCATCAACGTGTCCAGGGTATTTTAACTCTGGAGGCAAAATCAAGTACGTGTGGGTGTCCTGGTGCCTTCCCGAGTGCTATGTCATGACTCTAAATAGCAACACTTAAAAAAAAAAAAGTTCTAGCAGAAGAAAAGGATGCAAGCCAGCCATGCCTATCTGGGAGTACTGCCCAGTGACTACTTTTATTATCCTAGTGACAGTAGATAAGAGCTTTTTTTTTTTTTTCTCTTCCACATATTTTATTGCAGGAAGGAAAGCTCAGCTCAACCAATACAAGGAAGTGACACATCCATATAAGTCATCTTAGGATGCCGTTAGGATACCTTAACCTAAACATTGCCAGTTAATAGATGTTTCATACAAAGGTTTAATGCTTAATTGGGAGTAAAAAAAAGGAAGTGTGACTGGTTGGCTGAATTATCCTTTTGATGTGGTCTTCTGGGGTGTTGCAGGAAGGTTTTCTTTTTTTGTGGAAATTTTACTGCTTTACTTTTAGGAAGAGGCCTTGATAATGTTAGAGAGAATCCGTAAAACCAAGCAGGTTGAGGAGTTCTCTATCTTTGTCTGTCTATTGATGACAAGCTGTCAAAGACTGCACTGCCTTGGATCAAATGGAGATGTAACCCCACCATGTGCTCATTCTGCTGTTGTCCTCACAGTTACCAAATCATGTTGGACTGCTGGCAGAGCAATCCCAACAACAGGCCACGGTTCTCCGAGCTGGTGAAAAAGCTGGGTGACCTACTGCAAGCAAATGTCCAGCAGGTATTAATGTCACAACCACGCACTGTCACCGAGGCAGGGCCAACAGGCCACGGGGACCCAAGGATAACACTTCCATTTCTTGTTTGCATTTAGGAAGGTAAAGACTACGTACCCCTCAGCACAATATTTACAACAGAAAGCGGGTCTCCCCCTGCATCTGACCCTTTGTGCAGTGAAACTTTTCCTGTTACAAGCTCAAGTTGTGGAGGCACTGAAAATGTCAGGTGAGATAAGCAAGATTAAGACTGTGTTTGTTTGTTGGGGGTGGTAGCTCGCTGCATAGCCCAGTTTGGATGTGAGCAGGAGAAAACACTCAGAGATAGCCCACAGGTGGTCTGAGTGTCCCACCAGCTGCCAAGTCACCCACTGCTGTGGCTCTTTGGAGCGCCCCTGCCCAGGGGGACCTGCAGGTGACAGGCATAGCTGGGTGTACCCCGGGACTGGGGAGTGAGATTTGGGTGGGGTCTGGCTAACAAGTCCCTTTTGTATGACCTACCTCAAAGATAGCTGGGAACTGCCTAAAGAAACAGACAATTACCCAACACTTTCTGCTTTTGCACTTCACACTCTCACCAAAAATTGTCCTGCTTCTCTTGTTGAACAGATACGTAAACACTTTCAAAATAACCCCCACCCAGCGTATAAAGACATTTGAAGAGCTTCCCATCAAGGAAACACTTATATTTAATGTAAGTTACTCCTGGGCCAAGTGATATGCCATGTATTTCTTTTTATTTATGTGACAGATTTATACAGGGATAATCAGGACAGGGGGTTACTGCTTTATCAGCTCTGACTGACACAAGGTGCAGGATTAGCTGTACTTGCAACAAGAGGTTATCCCACTGCCTGACAAATTTGGGTCAGAGATCCTTGCTGGCCATATCATGGGCTGCAAACACTCCTTCTGTGGCAAGAAGTGGTCAGTTCCAGTAGGTCTGCAAGATATAGCTACCAGAGTCCCACCTGAATCCCATTGGTGCGGGAGAGACTTAAATCCCTTGGATCTGCATTTTCATCTGAATAGTAGTAGTACACAAAGGAGGACCGTGAGTCCCTTTTCCATCAGAGGTCCCTGGTAGGAACAAGTCCTGTTATCAGATGGACAAGCTGGAGCCATGTCTAACAATGGGGCACACACCCAATCCTGGTAGGGACGGGCATGGGCAAGAGGCTGGGGCAAGCTTTTAGCAACCCAGTAGAATGCATTGAGCAGCAGGAGGTGGGAAAGACACAGTGGTGCTCACAGGGTTGAACTGGTGGCTGGCCAGAGCTTCAGACTGCATGTAGACACTTTTCTTCTAGCATCCCAGACCTGCATTGACATTACCTGTCTGCTGCACCCCAAGGCACGGGTGGTTTGGAAAAGCACCATTAAATACCAGTGCACTGCAGCACCTCCAGCAGCACAGAGCTGCTGTCTCTTAGAGCTAAGCATCAATGAACAGAAGGATGCTGGAAATCAGACCAAAGAGGAACTGAGTCCTTTGTAAAATACAGTCAACACCTGCATCTTTCCTTTTTCTTCAAGGATTATCAAGCAGATAGTGGGATGGTGCTGGCTCGAGAGGAACTGAAACGCTTCACATGGACAGGCAGCAAGCAGAAACGGTCACTCTTTGGGTCTGTATTTTATGTTCCCTTCTTCTCAAGTTACAGATGGCAAAGGAGAATTCAAGGTCCTCATGCTAAATCATGCCTTGTGAAAGCAGCTGAGGTGTCCCCCAGTCCCTGCAAACACTCTTGCTGAGGTGTGTCCTGCTTGGTTGAATCAACAGTTAAACATCTTCCACGACTATGTCCTTGAGGAAGCAAATAACCCTCAACCCCTCCGATGCACATCAGGAGTATGATTTACTAGCACTTATTGATCCACCTAATTCTCAATTTAATACCAGTGTCAGAGAGCACTGAACTAAGGTAGGAGGCAGGTAACTGTAGGAAACAAGCCCTTAATAGTAGGGGAGGAGGAACGTGTAGCTGTGAAGGATTTGCAGTTGTTTCTGCAAGTCCCAAGGGCACCCCAGCTGGGACAAGGCCCCCTGTACGTGTTTTTGCCCTTCTTTTCCATGACTCAGCTAAGCACGGCCCATTTAACACCCATGGGCTCAGGATGCTAAAGTGGCAACTTTACAATAGATGGATGTGAGGGCCTCACTTCTCTTCCTGCCTTTAAGCACTTGAATATATTGGCCATCTTCCTCCACCTAATTCCTGACAGCTGCCCAAGCAGGGAACTAGGGCTGCTCTAAGAAATGCGTTGCACTGACATGAACTCTCTGTAAATGGGAAGTGTTTATTTTCTCAGTGCCGGCACTGTATCAGTTCCCAGCCGCCACAAAGCTGGCAGTGTCCTGGTTTCAGCTCACTGCTCTCAGCCAGCCTGGAGACTGCCCAGACCCAACCCATCGTTCATCTCATGCTGGCAGGAGGTCAAGGCCAGCCTGCCATCCTGCCAGTGCCAAACGTGTCAGTGCCTTGCAGTTGGGCAGGCTGGGAGGTGTAGCATTGTCTCAAAAAACAATCAGAGCTGGCTGAAACGTGCAGTCAAGGCAGAGAGGACTCACTTCATGAAAAAGTCCAGTGACTTGGAGGGCAGAAATACGTGTGGGAGAGGGCACACTCACAGGGCTGCAAAGCCCAGCCCGGGTAAATGTGCTGCTGGCAGCAGCCTACAGTGCAGTGCTGCTCGTGCATGGCAAAGCCAAGGCAACACAAGCCACTCTGAACAAATGCTGGGAAACCCTTTCACCTGCCTTGACCTTTCAGAAAATAGGCTCCTGAGCAGCTTTACGGTACTTCAGCTCTGTCATGGCATGCTGTCTTTGGAGGAGCCAGGGACTACAGAGCTTGGAGTGTGTGTGGATAGGGTTCCAAAAGATGCAACATTCCCTAGAAGTGCTGTAACTCATTTTTTCTGTGTATAGCTGAAGGCTGCTGTCAGCCACACAGACAACATGGCAACATCCCCAAATGAAATTTATAAAATGCCTTTTTCTTTTCATGGCACAGAATGCATGGAGTATATTCCAAGCATCCCTCCAGAAGTGCTTTAAGGGGCATTTTTAAATACAGAAGGAAAAGGATTGCTTGGATAAGGAAAAAAATTTAACAGTGGCAGCTAGAACATAAATCCTTGGGAAAACAGAGCAGTTGACTGAGATCCTACAAGGTCATCTGGCCTTCAAGCTAAACAAGTGGTACTGTAGCACTGTGCCAAAAGGCACTCGTGGATGTGAACACAGGCAATGACTCCCGTCTGCACACATTCCTAAAAGTGGTTGCATCTTAGCTAAGCATCCTTTACTTAAAATTAATTGGAGCAGTAAATAAACACACCTGAAGTTTGTACTGAACAAGGTGGAACCTGGAGAGGTTTGACACATGGAAAATTATCTAAGCAGATGTAGGCCTGCATCTCCATTTGCATTACAGGAATCCTGCTCTGTGTTCCTGTGCTCATTCTTGTGCTGACATTTCAGCTTGGCTTTTCTTGCAGGGAGCTGATTCGGGTTGCCAGACTGTCAGAACAGTTTCTGAATGAGCAGTAGCAGCTCACTGACAAGGCAGTTGGTGCCAGCAGCAGGCTGAGGAAGAGTTTCACCTCCCTTTGGCAGCAGCTTACCTATGGTTAGATCCCTTTGCTGTAACAAAGCCTTGGAAGATTCAGACTGGGCAGAGCTGAAGAACTGCACAATGTGGAAGGAGCCAAACCCAGAGCACCCTACCTATCTCCAGAAGCACACCCAGGGTTTGTTTTAGAGAAAAACTGATCAGCTGACTGCAGGAGAGAGCCAGCATGTACAGTAGTGCTTGCTCAGTGTGAGCAAGCTGAGAGCCAGGCCCAGGGCAGAGCAGAGCAGGGAGCCAGTCTGACAGTGCAGGGGTACGCCACTGACCCTGGCAAGGAGCCTCCTCTTGGGCTTCCACTTCTCCTGCCTAGGGAAAGGCACTTATGCCAATGCTCACCCTCGGTTTCACTATAGGAAAGAGCATCAGCCCAAAGCCTGGTGAGCTCTTTATGCTGGTGGTGGCCAGGAACATGAAACGGAAATGGTTGCAACGTGTCTTGGACTTGCTAATGCCACTGAGATGAAAAATTATATTCTGAACAGCAGGAAGAGAAGTAAGTTTTTCCTAATATAAGGCCGCAGGTGAAAAAACTCCAGTAGAAAGGTTTGGGAGCAATTTTCTGAGCTGTGCTCCTCTGCAGATAGAAAGGATCCCAACTGCAACCCTTTTCAGTATTGGTGAAAAAGCCCAACCCAAGTAAGGCAAAATCCTTGGGTCAGTGTAAATTCCAAAGCCAGAAAAACAGCAAGAATTCTACCTCCTGTGGGCTGGAACAAGCATCTCAAGAGCTGCAGCCAGCCTCTGACCTCACTCTGGTCCTGAACATGGCAAGAAACCAGCAGCCATTTCCTCCAACAAACAATCCCAATTAAAGACCAACTAAACACAGTTTCCAATTTACGTTCCTAGACTGGCAAGAAGATAGTCCACAGCAAGAGAAGCCTTTACTGACTGTAAACTCAGACTCAAAATGAAGCCTGACTACAGATGCCAAAACCCCTTGAGCTCCCTCAAAGTTTTTTTTGTGGGAATGTGTGCCCAGGTATAGAAGTACACTCCAGATAAAATTAATAGATGCAGCTCTACCAGTATAAAGGTTTATTAAAGCAGAAGCCAAGTCTAGCTCACAAAAGGATACAAAAGCGTGATGAGGATGAAAGGATCAAACAGTTTTTAGGCTTGTAACTTGTCATGCGCCCTCCCCTTCTGCCAGCTCCCAAAGACTCACAATTACAATGTAAGTCACAGAGGAATTTCTCTTTAAACCCATCACAAAAAGTCCACTGCATCTGTGACTAACCTTGTCATAGTTATCCCAAGGCAATTACTTCTGCATCTGCCAACAGACGCAATATAAAAACAGATGCAATATAAAAATACGGGATGCATCTGCAATCCTCATCACAAGGGCTCCTCCTCATGAACTCCATTCATCTAATAAACGTAGTGTGGTGGTCTTCTTAGGGAGACCTTCCAATTTCCTCCAGTAGGACAGAAGACAGAGACCACACTCCTTAAAAAATCACACAGGCTTGTGAGTTAAGATTTTGAGAAATTGGGACATCTAAGAGGAACTTTCAATCACAAATGCTCCTGTGCTACTATTTCTGTAGTTTGATTTAAAGACCTAACAGTGCAAGATAAAATGAAAAAGTAAAACCCTGGGCTCTGCAAGCCTCAACAGATGCTCTGACTGTCTCCTCTTGAATTCAAGACTAGGGCTGCCAATGTTTCCAATCTTATAAATGGAGAGGAGTGGATTGTCCATGAACTTATAAAAATACAGGGGAAGAAATCTAATTTTAGACACTGTGGTCCAACAAGTTCACTTTAGGATTGCACATGTAAACAGTGATGGAAAAATGCTCTGGCTTATCCTTTGCCTACAGATAAATCTTTAGTATCCAGGTTTAATGGTGTGAAAATTCTCTTTGCCCTAATTTTCTTCATTATTAAAAGAGCCCTTTTAAGCACTGCAATCTCTGAATATGGGGTAGAAAGTGACATAAGGGAAACCCTAAAAAGTGGTTTTGCCAAGAAGACATTAAATCCCTCTTTGTAAAGGGCATCGTCTAAAAGGCAGCCTACAGGATAACTGGTCCTTTTATGGAACAGGAAAATTCTAATTCAAACCAGCAGTTCATAGCAGCTGCCAAAAGAAGCCAAAAAAGAGAAGACAGCCAGACCTCATGCCCTTCCTCACAAAAACGAGCCGTTTATATTAGAAATTCATCCCAGCATTAGGCTTTGGGAACACATACACTAGTAGTTTTCTACTTCTGCCTCAAGGCTTGAGACCTTTCATCACTACACTCCTGCACAAAAACCCCGTTCCCTTAGGAAGAAACACTTAGATGTGGGGATACACTGCCTCAGCATCAGCAGAGCTGCCAGGCACTCCCCACTGCTCTACCCTGCAATAAAGTTTCACTCCCCAACACCCATCACAAATGAGCAATTGGAGCTTAGGCTGAGCAGTCAAGTACTCACTCCAAGCAGCAAGACTGATATAATGCATAAACACCCTTAACACTGATGTTCACGCATAGCACCTCTGCTCTAAAGGGGACTCAGAGGGCAAACAGGAGGGCTCCTTCATTCCTCTGTTCTGCACTCCCATGGAGCTAGCCCATCTGCATCAATGCCCTTCCCATCATGTGAGAAAACAAGGTCGTGACCTGGCTTTGCTCAAGCCACTAAAACAAAAACCTTTACATGTTAAGAAAGCTCACAATGACACTGCTCTATTACAGCATTAAAGGTGCCAGCAGGAGCAAGGAGTCAGTGCTTTCTGGAATAACCAAGCCGAGAAGCTTCTGCAGTTTCAGCTGTGACCAGCTCAGTGACTCCAAGAGAAGATACACCTATGGGTATGCGATGCTGGAGAAAATGAACACCAGCTGCTCTCCTCCTCCTGACTACAATTCTGTTGTCCATTATTCTCAGCCACCAGTTTAAGTTCTTCTAATTTTAGAACTAAACATGCAGGTTCTTAAGAAACACTGTCAGTTTAAAAACTCTGACCCAAATTATTTTTAAAAATTATGTAACTAAAAAACTTATTATTGGCTTAATCCCAGTGACCTGCTTTTCTAGAGACTGCAGCACACTTATTCAAAATACAGCAAAGTATTATTGCTTAAATCTTGACTTTTCCAAATGCTCCACACCAATAGCTTTTGCTAAAAATGCCAAGTGCTTCAGCATCCAGGAAAATCTGGAAGGACATTACTACAGCCTCCACTCAGACTCAGGTCACTTCTGTCCTGAGGCAGCTGGGAGCCCCAGAGAGCTGGGAATCTGCACCAGACACTGAGGTATTTGCATCCTATTGCTGGGGTATGTGTTGTGCTGGAAAATGAAGAAGCCTTTAAGAAGACAGAAGCTAGAAACAGACCGCAGACTGTATTTTTAATGAAAACTACTTTGAGAAACTTGTGGGAAGGCTGATGCTCTGGGGAAGCTGAATAAGCTAATTGGTGATGGGGCATTATATAGATCTTACTGCTCCAGGCGGCAGACACAGTAGGGAGCCTTGCAAGGCAAGAATTTAAAATGTGTTGCTAAATACAATTGGCAAGGATACAGGAGAACTAAGACCAGAGCCAGTACATATCAATTCCGTTTGGACAATCCTGCTGAAATCAAGTAAATACTGAAGTTTTGCACTTTGTCAGTAGGCCAACATGCACACACTGGAACCAAACCACAAGGTAGATAGGTTAAAGCCAAGCTCTGTCCACAAAACCTCATGGAACTTCTAAAACTGCACTGATTATATTTTATTTACGGGAATCTGTCTGAAAAGACAGAATGGCTACTAGACTGCACATAACTTAACTCAGCACTAGAGATTTCAAAGAGATTAGTTAGGAATTACAAGACAACCTGTAAAGTTAGGACAGCTTTTCTATGAAGACACCTAAATTTCCACATTAAGTTACAAGTATGTACAGGAATAAAAATGTAACATTCATTTGCAGCAGACATTTGTATAGCATCTCAGAAAGGTTCTGAGTGTTCTTTGCTGGAGAAGCATTAGGATGCACCCATTCCCTTTCACCTTTGATAGCAGTGTTAAAATGAGAGTTGGACATTTAACACAGTAGCACTGATATATGCCAAATCAATTACAGCCCAATGTCAGCTTCTTGTGGTCCACCAAAATGTGTATTAACTCAAATGCTACATGTTACATGATCTCTTGATGTCTCAGAATTCAGCTTAAGAGCTGTGAATGTAACCCACTAACAGACTTTAAGGCAAATGACCTTTTGCATATTTACAAATAAAAACTATCTTTGATATTCAAGCAAAATAAATATGTACTACTACTTCTAAGCTAAGTATCTCTGCACAAGAGATCATCAATTTTAAGTATCTATTGCACTGTCTCTTGTTGGTAAAGTATATTCGACCTTGATCAAAACAAAAGTTTCAGAACTGTTTTGCTACTAGAATTCAGCAAGAATAGTTACAGGATGATGCATCTCAAAGGACATGTTTGCACAGTGTAAATATATAAATATGCTTTTGTGCATAAATATTTAAGGAAACTGGATTACAAAGACTACTTTTTTATGAACCCTCGAGTGTCTTCAGATGTGAATAACTCCTATTTTGTCTTGCATTTTCTGTCTTTATATAATGTATTTGACTGCTAAATTAATGTAATAAAGTTTGCTTTTGGAAAAAAAAAAAAAAAAGAGTTCTGCCACTGTCAAAGACTGTTGCGGCACACAAGTCAGCAATGGGGAGCACAAACATCTGGCACACATCCATCCCACAGGCTGATTTTGTGAGCAAAGAAGAACAGGGAATAATCACACAGAAAGTACACCTCTCACACAGCGAAGAAGCTACAGTGACAGACACCAGTCACTGCTCCTTGTGTGGGTGACATGCCCTGGGTGCAGCATATTTAGGAAGTGCTTACTGCTGTCTAGAGACAAAAACTCAACTCAGCCTCTGGGAGAGGCAAGGTTTCATAGTGGGGGAAGGCAAAGCAGCACAGGGACAAAACTTCCACCCAACCACCCACCATTCCTGGTTCATTCAGCAGCTAGAAGACACACACCAGACAAAAGGACAGCAAACAGAGCTAAGGTGTCTCCAACAAAACCTGTTCTGAAGCTACTGTGACAGTAAGCAGCACCTTAGGCCTGGGTTCTCTCTTCTTCAGAGAACACCCACATCCCCATCCCATCCATCTGAAGCTGGGCCATGCTGCTTCCACAGAGATGTTCAATCAAGTGTTCTCTTGCTAAACAGCATTTGGTCACCTGAGGGGCTCTCCAAGTGCTGAAGGAAGTGGACATGAAACTTTCTCAGGGAAAGCAGAACACAATGGGATCATCAACTGCTACAGGAGTTGTGTAGCTGTTGCTGCACATTACTAAGGAGGAAACTGGAGACTGGATATGTGCATCAATCAAACTTACAGTAGCTTATACAGGAACATTCCTAAACCACTGCAATTTCAGCAATAATGACTGCATGTTAAATATGTGCAGAGATTATTGACAATTCACAATATATTACACAAAATTATATCTTCATAAGCATAGTCTGCATTGGATGGGTAAAGGAGATTTTATCCCACCACCTTTGTTGGTTAAAAACAGAGAAAAAGAATCCCGTGAAATGAAGTTATCTTGACTCCATGCGCAAATTCTCAGAGAAATTAATATACTTTGTTACTGAGAAAGGAAAGCTCAAAAAACAAGAGTAATTGAGCAGAACTTTCAAAAAGTAGGGCTTATCAGGTAAAGTAGACCTGATCAAACTGAAGCAGATGGGATTTGACTTGGGAATTAAGGAAATAAGTGTTAATACAATTCTAGTGAACAATATCTCTCAGTTTTAGGACATCTGATACACTCTAAGTGGCAAGTACTAAACACAAGTTGTGATTCCTGTTAATTTAAACTCTGCATTGCAGACAGAATAAACACAAAAGAAGTATGAGACAGAATGAAATAAAATTCTGGCACAAAAGTTGAAAAGCCTTGGATCCAGCTTCAGAACTTCACATTGTCAAAATAAGGCCATGTTACTTCTCGTATTCTTTATTAAAAATACTGCTGTACACATGAACAATGAAAACAGGATTAAAGATGAGTAACACATACTGGGATCATGACATTAGAACTTAACATACTGGTGCTTTTTAGGGGAAGCAGTTGACACCTGAATTACTGAAACAAGGGCAAATCAAAAATACATAGGTACCCTCAACAAAATATTTACAATATAGTAAATACAGCAACAGAATTTAAAACAGGTACAAAAATTAAAATGACCAACATCAGATGATTTCAAAGGTTGTCCCTTCTGTGCTTTTAGATGTAAAAAATAGGAAGGTCAGAAATAAATTTCCCATTTGGGAGGGCACATCCTGGTGACTCTTCTTTTAAATACAGATACACAGTTCTTCCTATGAATGGATCAAACTACAACTTTAGGACAACCTTCTAAATGGAATTAAAATGGGGTAGAAGGGCTCTCCCCAAAAAAACACCCAAGGTGAACTTCAGACTGTTCAAATCATTCCCAAATACAGACCAAATAAAATAAATAGAAAACAAAGCTTAACTTCTTTAAAATTTTATGTATTACCTGACACCAAATATTTTCTGGCTGACATTATGTATGAAAATTTATTAGCTGTCTACCTTTTTATTTTTAAACCAAGTCCTGAGGTTACTAGGGGCTGAAGCAAACTGACATTATGCAAATACACACAGGTTTGCAATTTAGACATGTCTTGCAGAGGGTGTGCTGGTCTAAAAAGGATGAGAATTCAAGCCCTATTTTACCCCTGCCTTACACTTCCACAAAATATTGGTCCACAAATTAAATTTTCAAAGGTTCCCAAACCCCACAACTGAACAGATGATCCCCTTTCATTTTCAAAGAAAACAATACTGGAAAAAACCTCAGCCCGCTTATAAATTAAGCATTCCATATTTCTTCTAGAATACAAGTACTTCTTTTTTTGTACAAAAGAATTACAATATGATTTGTCAAAAAACATAGAAAAGACAGCTGCTCTTCCTCAAATACATGAGCTAATGATAAAAGACTGTTCTGCATGTTCACTTTTCAAAGTTCCTGTTCCTTTTATATTAAAAAGAACATTCTGGCAACTGTTATCGTTTGAATATTAAACATTATGTTCCTTTTAAAATTGCAACAATAATTGATTTTTAAACTCAACAACTGATGCTACTTAATGTGGATTCAACCACATTTTCTAAAATGTGTAAAGCATGTCCCTAGTCTTCAAAGCTTTCGATGTGAAGAGAGTTGCTTTTTTCTTGATGCAAGTCTCACGACGGAGAATCATTTTAAAGCTTATAAAAGTGGACAGAGAAATATTAAAAACTTCTCTGAAAACTACAAATATTGAGAATTATTAAAATTGATGTCAGTAACATCAGTTGCAAGTGCTTAGAGTCTGTCCTGACCTTTTGAGTTTCCACATTTTCTTCATGGTGAGCACCCAGTGCTATTAAAACATTCAGTGCTGGGAAAAGATAGATACAGTCTTCACTACTGCTTTAAGAAAGGAAATTCCTACATATTTGGCAGTCTTCAGTATCAAAGTGTAGGTGTTTAACTAGAAATCCCATGAATACCCAAGTTTGGAGACAACTGCATGTCCAAAAATTAGAAAGGTAATTGAGGAGCAAAATTCCAGACTTTTGAGACTGAATTACTTCAGGAATATTCATGTGTTGAGTATTAGCAAAAGTAATATTACTTTGGGCTAAGCAGTGACTGCAAAGGCACAGCAGATCATTATCCCTCCAGATTCAGGCCGTAAAACTTGAAAAGCTCTTGATGCCAGACAACTGCTGTGTTTAGTTAATCTTCTTTTAACAGTGTCTTTGTATCTGTATCCAGTGTAGCGTACCATAATAAAGCTGTGGTTCAAAGAACAGAACTTTATACAAAAATTATACTGTAAATAACCTAAAGTAATACACTCCTGAAACTTCAGGCATTTAAACAATTTCTTTAAAAAAAAAATCTATTAAAAAAATTGCATAAATGTAAATGCTTCTGACTACCAGGAAAATGTACAAACAGTTTTTAAAAGGCGCTGGTTGTGTTTAGAGCACGTTTGATATGCTCCTTAAATTAAAGATGTTTCCCGTTATGCTGTTTTCGTCACTTCGCTTAGACAAACTTTAAATCAAATGACAGGGGACTTTCTTTCCTTTTTGGTCAATTCACCAATACTTCACTTGACTAGTTTTAAAAAGTTGTTTCTTCTCACATTTCTTTGAGCTAACAGTGGGTGGCATACAGAGCTTGCATACAACACACTTTTACAGGTTACGAACTAAACGGTCATTAATAGAACACAATTTCTATTAAATTATTTACCTGGTCCTTTATGCTATTCTGGGTGCAAATAATATCAAAAATGAATAAATTTTGCTATATCCTCAGTGACAAAAATGTATCCCAGAAATGTCCTTGCAAAGATTTTCCCTTAAGTATACAATGTGGCAAAACTTCAGAGATCAGAAAAGTCTTAAAAAAATTAAAATTAGTGCATATACAAGTGGAAAAAATAAAAGTAGGAACATCATGCACCTGATGTGTTCCTTAATCTAAAATAAATTCTTCACAGATAAAGCCTCCAATGGCAGCCTTAGCTCTAGGATAAGTGAAACATTCTTCCCTTCAAGTAACAGTGTACCTGACTGAAGTGCAAGCAGCTTTGCTCATCTCCTGTTTGTTTCCCAAATGTGAAATGAGATGACAACAACAATTCAGCTGTAGTGCAATTTGCTATAGGTTAAGTTCCTCAGCAATGTCCTGCATGCTTTCAGCAAATACTACAACTGACCATTTGCGGCTGCAATCAGTTCTTGAAAAGTATTTTCAAAGCAGCGTTTTAAATCGCTGTAAGTTACCACAAGTACACTCTTCTCATCTCTGGAAATGAGGCTTATTTTTTCTGGCACACCAGCATCTAACTGTAACAAGAATGCAAAAGATAAAATAAAAGAAGTGTGAAAGAAATGGCAAAACATTTCCCCAACAATAAAAGCAATCAATTTATTGGCAAGTACATTGTTACGGCGTGGTTCAAATCTGCTAACAGGACACAAAGGAAGGATCTGAATCGCACCACAACAATGTTCTTGCCAAAAAATCGAGACATTTTAGTCTTAACCTGACGGACATTCCAGACCTTAGGACTAGATTACCATTGTTTCCTTCCCTTTCCACAAAGCTAATAATCCTGCAATGCTATACTTCCCTATGTAGAAAGCCTGGCAAAATTTTCATGTACTTCCTGAAGAACAAAACTAAATTTGACATTACATTTGCACATACAATCCACAAGCCGAAATATAGGGTAGGCAATTTACTTCTTGCCCACTCTCAAATGAGATAATGGATGGATAAGCTCCCGATAGCCTGAAAACTGGTAGAAACCCAAACCTATATTTGTGGCAATACTGGAAACAAACTAGTTCCTATAGTTCCTAAGCTGTATGGTACATTTCATCCCTTAGAAAGAAAAAAATTAATTCGGTATAATCCATAACCAACTGGATATATTTGAGATTGAAGATCAACATTTGTTCCATGTTTCTTTTCATGCTTTGTTCTGACTTCTCAAATTAAATATTTTTATATACCATTAGATCCTAATTTCTAACAGAGGAATATCCTTCCTTACATGCCAAAGCCCATTACATCACTGTTTCTTATATTCTTCTCACTTTGCAAGAAATGTTCATCAATAGAGAACTATCAAACTCTTACTATGCAGAACTTCTGTAGTTTTGTTTTGGTCAATACATTGATAGTTCCACCACAGTCTTTCTTATACAAAAGGTGGGGCAGAGACAAGTGAGATATGACACTACCAATCCATTCTTTGGAAATACAACCCCAGCAGGTTTAAATATATGTATTATATTGTTGCACTGAATAGAAAAACAATTAAATTTGTCACAGAGATGTTTCACTAGCTTCTGTCTGGAGCAACAAAGCAAGTTAGAAATTTCTTATGTTTCTCTTCTAAAGTAATGTTTTGAGTATAACCTTAAAAGCTGGAACCTCCACATTTTAAAGCTTCTGCTTTGTGAATGGTTTCAGAAGGACAAAAGCGAATTAGCTTCTAATTTTTGTAGAGTAAGATAAAACCACCAGTATCTTCCAACATCCATTACAAAATATTAACACTATTAAGGTGTCTGTGAAATACTGTCCACTGCCTGTTCCCATTAGCATCATACAACAAGTCAATTAATTACCTTAATTAATGTAGGACATGGAGGATCTGTATTGAGAAAGCCACACAGCTAACTACAAACATCAATATTTATGACTTTCTCTCCTCCTGTGGAGGTATAAATCAGTATTCTCAGCTAAAAAGATGCTCAAAACACCACATTGAAAAGGAAGGCTTGCTGGTTGTTTTTTTAAACAACAGGATAGCTTTCATTCAAAAGGAATGCTTTTGGCAAGAACCAGTGAAGTCCATATAACTTCTACTAGTACTTCTACAGCTTCAGAAGTGCTTTTTAGAGTGTATTTCCAAAGCAGAGTTCTGTAAGCCTTACATTTTTTGTGTGCTGAGCCCACAACCACAGAAGAGAAGAGCCTCTGTTTAAAAAGGTAAGCCATGAACATTTATAGAACAAGGCATTCTTTGACATTGTCTCTTACCTGACCTATGAATTCTGGACTGTCCCCTCTTGCTACAGTACTGTATGAGTCACTGCTTTCAAATCATGATGGCATTTCAATGCCTACTTGAATGTCAACATGCTTTCTTTTTGATTTAGCCTCAATCCCTTTAATGTCCTTTTTAAAGTGATTACAGACACCAACCAGAAAGATAAAAAGGAGGTTAAAAAATGAACAGCAGTGGTCTAATCGGAGGTTAGAAACCCTGACAATTTTAGAAAAAGATTTAACTGTACAGTTATTACACGTCAAAGGATCTGAACATATTCCACTCTTTTGGAGGAGAAAGTTTGCTATCCTAGTCCTAGAAAAGAAAATATTGGACACTAAAACTGTGTATCGTCAGTGTCTGCATCACCATTCTCTACAGAGCAAGAGAAATTACCAAGCAGCTACAAAAACAGCAACAAAAAAACAGTTGCAGCATCTTAGTCTCCCATGAATTACTGAAGTTTGGCAAAACAGTGTAAAATAAGTTGAAAGCTGATCTACCAATAAAAAAATAATTGGCTCACATACTTTTTAATTTATGGAGCAAGACAATTTCTTCATCTACTGAAGATCTAGCAGCCTCTCACCCATCTCCTGCTATTAATTATGAGAGTGCTCAGATAAAATTCTGCTAGCAGTGCAAATAGCTTTGTTAAGTCAACCTTGGAAAACAAAGGGCTGGAGAGGCTAGGGAAGTTATTATAGAAGTGGACTTAACATTTTAAGTCACAGAAATTTTCCAGCACTGTTCTACAAGGCAAGAATTTTGCACAAGTTTATGTTGCAGTTTCCCTCCTGTCTCCCACTTGAGTCAGTACAGCTTAGGAATGGATCTTGCCTTATGACCATCCTTTGTGATAACTATCAGCAGAAACCTCCCCCAGTTAAAGGAGTATTATGGATCCTTTATGCTGTGTTGAAAGACCAGAGTAGCATAAAGGGACCAGCATTGCTTATCCACAGAAATCAATGCATTCTAGGATGAAAAGTTAATACTGTATCTCACACTATATTAACATTTTTTTAAATTCATGTACTAATTTAAAATATTCATAGATGTTGGAATATTAGCTTAGTGAATACATGCTTTTAATCCAAATGGGGAAAATAACCACCACCTAAACCAATGGCATTAACCTTTCAATGCCAACTTGCTTTGCAGTGGAATATCTTTTAAAGAAAGCTAACCCAAACAAATGTTTAAAAGCTAACTGAAGTACAGTGTACCTTGTTAAGACATGAGATAATGTGACTGAGGTCAATCCAAGGAGTACCCGCTTCTGTCACCTGATGGAAAAGGTGATCTCGAAAGAGCTTTAGTAAATACCTGTCTCCAGTTTCTGACCACGTTGGGTCTTTCTGAAACCTGGAAGTGTAAAACAAAGGCTCATATTAAAACTCAGTAAGTCAAGAAAAATTAAACCCCACAGATATAAAATACCCTTCGGTCTCAGATGAGCAGTCTTATTGCACAGCTAATCTACCTGCTATAAATTGCAATTAAATTAGTCATCCCCCCCCACAAACAGAAGATAACATACACAAAACCTTTCTCAACTGCTTAAGCACCTAAAGCTAATGCCTTCCAATAGCCACAGAAAAATAATGTAAGAAAGCAAAAGTTATCTGCAACAAGTTTACTGTGTAAAACACATGTAGAAATCTGCATTATAAACATAACTCTAAGTTTATGTAAAAGGATGGAAAATAGACAATGAATACTTCATTTTGATGTAGTTTGTTAATAAAAAACAAGGTGAAAACTCACTAGCTCAAAACCAGTATCTACATCCTTTGCTTCAGTTAAAGCAAGCTATGGATTTCTTCCAAAACTACTGCCACTCACAAGAGACTGCTAAGAGAAACCATACTAAATATAATGAAGCCAACTTTGGCATATCTACTTGTAGCCTTCTCCTGTCAACTTAAAGTTTCGGTCAAAGTTGCTTATCTACTTTTTCTCAAGGCCTTTAAATACTCATTTCTCCTGGGGTAAATATAGGGGAAAACATTTAGCTTAAATTTATGAAGAAAGAAAGTGCATTGCAAACTGGATTTTACATACTCTAAACGACAAAAACAAGTATTTCTTACTCTGGCCTCTCATTGATTGTTCCCAATTTTGCTAGAAGCCTAAACAACCTTCCATTTTGCACCTCCTAGAAAACAAGAAAAAGGTTATTAAGAGTCTCTGAAACAAAATTAGGACATTTACTTGCAAAATATACATGATATTAATGCCAGTGAAGCACCATTAATTACAAAGACTTATCTATTCAAATAAGAGGGTATAATTTTTTCAGAGAGAGGTCAAATGTATTATATTATGGATCAGTAGTCCAATGCTCATTTTAGCACTTCAAATTATAATGTGGAGATTCAGCAACTAATGATGCCTCTCTGTCCCAGCAGGAACTGGACCAAGCAACCTATTTCTTTGTGGAAATATAAGCCTAGTCTCTTGCCAGCCTATACTCACAGGTATGCTAAAATACAGTACATTAAACAAGAATATGTTTTTTTAAATATGCATACACACACATACACAGTTACCAAAATATGCAGAAATATGCTTTACATCACCTTATTTGAGGAAAAGAAGAAACAACCTACCAGATTTGTTTTTCAGAAATGCTTTGTAGGCCATTATTAGTAAATATTTAGCAACAATATAATCAGACTAATACTCAAATGATAATTGATAGCAAAAGTAATTTTAAAACAAGTTTTTTTCAAAGCAGTTAGAATCTAAGTCTTTAAAGAGTATAAATGCTGAGTCCATAAATGATAGAAATAAAGCAATGACAACGAGGTCACACAGAGGCAGAACACTAGAATTATAGATGTTTAACAAACATATACCTGAAAGTTGATTTAGCATGTTTTTCCACATCACTTAGAATGCACTAAAAACAATAACATCCTAGCTTACATTAAACAAAAAATTAATTCACCATGTAAATCAAAGTTTACACTGTCAGGAAAAGATCCTCTCTGGTACTATTCACATTCTCCAATGGCTCAGGTCTACAACATTTTTCATGCTAAGATGCATCTAATTCCATGCACGATCATATTGATTTCAAATTAATTCAGTCTGGAGTAGATTACGGTGCACAGCTGGGTAAATAAAGTAGGTCAAGGTGATAACAGCCTGACCCTGGACAACCTATGGGTTGTAGATTTCTATCAATAGTCTAGAAACACAGTGGAGAAGAGCTTGCACCACAGCGGTAGCTGCACTTAAAGAGACTGACATGGAAAATCAGTCTTGTCCAGCTAGCCAAGGTCTACTATTTGGTCTAACCTCCAAATTTATTTTTGGTATGTGGTCAAATACTCAAAAGCCAAAACTACATCTGTCTGAAGTTCACTGCCTTGCAGTTTACCAGCCAATGGTGACACAGCTGAGCAACAACACAGGCACTAAGTCTTCAGGTGGCCTCTCTGCAGGCTTAGTACCCTGTAAGGAGGGAGATCCATAGCACTTGGATAAACTGAGGCTTTGAGTGCTATTACATCAATTATGACGAATGTAAAAGTGAGGAAAGAAAGGAATAGCATAAGAGGGTTACTGCTCTGTGAAAAGTGAGTGTTACGAAGATATTAACTGTATACAAACCACTCCCAGCATCACAAGTCCCTAAGCTACAGATGACTGCATGCTTGGACAATGTGAGGGGGGGAAAAAAAAAAAAAATCACACATGCTAGTCTTTTTCTAATACTCCCTCCAAAGCATTTGCCTTGTGACAAAAATGAACAGAGGGTACCAGGCTAGACTTAAGGGATACTGTAGCTCTGATGTTAATGAAGATGTCATAGAACAAACAAGTTCCAGCATGACAGCTAATTAAGAAGTGGAATTTATAACCAGGTAAACAGCTATTGCCAAACTGGGGGCTAAGCAACAACTTGTATTTATAGTAGCTCTGTCCACCTGCCAGTGATAAGCAACTGCTCAAACAACCTGACTAAAAATACAGAAATCTTAATGCTGATCACAGGGCAATCATCATCTTTCCCATGGGAAAGAGTCCATCTGTCCAGCTTTGTGCAGGCACATAGGCCACCTTAAGAACAAACAATCTTAAACACCTCTGGAGAAGGATTAGTAGTTGATTCTGATAAAGTGGGCACCCAGCATCTAGAGGTACACAGATATTGCCTGGCTTTTCTACAGCTCCTTGCTTCTGATAGATTTCAGCACCTTTCATCAAGGAGGGGAAAACTGTTCTCCAACAGGGCAATACTGGAGAAATCAAGAGAACCAAGTCCATCAGAATCCTAAAGACTTGCCTATTGTCTCTTAAAAAGTTCTCAGTGAGGAGTTATAATGGAGTGGAATCACAGGACTTGAATAAATCCTTGGATAATACCCTATCCCACACATTTTGAGGGCCATGAAAGCGTTCTGCAATGTATCTCAGTCCTGGTACTGAGACAGAAAATCCTGCTGTCAGTTGCTTCTAAGAGACACTCCTTCCTTCTGAAAAAATACACCCTGACTTGATACATAGTACCTATTTCCTTTATAGCTATCACTTGATACCTTGACTGAACACCACAGACCCCCACAGCAAGAGTGCACGCTTTAGGAAAGCTAAGCACAGTATCTCCACGAATCAGAATTCATTCCGAAAGAAAAAACATTGGAGAGGAGGGACACCAAAATCCAAATCTAAAAATTTAAGGGGCTGGTATACACATTGCTGTATAACCGTTAGCACACATTACATGATCTATATGATGTATGTCATGATCTACATTACATACATGGCCTTGTTTACTCAGAATGCTATTTTTAACCATGCTATAAAGAACATAATTTCCCCAAGACTACCAGCTGGAAATTAAGATGCTACTTCAGTTAAAACACAGCTGAGAACATCCTAAAACTAGGCATTCTCAAAGCTTTGGGGCTTTCAATAGCATGAGCTTAGAATTGTCAAGCCTTCAGGCAGATTACTTAGTTAATAAACAAACAGAAGGGAAAAAAAGCCAACAGAAACCAGTAGAAAGCATTCCCTTTCAAGTTACAGCTCTAGGAACACTGACTATAAGTCTTTCTGCAGGAATTACTACATGATTTACCTTAGCTAGGTCTTCTTCTATAACATCATTTCGCATCTGAGCAGCATCCAACTGAGTATAGAATCGTGCACCAATCATAGGCATGATATCATTTACACTGCGAAGCCTGTTTTGGTCGGTCAGCAAATACCTGGCAAAATAACCCAATCACCGCAAGATTACTTTCTGAAAATGCCATATATTATATTCCATTATGATTTTATAACTATTTGACTTTTTGTATTTAATACACTGTTATGTTCTTAAAAGAAGATACCATCAGAGTAAACATAATTAACTTGCATATATACATCGAGTCAGTTATTTAAACAAGACAGGAGTATACTTGCACAAAACTGCGCAGTTCACCCCATTCAAAGAGCAAGAACGTATACAAAAAGAGAGAAGGATGCAGATTCACACTGTAACCCAATTGTTTTCTCAAATGAGAAAAGGAGAAAAGACTTCTACTTTTCCCACTCAGGCTGCAAGGCTGACTATACTGAAATAACACAAAAAGAATATGCAGCCAGAAAAAAAACTAGCACTCAAGCTTTTGGCCAAAAAGTCAGTGTGCCTATTTCTCAGTACCTTCTGAACCTGTAAGATAAGACTAGCACACTGCTATTGTAGAGAACACACAGTAAAGCCCAGTATTGAAGACAACCTAAAATGCTTGTTTTGTCTACATTCCTAATTCTCTGCTAAGAGCTTTACCAGCATTATTAAAAAAAAAAATTATCAGTTTAACAGTGCACACCAACCAGGCCAACACTCAACAACAGAAGATTTATCTGTAATCTTACTTGCATTTAAAAATACCATTTGATATTTGCATTTGTATACATAAAAAATGCTGCAATTTCTTTTAAAAGACTTATTAAACAAACTTACAAAATCAGATTCTTCAGATCAGAGGAATAGTTGATTGTCACCAGTTCCATTGCTTTCTGCAAATTCTCTCTCTGAATTCCTGATAAAGAATTGCAAGCCAAAGCCAACACAACTTTCCCCAGGGAGATCAGATCTGCTTGCTAATAGGGGAAAACACACACAGGTAAAATTCTTAGTATAGATAAATACTACCTCTGGTACTAGATGGTGTTAAAGAGAGAGTTCTTCAATAACCTTAGAAGAATTTGAGCAACTAAAGTAAGTACTATTCAAAAATCATATGATTTTTCGAGTTACAGTAGTTAAAATGTACAGAGGAAAATCTGTCCTGACACCTAGCAATTTTTAAGTACTATATTTATCTTCGAATGATCAGAATTCACCTATTTTTAGTTTAAGGACAGTACCAGAGAGAACTGTGTAGTGAGCAGAAGCTCTGTAATGAGGTTCTCTGAACCACCCACCTGCTCAATCCTGACAAGTCAAGGAGTTGGTGGCAAAGAGAGCAAGTCTTCTCAATATGAGATGTAGAAATAAAAGGATTATTTGTTAAACTGAAACCAGCATTTTCTGCATTCATATCTTTTCAATCTAGCCATCCACTGTAAATTTCATACTGGGATCCACACCACATTCTAGCACATGATATTACCATTTTAACAAATTGCTCAAATATTTTCATCTCTGATGGACAGTGTGAAAAGATCTGAAATGTGCAAAATAACTAGACAGGCCTGTACAGCTGACAAACAGAATAGTACTGTGTTATGAAGAAACCTTTGCATTACTAAATGTTTATGTTAAAAGCAGAACCACTCTTAAAAGATGAATGCTGGATACAGCCTGCTCTGCAGTAACAGAAAATTCTGCCAGTATTAATAGCCAGCCATGAGAAATGATTTTGAAAAGCTGTAACAGATTTTAAAGTCCACTGTTAAATACAAGAGCCTAATTTAGTAGCAAACAATGACATTCATAGGAAAAGTTGAACTTATTCTTTCCATGGAAAGGCTTTCAGTTGCACACAACTTGGCCGAACTTAAAAACACCTGCAGCTTTCCATGCTGGATACATGCCTCAGAGTGAATTTAACAGTCAGCTAGAGATATGAAATTAGAATCTTCCTGAGGATTTTTTTTGAGAAAATAAGATATTTTTGCAAAATTAAAAACATATAAGCTACTAGTAATTGAGAATGTCAGTTCCATAGCCTAGAGCAAGGCCAAGCAATTTAGCAGAGAACGCAGTCATACAAGTAATACACCTTCTGTCATTTCCATAAGAAAGGCTAAAAAATCTGTGAACATTAAAAATTCTGGTTAGAATTTGGCAGGTTTAGAAAAATGCTGTGATGGTGAACATGCTACAGCCCCTCACAGCTCTTCCACCTAGAGGCATAACCACACTTGCTGCCTCTGGCTGCAGCAGCTGAGCAGAGCCTTCCCTGAAGCCACGTCTCCCAGGTGCTGAGGGAAAGGAAAAATACCAAACCTTTCCAGGTCTCTGAATGTCCCTGCTGTTCCTATATCACGTATGATTAAGCAGCACAATTTGAAAATTGATATTCAATATATCAGAAGTTAAAAAGCTTATTATTCTTGTAGCTAATGAAGACAGAAATAGGACATGGAAAATGAGACAGAAGAAAGGACAAAGCAACGTTGATAAGGAGGTGGGACTGGCATTTGCTAGACTATTTCCTAAGAAACATGGAATTTCTGAGTATCAGCATTCCTTTTTCCTTTACTAAAGAGAAATTAATCAGAGCAATAAGCCCCCTTTTGGTGTGAACTCACTTCCACTAAGTAGTCAATTTCAGCAGCAGGGAACACTGCTGTGGTTTAAAACAGGATTTTTGCTGGTGCAATATCTAGAAATGTGTGTCACCGGAGACAATGGCATTTTCATTATTACTTTTTTTCTCCAAAAAGACTTGGAAGAAATATGCGTTTGTATTAACCACAGTCTTACTTCTTTCTGCAGTCCTCTACTTCACACTTAGTACCTTTCAACTTTTAGTCATTCATAAAGATATATCCTACATAAATTCCTTATCATCACACAATCCTGAGACACCGAAAATATACAACTTCAGGCAAGACCCTATGAAAATGCTGTCTTCCTTTGCACAGGTGCTTTCATAAAACAGATTGCACTAGATTTTAGAAATGGTTGAAGAAGTTTTACATTTAACATCAGATGGGAAATTTTAAATTCGACCTTTGTGGGGTTTTGAGCATTTGATTTGCAATCTTAAATTTTTGTTTGTTTTGCAAATTACATCTACCAGAAGAACTGGCAGAGAGGATACAACACATGAATGCAGCCCCAAACACATAATTTTCAAACTGCAGCCAAAGATTAGCTTTTTTTAGACACAAAAGTGGCTTGGATTCATCCAACTTATTTTAGGAACTTCAAGCATTCAGTCAAGAGACTGATCAATTTAAGGTATAGCTGTAATTCTGTAAGACAATTCAGATTTTGAGCCAGTGTTGAACTGCTCTCTGGAAGCTGTTCACTGTTAGCTGAAACTCTGAAAGAAAATGTTACCACAATACCCAATATTTTATGTTTTACAAGAGCACAAAGGCAACATTTTTCCCCTATGACTGGAGAATCAGAGTATCACAAGCTGGAAGAATATTCCATAGAAGTTGAGAATTTCTGGGAATCAGATTACTGTTTCAGAAGCAACTAAACTACCATCCACTGACCAACTCTATCCATTCAGACAGGGTACACGACTTTCCAGAAGCTGGGTTACACCATTCTTTCTGTAAGGAAGCAATCCACATATTTTATAAAGTCCTAACCTACCCTCTGAAAATATCAGCAGATTCAGCTCTTACTGCTCCTAGGCAAAGAAAGGTTAAAGAAGGCACACAAGAACTACTAGACTTCCTTGAAGCAGGAACACCAGAAATACATGCTGCATTCCTGTAGTAGCCTTGCTAGTGCAAGGCACAGATATTTGGTACAATGATTTCCCTCTTTATACTCCCTATTATGTTTGCATGCTCCTACGGATCACCTAAGTCCCCTTTGCCACAGATCTGATAGAAAACTTCTGCTATGGTAACTATCAACAGTGACTATGAAGTCATATTAAGTTGATTCCTAACTTCAAGGAAAAGCTTTACACCTTCTGAGCACAGGCAGCCTTTTGTTCAAAAGTGCACCTTGCATGCAATTAAAAACAATTTAATTAGTATTCAATTCATAACTGTACCTTGTACCAACTTTATTTTTTACCCCTTGAAAGCTTTCCAAGTAGAGATTTTATTGATATTTAGTTCATTGATAGAACTATTAAATAGCATTCACTAAAAACTAGCCTTAGGAGATAAACTCAAACAGCTCCCTTCATTAAAATCTCCCTGTTACCAAGTCAATTTCAAGCACGTCAAATGAGTAAGTTAAGTGTTAATCGCATAGATACCCTTAGTTAATTTTTTTTAATCTTAAATAGATATGTGCCACTATGCCAAATGCCCTAGAGATACCTCAACATTTTATATACTTGATTTTACCAGCCAGACATGTAACCTATTCAAATAAAACTTTTCTTTTGACAGGATTCATTTTCCAGAAACCAACATTACTTTTGTTTTGTTTATCCTGATTCACTGCTATGCTTGAATCAGTATCAGCTCATCCATACTCTAGTTCTGTGAATTCACCTAAAAACGATAAGTTCTGGAGCTGTCCCTGTAGAAGAACCTCCAAGTTCCTTTATTTTGGTGGTTTTCTTTAGAGTCAATATTAGTACTTGAGATGCCTCTTCAAACCACTTTCTTTAAATTTAGGGAGGTGCATGAAAAAATTGTTTTGGTTTGCTAAACTGTAAATATTTGCTTTAAGCAAATGTAGCCTTACAGCCCTTGTTAAAACAGTAAAATTGATGTTCTCTTATTTTTGTAAAGGGGAGGACTCACATTTTATTCCAAGTACAAAAATATTTATTAAACCTTTTTACCGTTTCCTGTATCACCATTTAGTTTTCCCATCTTTACCTTGCAATTGACTGGCACAAGACTTATGGACTGAAGGGGGGGAGGGCAGGAAGTGATGTGCTGCAGTTTATACAGGTTTAACCCTGGTTTTTAATACAAGTGGCCATTCACATTTCATTTGTTTCTTTTTAGACCCCTCATCATTGCCTTTACATAACACTTTAATGATCATAGAGATGAATGTGTTTAATGCAGATTGTAAAGAACAACTGTATTCCTTTTACATAGCCCTTCACTGTTTTTGCCGAAATCTCTCTTTATATTAACCATGGGAAATAGTCAGAAAATGGCAGATCCTCACAAACATACCTTTCTCCATTGAAGACAACAAGGAAATGCATATTAGCCGGGCAGTAAACCAAGAGATAACCTACATTTAAAACAGTCATAGGAGTCCCAGAGGAATTGAGGAACTGGGTCACAGATTGAAAGGAAAAAAAAGATAAGCAGCAACTGTTATTTTGTAATTTTATCTGGCTAGGGCAAATAAAGGTAGAGCATGAGAAATGACTCCTAAATTTCAAGGAATGAACTCAGTCTGGCACCTCTGAAGGAAGAAAATGGGCAGAGAAAGCCCTTATAGAAAAAGCAACAAAAGAAAATGCCATACTGTATTTATTAATTGCAGCTTAAATCTTCCAAACTAAGTATTTAGGAGTACTTCTTTCTTGGTTTAGCAGTGCAACCTAAACAATTTGAATATTAACAACATATAAAACATGAAAAGCCATTCCCCCTAAATAAAACTAGGCATTATCAAGCAAGTCAGCTGCTATGGTGGTAAGTGCTTTTGACAGACTTGTGCACCTACAAGTATTTTTAGATTTGTATCTCCAGGTACTTTAAATGTTTTTCTTTACTTGAATGTCATAATGTCACAGGAGGATGCCTTTCAAAACTGAAATTAAAATAGAGAAGTACTTAGATTTTAAAAAAAAAAACCTCTCATTACATTTTTAGTCATGGAATCCCTTACTTACATGTATTTTCATCTTCTCTCAACTGTTTTTCACTAAATTATTATCAAAAGCCCGCTGATATGTAGCTGAGAGTGCATGTGTGTGGGAGCATGAAATCCTTTGGTGTACTCCTCAAAGTACACTGAAAACTGCTTCACTGTATCATTAAAAAAAAAAAGAAGCCATGCTCTAGGACATGGTCTCCAACAAGCTAGTTTCTGCTGGCCAAAGTTCAAACATTTCAGTTATCACTTGAAGACTCTGAATAAGCAGTTCTCACAGTAAATAAGGTAAATTATTGCAAATAAATTAAATCAAACTCCCTACTGTAGTCTTTCACTCCCAGTACAGACAGGGTATGTGATGACTGCTGAAGTAATGTACTTTACCCTGAGGGGAAGTTAGGGAAAGAGGCACTCCTGTACACAGTGATGCTCCAGATGACTGTGGAACAGTTTTTGTTAAGTCTAAAGGGGTTCTTCTTAATTCAGGAATTATGCAGAGTCCACGCTTCAGAGAACACCAGGAGAGCACGAAAAACTAGGAGCCCAAAATAAAGATACACTAGAATCTTTTAGGTATGACGAGAGGGCCTAAATGCAGTTAATTGAAAGATCTTACTCCTCTCAACAGGTATACAACACTTAGATATTTATGTTAAAATCACAAAAGACAGAGCAAAAATGGTTACTGAATCATTATTTTTTATCTCTAACACTAAAGGTAAGATTTTTCTTCTCCTTCATTTAGAAATTTCTATTTCCAGTAGTTTCTGACTTAAGTTTGTTAAATACTATAGTTCAACCTGCTTGGTGAGCTTGCTGAAATTTTAGAAGCAGAAGATACCAAAGTGAGAATTCACATCTATAAATTACAAGCAAATTTGAATAGTGTATGGGAGAACAAAGATCAAATCAGAAATGAAAAAATGCACTCATTTACAGATAGGTACACTGGACTACAGTTGAATTAAAGTACTTGTCTTCTAAATGGAATCACACTGGTTTGCAGTAATTCCTTTGCCAAGCCATCAACCTAACTGGCAGTGTTGTCTTACCTGAAACTGAGCCATTAATGCCAGTGGATTATTTTGACTGTTGTCAAATGTCAAAACATCAAAGACTCCAACACAATTAACTCGTAACCTTTAGGAACAAGAAGAGAAAAGGAAAAATTGCCATTAAACATAATTGGTTACTCAATTTTTCCTCTAGCATTCATGGAATTGTTTGATACAATAAAAGCCATTGGTACTTAGCAAATTACTATGCATCAGAAAAGACTGATTTTACTATTTGATAAAATGCACAGACAGTGTTCAGTTTACACATAAATCAACAAATTTCTAAACTGACAGTGATGGGTCTGATCTGTAGTTTGAGGATAATGTATGTCTTCCCAAAATGTTTTAAAAGACCTCTAAAAATCCAAAGTTACAAGCTCTAGCACACTGCCTCATGCCAGCTGAGAGAGCTTAGTAGCTAGGTATCAGGTGCACAGTCAGCAGCTGCACACAGAGCGCAGTGAGACCAAATGCTTTAATTACCTTGTTTTGCCTGTTACCAGAATCTTTGTTGGATCCATAACTCTGCATGCCAGTCCTGCTGTGTGAATGGTCCGTAAGGCAGAACTGAGCTGCACAATATATGCCCATATCAAGGACTCTGGAAGCAATCCCGCATGCTGCCGTGGCAGAGGTCCATCATGCTGACCTAGAACCAAAACATGGTAAGCATCAATAGAAGGCTGCTGTGCAAAAAGAAAAGTACAGCATTTTGAATCATACAATTAACTCACATGTTCATTTAACTCTTTATAGTCCTTGAAAGATGTCTATTTTGCTTTAAAGATGAATTTGAGAATATATTTTTCTTCATTGGTTGGTTTCATTTGTGGTTTTTTGAAAATATTGGCAATTCATTAGGCATTATTATTTTCACTCTCATATTCAGGAAAATGACATTTTGAAGTTTAGAATGAGCATTGGTTGGAAATTGCTCAAAGTTGTTGGTGTATCAAAATACGTGGGTGCTTCGGAAGTAAAAACACCAGTATCCCGAAACAGAGTATGGACCACTGTAGCTGCGACATTTTACCTCCTTTATTGCAGGTAGGCTTCCCAACTAAACATCTACTATCATCTAATAAGAAAAAAATAACAAGCTAATTTCATATGACATGGGCAAATCAGACAAAGATTTGGTGGTTAAACATCACTGAACAAAACTTCATGCATGTTCTACTATGACACAGCCTCCTGACATCACTGCATGACCCCTATTCCATGGGTGATATGAAAGAAATGCATTGCTTCCCTTCCAAATGGATTTGTAGTTCTCCTTTCAAAAGTAAAACTCAATCTTCGCAAACACACATTCAAATCCTACATTACAAACAGCCTGAGTAATACTAAGTCACAGACGAAAAACTGAAGATATAGATAACAAATGTTATTTTAATTATGATGCGTGTAATTTAAGTAAGCTGGTATTGTTTGCCTGTCACAAAGTTGAAGCAGAAGAAAATACATCCAAAATAAGACAGTACATCTCAATTTCATGAACTGCAAGAGACATTTCAAGAGGTTGCCTCAGTACTGATTTTGCTAATTTTGAGACCAGTAATATCATCAGTATTAAGTAAAATCATGCAAGCATCTGATTGGTTTTGCTGTAAATTGACTGTGTTCTTCTCTAAACATCTTGCTTTTTCATTTGTCTTCTTTTTTGTTTGGGTTTTTTGGGTTGCTTTGTTTTTTGTTCTCGCTGTTTTTTGAGGTTGGGGATTTTTCTCCTATTTTCCTACACAACCATATCAGCAGCTGTGCATTTGACTAAAGTAAGCATGTGTATGCTTGCATGTGTACATACACACAAAATATATGCACAGTGAAAAAAGTGGAACATATTACTGATAATTTTTTACTTGGAAATTTTACTGACTTTGGGGTGATGGGCTGAGAATGTTACCAGCTTTCATTTGAGCTTTGTTTCAACCATTTTTGAAATTTCAATTTGCTTTTCAGGTTTAAGGTGCTTTGGTTTAGATTATGAAGATCAAGATGCTGAGTCCTTTAAAAAGCAGTAAGCCTGGCATGTCTATTGAAAGCTGACTATAGTGAGATATTGTTTGCTTCTTCTGGCCCCCGATGAATCATTATGCAAATTACTTCCCACGAAAACCATCATACCAGAAGTCTCCTGTAGCTAACTTTTTCCTTCATAATTCTTCTTCAGCATGACAAAAATTGTAACATAAAATGACTGAGGAGATACAACCCCCTGTATTAGTTGCGACTCTTTACTACTTGCTGTAGAATGCACTTATATTTGGTGAACAGCAACATGAGTAGTAAGTAACAGGGATGTGCATGGATACTGTAAGCCAGTTACATCTCTGTACAAAGGAAGTCCAGAATAGAAATGTTGCTATAATATCCCAAAGAGAGAAAAAAGCCAAAACTTGGCAGCTATTTTTCTGCATGCATAACAGTACCAGCCTTTCAATTTTCAAATGAAGGCAATGTAACTAAGAGAATATCCAATATATACTGAAAGACCAGAGTTCAATACAGCTTCTCCTCATCCATCAGAAGATCTCAAGCAACATTTTACTACTTGAAAAGCTTATTTGAGGCTACAGCCAAATCTAGGCTGCTGCTTTCACAACAGTTGACTGCACCCCACACTCACATACACTAAATATACAGGTTAAAACATGGGAAAGAATCAGCTTTGAAATGCCCTCTTACATATCTATCGATTCAAATAAGCATGATTAAAAGCAGTTCAGTTGGCTGCAATGGTGACTATAACGTATGTCCCAAGAGACACCAGACCTGCCGCAGACAGCACTTGAGCAAGGATCCAAGGAGATGAGACCCAAAAGCTTGCTCTTCAGGAGAGACACACAGTTGGAAAGCTTTCCAACAGTGCTGAACAAAAGGAAAAGCATCACAAGAATATAAGTAAACGTTACCCAAATGATCAGAGTATTACTCAAAACGTGGGGTTTTTCTAGAGATTCCATGGCTGATTTGCAAAAGCTTCCCACCACAGGCTGAATCTATGGCTACAACAATCAAAATTTCAGACTCTGTTTTTCCCACCTACTGCATGGCAGATTCACTCTCCCAATAATTTAATCTCTGTGATGTAGAACACAGTCACTAATGGAAAAGATTAAAAATTTAAAACCTGCCATTTCAAAAACACAGGTTATCCATTCTTTTTCCTTGCCACATTGGAATAAACATAAATAAATAATGCTGACACTTATTTTTTAGTTCTGTGGTATGCTGTTGACAACACAACAAAAAAATTACCCTCTGTACTGGTGTGCATGTGTATATTAAGATTTTGCTTGTTGAAAAAGGCATTCAAATGAAATTCTGTTCTCCAGAGCAAGTATGAATCCAGGAATAGTCCTGGGGTGGGAAGTAAGGCCTAGGAACACCAGCAGTAGGGCCTGCTTGACATCATCAGGAACACTGTCAGAAAGTACACTAAGAAACTGCAAATCTCACACAGTTATGAAGAAAAAGAAAAAAAAAATAGAAAAAAGACAGTGAAAGATTTAGCTGTTTACTATACTGAACTTCTCAGGCTTGTAAATCAATCTTTTACATTTAGAACTGCGAATTGTTCAGTGCTTACTTGGTGTTCCTAAGTTAAAGTACTGAAAACAAGACAAATGCAGTAGCCTTCATTTCTCCTCCATGGAAACTTGGGGTTTGGTTTTACATTTCCCAGTTTTCAATATACAGCAAGGTTCTGAACAACTAGAGTGCAGCAGTATTTTTTGTAAAAATTCCAAAGCTACTAAAAGCTTGAACTTACTTTGAAAAAGTTGCAGCTTTTGGCAAAGGTACTTTAGGATAATTATTAGTCACATATTTTGTCTTCAAAAACAAAAATGCTGACTTTCAATATTCATATATTCTTACTCCTCATCACACACTATTCATCTAGTCATCACACAATTTATTTCTTTTTCAATGGAAGGGGTATTTTATGAAAAAACATTCAGCACATGGGAATGCAAAAACGGTAAAGTCAGCAGAGAAGTCCATTTTTGTGCATGACATACTACTATTAATGTGTCAAATGCAAAGCAAGTTTCCCAGACCATGCTTATCTTCATCAGAAGGTATTTGTTTGCTGAAAAACAGAGACTGTGCTGCTGAAAACTACTAACAGCATGCACACCAACGTTTAATTACTCAGAGTATTTAAAAGCAGAGCAAAGGACATATCAAAGGCACGCTTATCTCTGCCAACCACAAAAACTCATCAGGACAAACCTTTCTGACAGCTGTCAATAGTTACTGTTAATTTGCCAGGATTTTCTGCCTGTTAAGTTTTAAAGTACATACATTCAGAATTTGATTTACTATTCAGTTACTGGTCTGTTAAGAGCAACATTTCAGTACTTTTGGGTAAACTTGTTAATGCAAAGAGAACATAATTTCAGCAGAGATAAATGCATTCATGCGTACTATAATCTGAAGCTAAGAAAGGTGGAAGAAAACCAAAAAGTTCCAGAACAACGGATTTAATGTTTAGAGTATGAAGTAGTGTTTTGAGGAAATACAAGAAGTGAGAATAAAATAAGAAGAAACTTTACAAATACATGTACTATGAGTAGCAATTAACTGAAAATTCAGATTCCTGATTTTAAAACATGTGCAAATTTAGTAAAATATGACAGAACAATGTTAGATTACCACACAGTACCATCTGAAGGAAGAGGAGATATCACTGAATAAAGAACAGAAGCAACAAATTCTACTGCATTCAGAAGTTAGAGACATTAGTTTACAATATAAAAATAATTGTATGCTGCTATTTTTCTCCCCCACACCAAATCTCTACCAAGATAGCTCTGTAACAGGGCCTGTAAATAACATGGCAAGAAGAAAACACCCAAGACTGACCACATTGACACCAGTGACATGCAAGACAGCCATGTAAACCATAATCCTCATCTTGTAACTATCAAGGTCTCATGTTGCCAACTGAAGTGTTCAACATAAATAAGGTTGCATACCTGAAATCAAATTCTCTGAGTTCACTGATCAGGTTCACAGTGTTGTGCCTCCTAAAACCTTTAAAAGCAATTGTACTAATCTGGGCCTCATGCTGCAGAGTACCCAACTTCCATCCATTCCCCTGCTTCTCTTGGGAGTCTCCTCTAGGCAGGCAGACGGCCAAGAAACTCTGTGAGGGGATGGAGAAAGGATCCGTGAAGGCAGGCAATTCTGAGAAATCAAGTTATAGGTATGCAATCTTATTTTTCTTTCTTTCTTAAATTGCTCCTTCTACTGAGGACCAGACTAGGAAATAGCAGTTATCAAAAAAAGAAAGGCCAAAGCAAAGATATGCAGAAAGATTTGGCAAAATTTGGAAATTCAGGTGACTTTTCCCCTAATTTATCTACTAAAAAGATTGAAAGAGCAGGTAGTAAGTGCCATAGTCAGGAGACAGTTACCTTCCCAACATATCCCTGTAAGTTCTGTTGTAACAGCTCATTTTAATTAAATCATACTTTGGTTTGAACAGACATTAATTACTTATTTCCAACTTCCCAGATTATTCCTGCCTATAAAAGGAAGTTCAAGTAGGCCAAATAAAGGGTCCAGATAGCCCATGATCCTGTTTCAAAGACACACACTAAAATCAGCTTGCCATGAATACTGAAGTGTGTAAACAAACAAGTAGAATATTCTGTTAGCCTCCAGTGATTTACAGCCCAGAAGTATATAATGTCTTTGCAGTCCCCAAATATTTCTCCTCCATGAGTAAGCCCACTTCCTCCTTGAACCTAGGCAAATGCCCACAATAATCTGTGAAAGTTCCATAGCTTAATTTTCTTTACACAGGTTTTGAATTTGCTACCTGTCTGGTTTCATTGGTAAGTCCTTAGTCTTAGGCTGGAAGAAATAATAAACTTTTTTATTAATTTCTTCATTATTCCAGAAGATTTTTCAGACCATATTCCAGTCATTTTTAACCCTATTATATTCCTTTTCATCTTCAAAAGCATAAAAAGCATTATTCTACTTTGCTGTTTTTCATTCAGCTGCTTCCCACCTTCGATCATCCCTGTCGCCTCTTCTCAACTTCTTTGCTGCACTTCTACACCCTTCAAAATACAGGAGGAGGACCACAGCTACAGATAAGAGTCTATCAGGTACACACATCTTGAATACAATGTCTACCATTTCACTGCTCTTTTCTTAATAAGCTACATCAACCTATTTCCTATTTACAGCTATTCAGCAAGAAGACAGCATTTTCTTCAATCTACTTAACTGTAGTCCCAGACCTATTACTGAGTGGCAGCAGTCACAACAGAGGCCATCATTTCATGTTTAAAACTAGTTACATTTTTCCTTTGATCACATTGGTTTACATGACATCACCTGCTGTATTATCAGTAGGAGTTCCAGTCTTGTAAGATCCTTCTGCAATCAATCACAATTGGCCTTTGTTTTTAACAATCCAAATAATTTGGTATTACCAGCAAACTTTGACAGACCATTTATCTTCAGAGCAAACAAGCAAATATGTTAAGAAATACAACTGCCAGGACATCATCTTGTGAGACCCATCAGTGATCTTCACTGTTCACTCTTTCTGTTTCCAATATTCTAACCAGGCATTAATCTGAGAACTTGCTCTGCCATATTAGGTTCTTTTAAAGACACTGTTGGACACCACTGAAAATTCCAAGGTCTTATCTACTGGATCTTCCTTTAAAGAACTTTGATAGATTAATGAGACATGACTGCCCTTTATAGGACCACAACCTAATTATTTTCCAGTGTGACAAAAGAATGTGTTCCCAAGAGTTTTATTGTAACTTCTATTATTTTATCTAGAACAGACATCATTCTTCTATGATTCTCTAGAGAGATACATGAACGTAGCAAGGACTGATTTACATTGAAATTGAAAACCATGACTGGGAAACACTCAGAAGTCCAGTCCTGCACGTAACAGTCATTAACTGGCAGTAGATCTTCCAGTTTTATCTCACCAAATGAGTTTCACATCAGGTTTATTGAATCCCTAATTGCATTCTCTGATTTGGCAAAGGATATGACACATCAAACTAGGGTTTCCTCCATCTGAGATATTACCACCAAAATCAGTGGTGGAAATCAAGTTCCATCTCCACTTATACTGGTCACCTCAGTGCAAAGTCAGTGAGAATTATGCAGTATATAATATATCCACAAGTTTTTGAATGTATATAAGGTTTTCTTCAAGTCTTTGAAGATATTCACACACTACCAAAACACTATACACTCTGATGTAAAAGACAGCCAAGTGAAATTCTATAACTCAATCTTTGAAACAGTTTGAATTCACAGGTAAAAGCTCTAATTTCAAAAGGCACAAGAACGTAAAAAGCCTTAGCTTCTATTTCTCTTCTTATGCTGGCAGCCTGAAGACATTTTGGGAAGAACTTCTCTAATTAGAAAGAAAAAAAAAAAAAAAAAAAAAAAAAAGGCCACATCACAGTCCTCTGGTCATCCCTGGTGCTGGATCTAATTTCAGGGCTGGTCCTGCATCAAGCAAGAATTTGGTCCAAAAAAGCTCTGTGGGGTATTTTTCTGCCTTAAGTCTTTCTGTGATTCCATTTAGCAGTGACCACCTTTCTTTCTCAGCATGGCACTGTTGTGTTCCAAACACCTGACTGCAGTTTGTAGGACTGCGGGGGTCATGAACTGGTCCTAACAGAATGATTGACAGCACACTGTTTCGGAGAGGAAGAGGCTTTAGCCACAAGCACATGAGCTCTACTGGGCTACTTGCTGAGCCACAGACCATTCTGTGACAAATCATCTTTTTAAGAACGCTGATGCAGTTTTAGTGACTCCATTGAAGCTACATATAAACATGATAAAAAAAATTCAGACCTAAGATGTGAAGTTGGTGTCTGAAAAGAATATGGTACAGGGATTTTTCAATCCATTTCATGTCTTAACTAGTACTTCACTTTCAAACCATCAAACAAAATACTGTCTAATTATTCCTCATAATACATAGTGCAAAAAAAATAGAAGAGCAGGACCCCCTAAACAGCAAGCATTAAATTGGCATAGCAAATCTTCTGAATTTTGGAATTATCACCATTAAATGTTAGGTGTTACCTGTTGACAGGTGTTGGCAGGTGTTACCTGCAATAAGGACACCAGAGCTCCTGGCTCCCAGTTTTGTTTCAACTTACTTCTCTTTCAAAGAGCTGTAATTCCCTTACATGCTGACATCAATTTTATACTTGCTTGATAATTTTTAAAAATCTTACAAATAGGAGGTGAAGAAGAGTTCTCTTACATCAATCAGTTTATGGTATGACAGAAGTGATTAGCGAAAAAATTAAGCTGCACAACTATTTGTGACTAGATGTTTACTGCTGAATTATTTGAAACAGTGTACAGAAGTATTATATGATAGTGTCGTTTCCTTACCCCATTTCCGTTTTGTGAAATAGGAATCAGCACTAGGGTCATTGAAGTGTCTGCTCATCATAGTCTCTCCTCCAGCATGAAAATCGTATGCAAACACTAGAGCTTAAAAATAGAAACAGGTGATATTTATTAACTCAAGCACATTTGAAAAATGTAGCAACACATCAGCTAGGGAGTGGGGGGGAGGGGCAGTGGGAAATTAAAAAGAAAAACTTACAATGTTCTCCAAAAGCTTTAGTGGTAAACACTTCACGTAATGTTACGATATTTGAGTGCTGAATCTTTTTCCACATGTCAACCAATACCATGCACTTTGTGTTAACAAGACGAAAACCTAGGAAAAAATGAAACCCGTGGTTTAAAGTATACTGTTTAGAATGAGAAATTTTTACTTTAACATTTTATCTGAAACTGCTGAGAAATAACCAGACATTAAAATATGACTGGTATGCTTAGAAATGCTAGTCCTACTGAGACAACTCAATTTTTCTCACCGTGTATCCTCCGAAGGCAATATGGCAGGTCATCTTTACTATTTACAGCTTTATAGCACGATGTAATGTACCCAAAGTTACTTGTTTTCTGTATCCGATTGGGCGGTGGCAGTGGTTCCAAAGGAAAGAGACTGTGGTAGCTGTCCACTTCCGCAGGAACTGCTAAAATCAGTTTATACACAGAAACACATGAGGCCTCAGCTGACTTTGAGAAAGTTACTGTGTAGCAGAGAAAATTAAAATGACTTTCACTAATATATAAATCATCTCCATCATCAGTAGTGTGCACACCATGCACAGTCGGTGCATGTGAAGTTAAAAATCACTATTTTTGCTTTAATACCAACATATTGGTAGGGTCCTAGAAGTGATCTCACAGAGCTAGAATTATTGTGTTTAGAAAAGGTGTATACCAAGTAACATCAACAGAACAGACGCACAGTTCCATCTGCCATTTTCTCATATACCTTAGAAATTTACTGTTATGAAGATATTTCCTTGGTGTTTTTACTACACTGATTCAATAATAAGCACCAATTTCCATCCAGGTTTCATACCATAGTAAGAACCTCATTTTCATCAGAAAAGAAAGCAAGTATCAGTCTTATATGTTTAAATATACTTGGTTAGAAAACGGAGAGAGAGGTGCTAAAGGTTTACAAGTCAGATTAAGAGATTACCCTGACACTTCATCTGGATTAAACACTAAACTGCATATTTTTAACTCCATCATTATCCTATTATGCACACATTTGAGAAGATACTGCAAGCAAACACTGTTTAAGTCGAGCTGTATAATGTAAATTCCCCAAAAGCCAAATCACAGTAAATAGTACATGGTTCTTTTGCCTGACAACTACTACAAAGCCTTCTCTGATATACCAGCCAAGTAACTTCAAAACAAACTGCTCTGCTAGTTTAAATACAACCTTTGAAAAATACATGCATTTTAAAAAGTATCTAATATCTACAAAACAATACAAAACTGTTCTTCACAAGGCTTTACTGCCTTAACGATTTTTCCTTTCTCAGCAATTTGAAATATTCCTAAATATTAAGGAGTTTAAGAATGGAAGAAAATTACAATAGAAGACAGAAAGAAAAATTCGTATTTCTGAAACACTTTGCATTTGGTTAATTATGGCCCAGGCTGGTGATTAAAGCTCTATGAAAAATTAAAAACAGGCATTTTTTGTAAGACGTTGTTAATATAGATGAATGTGCATGTTGCACAAAAACATGATCACTGTTAAAGAGTTTTGAGAAACACTCACCAGGAATATCAGCCTGATCAATCTGGGCCATAGTTATTAAGTGTCTGTTGATGAGTTCCTGAAGGAAAAATTAAGTTAAGTGTTGAACATTATAATTCAGCTTGTTATTTTTGATAATTTAAGAAACCACTGTCTTTGAAGCACTAGCTACCTACACTAAAATAGAGAATAGATGCAAGTGTTAGGGCACAGAGGGTCAGAAATCCACTAGCTTGAAAATCTGAATGACAAAATACCTAAATTCTTGAAGAAGCTTCAGGAAACATTTGCTATAGCTGGCACTGACAAAGGCATCTACTACAGCAAAGCTGAAATTAATAACACTCACAGCCAGCCTTGCAATGATGAACCCTGAGGAGAGCTCTTCAACTAACACCTGCATACACTTTTATTTCAGTGGGAGACTTTAAAACTGAATAGTATTGCAGTTTAAAATAATGCTACAAAAATAAATTCATGCATACCAAAAAACCACATCAAGAATAGTACTGAGCTGAATAGTAAATCATAGCATGCAGATGAGATTGCAGTCATATGTTGTAACTCACCCCCATCCCCTGTTGTACTCCACCTATTACATTTGATTTTTCAAGTTTTCCACAGGGAAAACTGCACAGATTTCAAGTGTCTATTTCTCTTCTACCATTAGTAATTTTCTATTTTTCACCAAGACACGCAATTTTCCTTTAAACTCTCTCCCATCTTACCTGTCTGAGCTCATCTGCCATGAAGAAGGAAGGTGCATTTGCTTTTGGCTGCATGTAAGCAACATGAGGTGCAGCTGGATGGTAGATGTGGTAGTTTGGAAAAACCTAAAAATAAAAGATTTCAAGAAACTTTAAGTCCTCCAGGAAAAGGTAAACAAAGAGAGTTTTCTGACTCTCAGTTCAAACTACAGAACTATGAAATCTTCGTGTACAGTACAAGTTACAAATACGTTGTCAGATATGTTACAATGTTACAATTTTTTATGTGGTATTCACTTCTAATTATTTCAAGGGAGAGGGAGGTGTATGTGTATATGTATGTACACAGTTATTTTAACACTTTGTAACTGACTTTTCACCATCGCTGTAAATCTAAGAGCTATTTAACCTATAAAAATAATATCACTTCTTGATGTTTTCTCATTATGTGTATATCCACAGAGACATGTAGAATGCTTTCTTGCTATTACTGTGTTAAAACCCCAGAAAGCTCTCTACACAGCTGTACATGAAAAAAAATAAGTAAAAATTTCTCTGGTCCTTATATTTCAGTGATTTTCAGAGAACAACTAAAATAACTAAAAGGCCTAATCTTGATACAGAATAAGTGCATTAATAATAGCATTAAAAATAATATCTGTAGTATCAACCAATTCAGCACTTACAAACTCCAGACAGTTGTGTATTAAAAGGCAACATACCATTCCTGTGAGAGGTGCTGGAGTTGTATCAGTGTAGAAGTATGTTGTTCCACCCACTGTTTCCTTCTGGATCACCTGGCCAGTAGATGGAGGCTGAGAGACAGCGTTAGCGACAGACGCAGAGGCACTAGTAGGCACCATATAGTTTGCTGGGTTAGGAGTATGACTTCTTCTTCGAGGAGCAGGAGATGTATGAGGAGTTATTTTGGGAGAATGAAGAGGAGAAGATCCTGCTGACAGTGACATTCCTTAAAGAAACACAAGAAGATATTCTTGATCAAATCTGTCATCAAAAAAATTAGCAATTTCAGAAAAGCAGCCTTCACTACCAACAATATTCTGAGCAGGTGAGACACTTAGTTCCTCATACAGATATAGAAATTCTTGAGTTAAAACAGTAAGAGCATGACTGAACAGATGTATTTTCCCCAAAATCTTTGCTTAGTGTAGAGAAATAGGGCTTGGAAACTTACAATACACATGAAGAACTGAAATGAAAAACATAAAAGTAGCTGAAAGGGGAAGATAAATCAAAATAATGCTGTGTCTAAAAGACAGTTCCTTAAATTGCAAAAAGAGAATATTATTGACTATTAAGTGAGCATTTACCTAACAGTTACATGAGCAGTCAACGGAGTTTGCTTAGCTGTAACTCACTTCACCTAATTATTCATGTACCTTTTATTAGAACTCCACAGCTAAAAATATCTCCAGTAATACAGCACACAAATAAGTGCATTAATAATACACAATATGCTACTATTAATAATTTCAGGGGAGTAATTACTTATTTTCCTGTAATTATTATATTTCAAAGTCATCCTCCAAAAGATCTATTTGATATGTAAAAATAGGTAACATCTCATGATATGAAGTCTATTAAACATTCCTGTTGGGATTTTCTAATTTATTTTAAATTATTTTATTGGCTGGTGTTCAACATTACAGGAGCAACCTCACTGACACCTGAGAAACTCTGCTTCTAAACAAAGTGCAGTAATGTGAGAAACAAGGGCAACTTTTTTGCACACACTTTTTAGTTACCAGTCTAATTACTTCAAGAGTTATTGCATGCAGAATTCTCAGATCTGCTTATTTATAAAAATTAGGCGTAAACTAGACGTTCCAGGGTGCTGCTGTGGAAGAGACAACCCTTCAAAAAAAAAAAAAAAACAACAACTCCTTGCAGACTTACTAGCACAAGACCTGACATATTCAGTTGTACAGCTCTACACGGAGGAAAATATCTTTTAAAATTATTATTGCTCAGCTCAGACTGGGATGTACTTTCTCTTCTATACAGCCAGAACTGTATTAGTCACATTAAATTGTTTTCTTGAAAGGACAGAAGATACACAGCTTTCATATTTAGCATTCTACTAACAGCTGAGAATTCTTCCCTAAGAATTTTTAGTTATTACTCAGATATTTGATTAAATTAATTCCGTAAGCTCTAGTAACCCGAGTAATTTAAGCAAATATCCAACCAATGAAATCAGGAGGAATTTTTTTTGCATACACACTTTTTAGTTACATACACTAATTTAACTTCAATCATGAGCTACTGTATGCAGTTATGAAAATGCATCATCAGTAATGCATAGGAGTGATTTCACACTCATATCATATCCCTAAAGTAATCTCATCCCTCTTACATTTCATTTTTTTCTTTTTTAAAAACAAAAGACAAAAGCAAAAAATTTTCAGTATTAACAAGCAAGCAGTAGCTTGGGAAAATTTACTTGGAAGCTATATTATCCTAATGATATTAATAGAATATTTGTAACCTTTCATTTACTCCTTTGACATCTCAAAAACCATGTTTATTAACTCAGCACAATTCTCTTCTGGTTCCTCAAAAGTGAATAGTTCCAACAAAATTAACAAGATTTTCAAAATGTAACTGTGGTAAAATCATATGCCTGTCTTCTTAGTTGTCTTTTAAGTAATTTATTCTTTTTATAAAAATGTAAAATATAAGAATATTGAAAGAAGTCCGTACTTTTCTAGGCTAGAACTTTATATTAATACATGTTCATGTGCATACACACACACCTTTTAGATAAGCAATATTGTAGAATATTGCTGATTAGTGTACTAACTTAAAAAGTGAATTATAATAAGCACTGCTAAATGGTAACATAAAATAGTCTCCTAAAATCTTTTTGGAAATTAACTGTGTGACCGTAAAATGTTACATATTTTGATGGCACAGTTTCTGCTACGAAAGAAAGTAAGTTCTCATTAAGGTGAAAGGTTACCTTAAGTGACCGAACAATTCTGAAATATTTCAACAGTGTCTTAGGTTGCAATACAGGATGTGACCAAAAGTATGTATTCTATCACCATCTGTTGAAAACAAGTGGGGCAGTGAGAGATATCCTCTGCTAATGGGCCACCTGTTATTATCAGGTGGGGCAGTCATCCTTGTCTTTTCCACAACCCATCCTTCCTCCAGAAAGATATCTTCTGTTAATGGGCCATTGGGTGCCACAGCATGACTGATAAAATGACATCATCCCATTGGGAGATGCTCCAGCCAGGGGGAGGAACCAAGCCTTTCCTACCTAGATAAAAACTGAGATTTGGAAGAACCAAGGCAGCCTTTTTCCACTGGATTCCAGAGGAAAACTGGACCTTTCCACATCATCACTGGACCTTCGGAAGAAAACTACACCCTTCTACAGGAGCACTGCTTCAACTGAACCACATCTGTCATCCAGGAGGATGCAGCCACCATTTAATGGGACTGCTACCAACACCCTGACTGATGGGGCGTCAGGTTGTATTCTGACTCTGTCAGTGTTTTTGGGTTTGTTCTCTAATACTGTACTTCTATTTTAATAACAGTAAAGAACTGTTTACCCTATTCCCATATCTTTGCCTGAGAGCCCCCTTAATTTCAAAATTATAATAATTTGGAGGGAGGGGGTTTACATTCTCCATTTTAAAAAGAGGCTCCTGCCTTTCTTGGCAGACACCTGTCTTTCAAACCAAGACAAACAGCTACTGTAAAATTTGTTACATTTTAAGCAAAAGACTAAAACACAAATGCATTCTTAATGCACTGGGGGAGAAGATCAATTTCAAAGGAAACAATGTATTAGTATTAACAAGCTGGAGGATGACTAAAGTGGCCATTTAACTGAAGGAGTTCCACAGTTTATGATATCTAAGAGCTGCCTTCATCAATGGAAAGTTACTGACATGTCTTTTTCACTCTATTCCAATAAAGTATTATTAACAGAAGTCCTTGCACCACATCATCCCAATCCAGACAGGAATAACTGGCTTCAAGAACAACTCAGTAAAACAACCAACTGTGGGGATCATGAAATGAGAACTCAGCAGCCTTCATATATATTCACAGAAAATTAACTGAAGACTGCTCTGCTCTCAAATAAACACTATATGTACAAGACAGTAAGTAATATCTTACAGAAAAGTGAAGATTTGCAACTTGCTAAAATTATAGTACTGCAAGTTTCCCAGAAGAAAAAAAGATCTCTGGTGTTTTTCACAGATGAATACTTGCACACATAAATCCTTAATGTCTTTGCAAAAGTATTAATGCAAGATTGAAAAAAAGCATCACAGCACTATACAAATCCTTTCAGATGGCCTTCCAGTCTAGTTAGGTCTCATTTTGAAAGGACATTGAGAGTTCAGTGAAAATCATCTGGCAGGCAGAACATATGACCTCCTTATTTGCCAGTATGCATAGTGAGTTCAGGAGATGAAAGAAGCTTGACTAGAGTTTGGTTTTATTCTACTAGAACAATATACTACATATGCTACAAGAATTTTGCTCCTAGTGCAGTGGTGGGTAAGGACAGGCTGAGACAACAAATACTCAAAGTGATTCTTCTGAGAGACTTGCATTACATTCTGCACATCTAAATAACTAGTGGAAGTCCAGTATAACAACAACTAAAAAAAGGAAAACTCTCAATACAGTGAAACTTATGCATATTTAAGTACTTAAGCCAACTAACAGTGTGCACAAACTCAAACAGGTATCACCAATTTCATTAGGATTTCAATCAGTTAAAAGCAAAATAATATTAATATTTAATCATAACAAATAGAATTAGGTTAAAGTAAAGGAAAATAGTTATATTAACAAGTGATTATATATTCCTACTTACTCATACTCAAGGAAAAGGATATTACTAAATATACAACAGTAATAACAGAACCACACCTCACAGAACTAGGCTGGTTTTAATAGCACCGTTTATATAAATGCCTATTCACTTAACGGCCTAAGAAAAAATGAGCTTTAAAAATCTATTTATGGTTTACATATATATATATGCATATATATATATACACACGTGTATATATATATATATATGTATGTCTCATATCAGTGATCTTGACAAATAACATTAAGCTTTCCCTACGAGAGAGTTCAAGAGTTCCCTATACTAAAACTCAAATTAAAATGCCAACAGGAATACTATGACAGACATCAAAAAGTTTCAAATTGTCCCTCCTGAGACTTTTCTACCAGGAAAGGTGGCACTCCATTACTTGTCTTGGGGAATCTTAATATACTTCATGAAGAAGTCAAATACAATCCAAATACAATCTTAAAAGATCAACAGCAAGGGGAAAAGGCTTCTTTAACTTTTATATCTAAAAAGAGGTGGCACGATATGCAGCTGTCAGTGTTACATCAGCATGTAAATGGTTGTGGGATTTTAAGATCTTTCCCCAGCATTCATAGTGAATGTGCAGGCTACCCTACACACATCTGCAGCTCCTGATGCTATTCTTCTTCAGTAAAGAGAGAGATCATACTTACATATCCCTCTTTATATTTTCATTTCCTGACTTTTTTTTATTTTTGAAGTTTCATTCTGACTGAGGAATGGGAAATGGCAGACTTTGACATGCATTTGAGACAATCCTCAGACATTTTATGAGATTTATGCTTCTAATAAAGCTTTGTAGCACACAATGTACTTGAATTAAAAGCTAGGTTGTATTTTAAACCTGATCATTCACACAGATAATCAGGATCAAAGGACATTAAGCAAGATCTCTTAATGACTCAGTATCTACAGTTTTTTGATTGAATGAGAATTCACAACTCAGTTATGCAGGATTTTGTGACTGCGGTGTTAGGGTGTTAACCCTTTAGTTGCGGCGGAGTAAAGAGACACAGTCACACAGTCATTCTCGAGATGAAAGAGAAGGCGAGAAGACAAAGTTTATTCAGAAAACTCACTGCTTAAGTAGCATGACTCGCAACAATGAGAACAGAATAAAGATGATTGGTCCAGAGAGAAGACACCCCATTCCCAGGGTCTGTTAACAGCAAACAGGTGTCTTTATTTTTATTATTAATTTCTCGGTGTTTTTACCAATTTATCTTTCCTGGGAAAGGCTTCTTGGCCTTCAGCTGCAAAACAGCTTATCACCCTGAGAAATGGTTCAGAGAACAGAGCTGAAAGGCTCGGGCCTGGAATAATTTTCCAGTCAGTTCTCTAAAAGGATACTACAGGATTTCATTAAGCTCACGTGTATGCAAATCAGCTGGCCTACAATATTAAAGGTTTTAAAAAAACCTTTAAGTTTTGCCTACAAGTTTAGTAATTTACAACCATATCCCTATGCCTCTAATTTGTGTAACACATTCAGAGGTCAAAAATTAAACATTTAACATTTTATCACTTTAATGCTCTGTACTTTAGAGATACCTCAGACTAATGGGTAAATTTTTAAAAATGACAAAGGAAAGTAAATTATAATATCAGATTATTTCAAGAACTTAAAGTAGAATCCTTACATTCATTAACTATTTCTTTTTATCATAAGCTTTCTATCAGGTCATTAGCATTATAGTTGTGTATTTTCAAGTTAATTAAATCTACTTCATTCTCTAAACAATCTGAATCACCAATTCTTCCTCTTCATTTTAACAGGAAAAAAGAATTTTAGAGTCTCTTTGCCTTCTTCTATTCTTACATTATTCTGGAATGGCTGCAGAACTTCCTCTGCATCATATTTTCTGGAATGGCTGCAGAACTTCCTCTGCATCATATTTGATCCAGGAGGCTGGAACAAGCTCTTGTGGCCTTCAGCCACACAAACCACCTGAGCTGAAAGTGCTCCATCTTCAACTGGGGCTGCAGGCTCTGAGAAGTACACTCCTGCAGCTCATCATCATCAAGTGGAGATGTGTCAACTGGACACAAGCACAACACCTTCACACTTCTGGCTCCTAAGCCTGCAGGTTCAGACTGGCAGCAGAAATGGCATCTCCTACGTTCTGCATAAGCTCAGAACCCGACTTAGACTAAATCTAGAAGCAACAGCAATTTGCTGTCACTTCCATCAGAGACAAAGGCATCATTCTTTAGGTATAACCTAGGCATTTTTCACTACTGGGGGCTATACATCTGTTCTCTCTCAAGTTCAACACAGCAATGATGTCTTATCACTTCAATGACATTAATTAATTTCCTTCATACACTGTGTTGCATATTTTAAAGACAATACTCTAATATAGCTGCACAGGACTAAGTAAGATAAGCTTGTTAGCAAAAGTGATATTTGAAGACTCTCAACTTCTTAAAAAATTTCCCACACAAATGACAAACAGTGTGTTTGCTAGCAAAGAAAGGGAGAAGTAATAACGTAGCATTCTGGTGAGTTTATGGAAAAAGACTTTGGAAATGGTAAATGATATCTGTTTACAACTCTCCAGTGAAAAAATTTTCTCTCACCACTTGTGTAAGTTGCATTTTATATCACTCTATTTCCATATTCTATTAAAGGCCACCAAGATGAACATGACTCTGTTGAGATGACCCTAGAAAGCACTTACATAAGTAAACATGTGAATGTAGGAGTAACCTCCTTCCATGCTACATCCTAATCGATGCATCAGGCATGAATTCAACAAGTTATCCACTAAAGTATTTCAGGTTTTCCCTGTCATATTTTTCAGTATTTCTGCAGTATTGTTGACAAGACAGGCAGAACAAATATTTGCCAAGGACAAGAAATACTAGATGTCAAAAGTGTTTTTGATTAATACCTACCTTTAGAGAAATCTCAGAAATTAGTTATGTGAAAGAACTTAAATTTTTCCATCATCAAGAAGGAAATCAAAGGACTGTTTTCATAATTTACATACGTTGTTACAGGTGAATAAAACTATGGAAGTCTTAAATACTCCTACTACATTTCCTTATTTCACCTGAAATTTTGATTTCTTCCAGTACCCTGTAAATTACAATATGCAATCTTAATCTCACATAAATACTTAAATCTGCGAAGTTCTTCTACTGGAGGGTATGCACCCTTTACTAGAAGGAGACTAATCTTTATTCAAAGGAAAATTCTTGTAACTCTTTATATGGGTTTCATTTGAATTTGTTTTCACTTACTGAAAGCCAACAGATCTCAATCATTTTTTCATGACAACTTCGGAATGTATTTCAGTATTTTTTTATTCTGTTATCCAGTATGAACAGTATGATGTCACTGTTATCCAGTATGATCTAAGTGGTGAAGTTTCCCCACACAAAGATAATGTTTTCTTATTTAAAAGCCTAATTTTATAGAAAGAGCACCTCCTAGCTGACCTTGAGGTAACAGGAACTTCTGTGGATGGACCTTGTCGACAGCTTTAATGTTGACATTTAAATAAAAATAAATGTCTGTGACCATATTTACATAGCACACTTAGGTTCAGAGATTTTTACATTGAGAGAAGAAAAGCTTCTAGAAGAATTCAGAGAATCCAACCAAGATCCCTACTTTGAACCATATTTTCATTCTAGCTATACAGGAAGAGCAGGGAAACAAGCCAACTCTGCCTGAAGTTAGCTCTTATGAATACTCCCCCATCCCTCTTGTCCATAAACAAACAATAGTATTTGAGGCTAGTAAATTTGCAGCATTGGTATCTATATGTATTTTTAGGAGCTGAAATTGTTGTGCGAACTTCTTTCATCAGTGTTACTTATCCTTTTGAGTATTACTTACAGATAGTAAAGAAATTGGACTGTGAAGGATCCCTCTGAGACCCCACTGGACACTTTCCAAAAGTAGATCATTTTACTGTATTCTATTTAATCCTTTACACACTTTTCAATCCAGGTGACAAGGCTGAGAGGCATATAAACACAACAATTTTCCAATAAGACCGTACAGCACAATATAGGATCAAGCAGACACAGTACCACAACATGTTCATTTGGTCAGCAGAAGTATCAATCACTTTCCTAGCCTGCTCTGGTATGTTTTTACAAGCAAGCTAAATCCTGGCTTCTTTCACATTGACAGTGGCATCAAGAAAGACTGAAGTTCATTTTAATAAGTGGTAATTGCCAATAGATACTTAAAAAAATAATTTATAACATTTGTCCATCCGCCTTTTGGCAATTACCTAATGCTTCTCGGTAGCCCCAAGAGACTGCTGAAGGTTTAGGTACATACAGAAACTCTTCAAAGAATCTGCAGTGTAAATATCCAGATTTGCTGATGGCTATATATTAAAAATACTTCAATTTTATTTAAACACAATTATTAGAATTAACATATTAAGATCAGAAGGCTAAAAGATTCATAAAGAGCTTGAAGTTTTTAAATTTATAAAAAAACCTGTCACACATTTACATGACTGCATAGAGCACATTTCAGTAAGTTTTAAACCTGGGAAATAACTATAAATTGGTCTTAAAAGTGAGAATACATGTGACAGTTACAATAAAAATTAACACTATTTTGGCAAGGCACAATATTATAGAATTAGCTTGTCTTCGCATTTTATAAATAAAAAGAGTACATTGGTATGTAGTAAATCAAGATCATATGCACTATAGACTACAATGCATTTCTAGACTATGGGTAGTTTAAATCATCTTCAGGTACTGCTCTGGCAAGAACCATTTAGGATACAGTAGGTGATAACTCAGCAACCTTTACCCCAGAAAGAGCAGAGTAAGTTGCTAATTTCAATGCTGCTGTGGCTGAGCAGATTTCACAGCCTGCAGTGTAATTTGCATACTACTGGAATATAAATCCAAAGTTCCTCTGATTTTTAATGATTGCTTTAAAATTAAGAGCTAAAGTAGGAGGTAGCTACATTTATACTTGATAAATCTGGTAACTATATATACAGGGTTACATTTGACAAAACAAACCCCTGTACTAGAAATCATTACTCTCAACTTACCTGGTGCTAACCCAGCAGTAGCAGGACTTCCCATGGAGGGGTGAGAGAACAAGGCTTGAGAGAAGGCAGACATACTTGACTGGGATACATTACTCAGCCTGGAGGTTGATCCTCCTTTAGGAATAAACTCACTTGCAGAAGGATTTGGTGTCTGTTAAAAAAAATTAATAAATTAAATGTTTATTTTAAATGAGAAAGGATGGAGAGTGTCTATTTGGTTCTAGAAAGCCCTACTAGTACAAGGGGTATTTTAAGGTACCTACAGCTTGCTCATGAGAACAAAGAATACTCAAAAATTGGTCTGCATGAACAAATTTAGACATGTTTTTAGCTTATATCTGAAGTAGTATAAGCAAACTTTCCATATGAGCAGCTGGTCTACAAATTCATACAACATTTTGCAGGAGGCTTTCCATAAGCATTACAAGCCGGGGAACAGACTTGACAGTGAGAAAGCTTTGTGACAGCTGCACAGACTGTTCCCCCATGACTTCAGCAATTTAATCTCAAGCTAACTAGCAATTTCAAAGTAAAGGAGCAAAAATTATTCCTACTAGAAAAGTCAGCCCTGCCTCTATTTCAAATAGATCTGCATGTTTCACTTTCTTTGCGAAGTTAACTTCTACTTTAATAACCTGTTACATTTATCTAGCACACTTCAAAAAGTCTAATTTGGTGCCATGGAAATAAATAGAAGCAGAATGATGGTCAAACATCCAGTATTTGTTAGTACATAAAACAAACACATAAGCAATTTTTAATTTCTATTAAAAGCAGGGTAGATGGTTTTGTAGTTTGGGATTGTGGTGTTTTGTTTTGAGGTGAGGTTTTTGTTTGATTTACAGTAAGGAGGAGTAGAAAAAGAAAATCCCAGTTAGAGCTCAAAAGGCAAAAAGCTTATCATTGGACAGCCAATTACAAATGACAGGAGTGGAACAAAAACTACATTAAGCCAAGAAATAAAATCAATTACTACATGTACACTCTGAAAAGATTGAAGATTATTAAATTACAGGATTTAGTAGAGTACCTCTCAAAAGTGTCTAAACAAGTTAGGTAAAGTAAGAAGACAACAACAGCTCCCAATAGACAAGGGAGATTGTTATGATACTTCATAATGGTTTTTTACAGAAAATTATATTGGACTGCTTTGGTATCAGGCAGTTTTAAAATAACCAAATATATAAACTGTTAGTTAAATTACCAATATTGATTTTACCAATATAAAGTGGCATCAGAGACAGTAAGTTAGTGCCAAATTAGAAGTGCAAACATCAATTTAGACAATGAAGAAAGTATTTGAGGAGAGTTTCTGTTAATTCAGTTTTAATACCTTTATTTGAATATTTCTGCCAAATATCATAGTATTAATGTATTTCAACGCACTGAAAAAGAAGATTCTCAAAGTTGTAAAATCAAAGATGATGCTTGGGTTTAAAAGCAAATAGCAAAAATATTCTACCTTTAATCACACAGTCAATTTTAACCATCATCCACTTTATATCAACTTTACCTCCTGATTTGCCACCTTACATGTGCATGTTTCTAAATATTCAAGGAACAGCTATAAGTAAATATGTAAATTGTGAAGTAAAACTTATTTAAATGGGTAAAGAGTTCACATGAATTTTAAAACTCTTTAATCACAGATAAGGAAAACATGTTAAGATATACACTAATATAGCAAAACAAATGATAAGTGGAATTATACAGACTGAAAACACGTAACTGACACATTTATACTCAAAAGGTAATATTCTGGACTTATCTGAATTTAGGTACAGGAATAACTGTACCTAAAGGGAATGGTGTTCCTCTAGATAAAAACTGGCATGCAACCATTCAGTGAAATCTGCACTGAAACTGGAGAAAATTACAGAAGTGGCAAAGAGTCAAGTAGAACTTTTCCAAACAGTGATAGAGCAAAACAGTCATCAAACAAAACAACTGCGAGAGCAAGGGACAGAATTTGTATCATCTTGCTAAAAGAACATAATTCCAAAGAACTACAAGATCCACATTTTTCCACTGCTAAAGGCAGCAATGATACATCCACAGCTCTATCACGTCTAAATACTGTGTCAACCAGGAGACAAGGGCAGGACATGGTATAAGGTTTGAAGCATGCAAGCAGAGAAAAGGACACCTTCTGGAAGGTAACTCAGGCTTTCCTAGAGCAACTGAGAAGAGTTCCCAAAATCTCATCCATGGCATTCTGGCTAAACTCTTATTTTCACCTACTAATTCAAACAACTCCTACAGCACAGAGATGCTTCCTATTTCTAAATGCATTCTGCAAATTTTCATAGACCAGTTTTCATGTCTGTAAGTTACTTACTTATTAAAATATTACTTACTTACTGAAAGTTACCTATAACCATCAACATTTTTAAATACAGCTTCACTTTAAAAAGAGCTCCACTTTAACAAGTAGGTGTTTTAATTTATCCAAGTGAAAGAGTCAAACCCAGGAATCTGTTAGGACTGATCTGGTTCATGCTGTGGAATTCCAAACAGCAATGGGTCAAGTCTGATGGAAATTCAGTTTCATTCCATTTTTTGATATTACAATTCAGGATGAGCATCAAAGCCTGGTAAGATTAAGTTGTTTTTAACATAACTTTGATAAAAATGTTGTACAGGAGTAAACAGCTTTGATTTATGAAGACAGACCCTATTCTATGAAAGCCTGTTTTACTTCTCTGCTACAAATGTGAAGCTGCAATCCAAGTCTTTCGCCACTGGTAAAAAAAGTAATTTAACTTTGGTTACAATTTTCAAGGACCCTTCCATCTTCAAGTTGTTTTCTAAATACAGAAAAACACTTAAGTTCCACAGTCACTAGCCAGAGTAAACTAATCAAAGTAATACAGCAAATTCTAGTGATTGGTGGTCAAAGCTAGCAAATACTGTCAGACAATTTGATGCTTAAGCTCCAATCCACATTTAAATTCATTACATCTATGTGAGGCTGCAGCTCTTTTATGCTTTTGAAAACATTTTATCTGAAGTAAAATATTAATTTTTCTGAAAACAGTTTTCTTCTATGAAAATAATTAAAATAATGAAGCCAGATTGAGTGACTAAACTGAGTGTGGGGATGTAATATTACTATTATCTCTTTAGTATTTAATATTTAACATTTTAATTACTCGAGTTTTTGTAAATAACCATTTTGCAACAATAACCATGCAAATATGTCAAAATTAGGAAGCCAAATTCTTAATGGGCAATGATTCAAAATATTATATTCTTGGCCTGAAAAAATATTCTACTTTCACTCAGTCAACTCATAACAAAGTATAAATTCCAGTTTTAGCTTTATATTTGTATCAATGGTAAGCTTGAAAATCTGTTTAAATAGTAACCATGCTTTAGAACCTGACAGAGTATTCTTACAGTTTTTCCATTAGAGTGCTACCAAACTTCACAAGGTGACATAAAAAAATTAAACTTTTATAAGAATGAAAATAATCTAGATCTTCTAAATGAAAACATTTTCTTCATTCTATAGTATGTTTAAATTTTGCACAAGTACAGCTTTTAAACAGGTGTCACTTAATTAGTAATTAATTATTCATTTCAGAATAAAGTAACTAATTCATGCTAGATGAGGCTTAAAATTTTAAGCCAGGATAAATCAGGATTGGTAAAATATGTAGAAAAAAATGGGTATTTAAAACTGTTATTAATTTTAAAGAGTATCCACAAGAATGGACATGCAAGAATCATGTAATGATTATGCGAAATTGTGATGTTAAAAAGTAGCAGATGCACTTTTAAACTCAAAACAAATTTTTAAAAAGCCTACTAGCACTGTCTGCACTGTGTTAAATAAGTCAATTTTCAGTTTCAAATGCAAATGTCCCATTAAAAGGCACATACAAAATTTCAAAATGCTAATGAACATGTTTTCAACAAACAGCATTAAAAAGAAGTACAACTGTCAGCTATGTTATGTGTTTCTAGCAAACCACCTAAGGTGACTTCTAACTGATACCTTTGCTAAAATTGCCATCAATTCTTTTTCCTCTCAACCTTGCCAAGTGAAGTCTCATCCTCATTCTTCCAGTATATTAATAAAGATGCTGTCAAATTAAAGCAATGAAGCAACTTCCCTAATTATTACTCGAATACCTATATCATGCATTCTCAGCATGATTCCTTGAAGAAATTTCATCTAAATACCATTCTCAGATTCTTTATGTCTCTTTTCAGTCAACTTTGCAAAGAAACTTCCAAAGACAGACCACAAAACCGAGTCCATCCAGCTCCACTTACAAAAACAATTCCTACACTCCTGTACATCAAAGTGAAAAAAACTTTATAAAACACATATAAATATAGTCCAAACGAAGGCTGATTTTAGCCATGATGCAATTACTAAGGATGGAACCAAAAAATACAAAAGAAGGCCAGGGCTATTAAACAACTCATCTGTGTCGCCATTCAGATAAGAATTTGTCTGATGGCTTTTGTGTTTTTACAGGTATTAAAAGGAAAAAAAATTAAAATATAGCATGGAGGGGAAGAAACTATATTCTGTGAGTACCACAAAAAAATACCCCAAAACAATTCAAGGTTTCTTAAAAGAAAATACAGATGGAAAGCAAAGAGCAAGCCAAGGATCTAAGCTGAAGACCATCACTGGAAGGACTACATGGCAGCATGTGGTATGTTAAGCAGTTACACATAACAGATTTCTGTAATCCAGAAATAATATCAAAATTCCTGTTTCATCAACTATAAACTTCGATACACATGATTTGGTTTTATGGTCCTCATTGCTAAACCTGTCAGGCCCCACTGCTGCACTAATTAATAAATGACTCCTCATTTACCTAAAGTGTCTTTAAGTACAGAAGTGAGCCAGATCAAAGGGACGTACAAGTTATGAAGCCTTTGGAAAGTCACACAGGAATCCTACAAGAATATTGGAAACCACCCTTCTCTCATTTCTCATTCAGTATCTTTCAACACAGCTCTACAGCAGCAGCAGAGACACTACATCAGCTTCAGAGGCTGTAATAGGACTTCATTAGCTTGGTTCTGGTTCCACATACAACCAAAGCCAGCTACCCAACTCAAGAAGTAGGCCAATCTCATTTGATTTCAGAAGGATGTGCTAATGTACTTACCATGCTAGAAACTGGATACAAGCCACTACAAGTTCTCTTTTTATGCTCTCCTTCACTTCCAAATTCATGCTGATCTGTTCTGACATCCCAAATTACATAATCATGTAATGGTTACAGAAAACCACCACTAACCCACATCCATGCTATAAACAGCACTCCTTTACCAGTCTATTTTTCGCCTAGTTTTCATAATATCTCTCTTAGGAGTATAGAAATACACAGAAGTCTTTCTTGATCTTAACATGTTATTTTGTTGTTGTTGGGTTTTGGGATTTGTTGTTTTTTTAATGGGCAGGTTCTATATAAGGAGATTCACTTTACAGAGCATTGTTGCAATTCCTCTAAGGATTCCTTGTGAGTCATGACATCAGGAAAGGATGCATTTTGTGATGTCAGAACAACCCAAAAGACACAGGAAGTCGCCAGGGACTTCAAAGCATATCTTTCTATCCCACCACTGAATTTGTGTAACATGCTACATACATTATTATAATTACCATGACAAATCTTCACATCACTCCAACAACATCTCTAGTAAATTTTAATTTGCCAACATTATTAGTTATGTTACTCTACTACTCTTGCAGAAGAATTAAGAGTCAATGTCATTAAAGCTGGCTAAAATTTGTTGGCTAAAGATTATAAACCAGAACACAGGCTCAGACAAAACTATTAGTGAAATCTTGTTACAACTGGCAAGTGGATCTCACTAAAAAGCAAACTTTAAAATTAGAATTGGAATATTTTCACATTTCTTTAACAAAAATCCTTCAAAGTACTGTAAAAACATCTGAAATCTTAGAGGTCTATGCATCTAATGCAACATACTTGAAAAAATATTTTCTATGATTATTTTTTGCTCAATAAACAAAGAATCAGTTATTGATGGTGAATAAAAACTAATCTGTATAACTAAAATATATCTAGCCCTACTATTTTAAGGAGGATTACCATTTGCTATTATAATATATATCATGTGGTAGTACAGTAGCTCAGGACATTTCCTAATATAAGGCAGGATACATCACTATAAAGCAAACTTTGATTTGGGTTTTTTTTAATGCACAACCCGGCATACAATTCACTCTGCAGATGTCACTTTTAATCATGTAAGTGTAACACCATATTTAAACAAAACAGATCTGGATTATAAATTCATAGCCATGCAGGAGTAACAGTTAAATTATTTTACAATGCAAGTTTTAACATCTTTCCTTCTTCAGTCTTGCCAGACTCGACAGTTCCTCTTTAATCCCTCCTGTTTCTCCTCCAACTCTATTTATTATGGCTGGCACATCCTTCTTTTCATATTTCCACCACATGTGCATATACATGCTTTGTTAAAGTCCACCTCTCCATAGGAAACTATGCAACTGTATCATGTAATACAAAATCTTAAGCCACACACACTTTAAATCAATTATGTAGCCAGGATTCTGGTGCAATAAAAGAGCCTGGAATTGCACCCTTCAAAAGCTATATGCTCTGCAGCCAGTCCCAAACACTGCCAACCTCAGAAAGCATAGGGACCTTGAGCTTTCTTCCCTTTGCCACACTTTGAACACACACTTTGAAGCACTTCCAGCGTGCACAGGTACTGAGAAGACAACTACTGGTGAGAAGCTTCAAGTTTCAGGCTACTGCCTTTCCATCCGCCAAAAGCATTAAATTCTTTTGCTCCTAATCTAAATGGAGTAGATTAACAACAAAGTTTGTTGCATCACTGGACAGTAAGAAAACAATAGAGGACAGGAGTGCAAACAGGACTTTTTTTGCCCTTTAATGTCCACCTGAAAACTAAAGACCAATTTTCTGATTCTCTCTTCTCAGAACAACTGTCTTTCACTATGGCTTACATTCACTGTTAGATACACATGATAAATTCAGTTTGTCAATCTTCTCTCCCTTCAAAACAGTACTGCTTCATAGGCTCTCACCACTGTCCCTCAAGCTTACCTGGTCCTTCTCCCAATGTTTCCTTTAAGCTTCATCTTTTCTCCATCATGGCTATGCTGCTTCCCCAAAAGGGCCAAGACAGACTGAAAGTCAAATTATCCCTAAACAACATAGCATCATGCTGCCCACATCATGCTGTCCATGACTGCTCATTTCATTAACATAGAGATGTCCAAACATCAAATAATGCAAGACTAGTATCAGTGTGGCAAGGAGCGTGTATGAGCATCATGTTGGCCCATACATGGCAGAAATTCAGTGAACTGAAAGAAAATTCTAAAGTGCCACAAGTTCTAATTGTAAGTCCCTTATCAATTTACCCATTTCAATCACTTAGAAAACACCAAAAATAACATAACCCTCATAGGAAGACTAAAATAACAATCCCTGAGGAATCAAAAGCACTACACAAGTGAAAACAGTATTAGGACCAGCGGTGCAGTTCCCACCACTGTAATAATTTCCATCTAAACTCCACTGGGATGAAGCAGATTCATCCTAGGCTAGAGTTATTCTTCATTTTCATCCCAAGGATTATCTGCTACTTCGATAAAGAGATATTAAAATCCAGCAGTACCACCTCTCTTACAGAGGTGAAGATGATTCAGGAATAAAGTAAAATAACGGTAAGAGTTGCATGTATTTCTCAAGCTGAGAAATATAAAGTATCCCAACATAAAAATTAAGAATTTGTACTTCCTGATCATGATGGCAATGTCTTCAAATTCTGTACTGAGGGCATCTATTTGCATTGTGTCAATCATTTTAACAACAATCACTAATTTTACCAGTAGAAATTGTCCTCAGATGAGAATTAAAGGTTTGCTTTTAGAATACATTAGATGATTACTTTTGCTCCTTCTCCTCAGATTATATCAAAATCAAGTAAAGTATATAGCTCAGCAATGGGTGAAGATAATTAAATATCTCCCAATCACTCTCATAGAAGACCACTCTGCCTATTATGTGAAATAAATATTTGATTTGATATTAATTCATTCTTGGAGTAACTCTTTCTAACATTTTCCAGAACTGAAAGTAAAACATCCAAAGTACTGAAAAAATTACTAGTAAAAAATAATTTTACCTGTAAATTGTTTTCTGTGACTCTGTTCCACCAAACCATATTGATGGGTACTCCTGTTTTACACCTGTCAGCCAGACAGCCAATAGGGTTCTTTGATTTTCTTGCTTTTGATCCCACCGGAACTATCCTCTCATCCAGCATCCCCAGTCGATACTTCCTGGGCTATGAAAAAGAAGGAGAGAAACCAGGCCACTCCTAACAACCCTCATCTAAAGCTACACTAAAATACACTGTGATATGATTCTGGATTGGTGGAATAGGAAACAATTTGCAAGTAAAATTTAACTGAGACTGTTTCCTTTCAATCCTGACTATTTGGTTATAATAAACAATGCTTTAAAAATATTAAAAATAAAATAAACTTCAGGGACTACTAATTATTTGTAAGCAAAGCCATCCATCACAAGTCAGCCGCTGAAATATGCACATAAATTTGGAAATTCTGTCCAAATGAGAAATAGTTTTAAAAAAAACATATTTTCAAAATAAATACCTTCAATCACATCATAATAATGAACACCTCCCCTGAAATTTCTACCAAACAAATTTTAAATTCAAATTTGCTATGACTCATCTCCTGAAAATTTGCTTTTAAAAATCAGGCAGAGCTGAGCAGCCAATTGCAACAGAACTCTGAGAAAAACATTTCTGCTCCGGTTAGTATTTGAAAAAATAACTTCAGCTAATCTCTTAAGTGAAAACAGACATGACACATGCATTGGGAACTATCATAAAATTGAGAAAATAGAACACATTTGAGGAAGTTCACATGCACCTCATTAACAGTGATATTTCTATTACATTGGCAATGATCTCTACAAATGGAACTATTTATAAAGAATGATATGAAGATTAAATTTAAAAGGCACACTGTAAAAAAGAAAATCTGTTAAATACTTTTAAACAGGTAAAGTATAGAAATTTTCCAGATTTCTCTGTGCTTTCAAACCTATATGTATCTACCTAGATAGTAAATATCATCAGAAGAAATATTTTAGCATCTATGCATGTTTAGACCAGGGCCTTTTATGCCAATTATATCAACAATTGGATCAAATTGCAGGGGCTGGCTGGTCTTCTTTGGCTGTGGGGTTTTGTTCAGGCATGTTTATATGACAGTGCAACTATCATCTGGATATAGATTGCTCTAAGTAATCAAAGCTTAACTTACCTTTATTCAGATATCTACTTCACCTAGCACCTTAGAAATCTTAGCAACATGTACCTTCATACACACTTTATAAATTGTTCCTCAGGAAACAAGGCAAGAATCTAACCAGAGAAGATGTCCCACTCACACAGAAACAATTTGTAAGACACAGGACAAAACTACCATAAAATGGCTGCAAAAACAAAACCTAAATAGATTCTCTCCTCTACTTCCCTGGAACCTTTTAGGCGGAAGGGTTTGGAAAGAATTAAAAAACTCAATAGGGTCAACAGGATCTCATTTGCCCAAATAACCCAAATAAACCAACCCGTCCAAAAAACCTGCAAAACCCACAAACAAAACAACAAAAAACCCCCAAGGATACCAACATGGACTATGAACTACCAAAGGCAATAAATTCCATGGAGGAGTTAACCAAACCTAGTAACAATAAACAAGACTGAATTTTAGCATATCAATTAGAAATATGTGATGAGTAGCATCTGATCATGGTAAATCTAAATATTGGTTGCTTATTTGGAGAAAAACTCGACTATTGGGTAACTTAACTCAGTAAATCAGAAAGACTACTAAAATCCTAACCTGTAAAGCCATTAGAGCTGAGAAGCTGGACATTCAAGCAAGACTGGACTTCAGGACAGAGTTTGAATACAGTATGTATTTTTCTTAGGCTGACTATTGGAAATAACACAATGAAGAGTAACAGCTTCCCTGGAAGCTTTCATGTCTCTCTCTCCATGCCCTACTAAGTGCAGGGGCACAGTCTGCCTCAGATTACTGGACTACAAGCTGGTGCCCAAACATACTTCCATTCACAAAGAGTTCTTCTAATCTTCCATAATAACCGGTTGCCTACAAATATTTTGAAAGGGAGAATCAAAACAAAAGAAAATAAGCCAGTCTGGAAGAAGACTATTTTGGCCACAACAGGATTCAGATTCCAGACAACAGGATGAAACTGTATTCTAGGTTTTATGAAAGACCATACAGAGACAATATGAATTCGTGTTCCAGTAGTTCTTTACTTACTCGTATTAAAAAATGAAATTAAGCACTGGATGAGTTTAAAAAAAAAAACAAAACAACCCACCTTTTTCCTTTCATTATTTATCAGAAAACATTAGGGGATTACTAGGTAAAAATTTCATTATTTAGACAGATATTAGAAGATGGAATATACAATATTAATGTTTTGAAAAATTTTAGTCTATGTGCACCAAAGTAATTCTAAATAACATTTGTCTTCAATGAGCAAACTTAGATCTGACTTAAAAATGCAATCTAAACTTAAAGGATATCAGAAAACAGTATCTGCCAAGAGGAGACATTCAACAGAAGGGAAAGCAAATAGATTGAGATGTTTGAATAAGAGTATCAACTTTGCTATATCCATCTGACCTCTACACAGAGCAGGAAAATTAAGCAACACAAACAGTTCATCTGAAAATAAGCAAGAACTCATTAACCACTGACCATTCCTGAATATATATATATATACATATATATATACAAGTAAATATATCTACCTAAAACAGAGGACATGACAGACTGGACCAATAAACCAAACTTCCATGCTTGGGGACAATTTCTCTTGGATGTTTACAAAAAAAAATTGGTTTTTTGTCTTCCCTACAGTCTATGAGGTAAAAAATGTTCAGATGTAGTAATTACTGGCTGCAAATGTTTACATGAGGCAGGGAACAGCTAACTACCTTTAATTGCTAGCAACAGCTTAGCTTCCCCTAGGGTGAGAAGAGTAAGCATTTTCAACCATAGCTAATAATTATACCCTTGCCCTGCAGAATCAAGCTGCTGCCAGCAATTAATGACAGGAGCCTATTGGTTGGCACAATTATTAGGAAAGATAAACCCCTAAAGTCTGAAAAACATTACACTTGAAACAAAAGAAAGCCACTCCAAAAACAAGTCCTTCCTAAGTAGCATCTTCACATGAGAACACTACTAATGATGATTAACTTCACTAGCCCACTCTAGAAAGTACTCCTCAAGTCAGTTTAATTACTTGGTTCTCATTCATTCAACAAGAACCTTGGGAATGTGTTCAGCAAATCCCTTTTCTTCTTTCTACTATTTGCTGTAACAGTGTCTTTGCCCCTAGTTCCTCCTGTACCAAAGACAGTGGGCAATATCACACTTCCCTTTTCTAATTCAGGATTAAGCTGACCTCTAATGTAAGATGTTCCATGGCTATCCTATAAAAATAAATTTAAGCAAGAAATTACCTACAAGCATTCAAACTGTAAAGACTTTCATGCAGTATTTAAGACTAGAGAAGCTGACAAATCAAACTATACTATTACAAAGTTTTCTTCTACTGAAAATCTGCAACTCTATTTTTTTCAGGATCACTCAGGTTCTAAACTGCATTTCTGTTCCTTAAAATGCATTTACCTCTAGCAGGTTTTGAATTTAGATTTACAAGACCTTTTTAGTACCAAAACATGTGAGCAGGCTTCAATTGTATTTCAAAGTACTGTGAAGAGTCTTAGCTATGGTAATGCTGTCTATGGGCTTCTACTATCAAACCAAATAGAAATCATCTTAAGCCTTCTCCATCACAGGCTAAATGAAGCAGCATTAGCTTAAATTACTGTAGCTAAAAGGTATCACAGTAGCATTAGCTAGGGCTCATCTGTTGTACAGTGAGCTGACTATATCTGCATATAGAAACAATAAAGTGTAACAATATCAGACAGAAAAGAAAAAAAAAGCTATACAAACTCACACTTCCCTTTTACTACTTACTGTACTACCAAAATTACATGAGACATACAATTTTAAATTTCAATGCTGACTTTCGAAAGACTTCACTTTTTTTTTAATTTAATGGTAGATCATTAAAAAAAGAGGTTTAACACTCAGCTGGGCTACTGGTCTACGGAAAAAGGAGCAATTTGTTTTATTATGCCTTTAAAACTAAAATCAAAATGAAAGTTCTTGGTGTCATTATTGCTATTTTCACCTAACTGGAATATGACAGTACTTGAAACACCAAGCCATAGATATGAACTTCAATATGCTATTGAGCCCCTATACAGGCACAATCAGCTACGCATTAGCTTAACTGTGACTACAACTCTGTTACTGTGTATTACCGAATCCAGTTAAGTGTTACATCTGAACATGAGTTATGGTCAACAGGATTATCCAAACAGATTTGTAAGATGGAAGTATGAAAAAGAAAAGCTGTCTTTTAAGTGAAGTTAAACCATTTATGTTTTGTAGCCAACAAAGCTGTAAAAGCCCTTTATATGGATTGGGTTAATTGCTAACCAAAATACCCGCTACTCCTCCTTTTTTATTACAACCTCTCACTGGTAGACAGGCAGACCACACCCGGGTTTTTTGTATCTCAGCTTCTGAAGGCTGGAACCAATTTTTAAATTTTTGATATCGACCAAAAAAAAAAAATTGAATAGGAGCTTGGTCATCAGCTTAAAAATAATTGTGTGGTTGGCCGGTATTTGTTGTTGGTTGGAGGGCTTTTTCCCTTATGAAAAAAAGAAGAGTATGCTAACATTTATAATGCTTATAATTTTGAAGTTTCCAATACTATACATTGAGATTACATGCATTTAAGAGACTAGATACCCTTCCATTCAGATAAAAATCTGCTCATAAAAATCTGGATTTGGTTGAGGACAGAATTTCACTAGTATCATACAGAATGAAACAAGATGTATTCTTCTACCCCAAGAAAACTTAAGTGTGACATTGGGCATGGAAATGTGTCTTATTCGAGAACAACATATCTGACCAAGGCAAAAAAAGAAAAAAAAAATCTCAGTTTAAACAAATTTTAGAGATGCAATAGATCAGGCACTGTATCAGGCATTTTAAAGCATAGCTAAGGGAAACTTTTCAGGTGAACATACCAAGAAAGTTTATTTCATGAATATATATGCTGAATGCACAAAAATCTTGAAGAGTTCAGAAGTAGGAAAACAGACATAATTAAGTCAAATGCTTTCTCATTAATTTTGCAGCCTAGCCACATTGACATGAGGTATGAATTACCACAACTTAAAACCCTGGCATGGATTTAGTTATACTGACAAACTTCTTCACTAAGAAATTCATACCACCTGTTGACTTGATGTAAACTGGTGGAAAACCAGACTTTTTTTTCTACCACCATTAAAACAGAGAGTTCTAAATGTAGTGAAGACTTGCCAGAGTATCACCACACCAAGACGTCCTTTAAAAAACTCCATTAATAAATGAACACTATGGGCAAACCACAGGTTTTCTTCATGCTTAAAGGTTTCTTTTAATAGGACAGAATTTTTTCTATTACTTTCCCAGAGAAGTGGGAAAATCATGCACAGTTACCAAATATATAGGTAAGAGGGTTAAAGACTGATACAGCTTTTACTTTGGTCTTCAATAGGTATATGGTTTCTCAAAAGCAGTATATTTTCTAGCTGCTTTAAATATTTGTATAGTGCCTTCAACTAATATGTGCACAAGTTTAAAAAAATTGCAATTATTTTACTGCAAATCACTCTTGAAGACTACATATACCTTGGCATACAAAGAATCAAACAAAGCTTGTAAATATAAACAAAAGAATCTAGCCTTTCAGTTACATTTGAAGTTATTTGACTTCAAATACACAAAAGGATAAGGCAACAAAATGTAAAAGTGCTACATATTTTTAAAGGGAAATGCTTTTATAATTTGACTTAAGAATCATTATGATCACTAATCCACACACAAAAATAAAAGCAAATAATACATTCTCTCATTACACACTTAGAAGTGAAAAATACATATATATCTAAACTGTAGTAACTAAGACAGCAAGAGCACACAACCAAGGAACAATAATTATTCCAATAACTAAATAAAATTCCATTAACTAACTATTCCAAGGAAAAATGTAAGCAGATTACATTATATGATAACCTTGTAACACATTTTAGACCTGTATTTAGGTACTACCTATAAACATTTATTAGTTTCCTCATAAAGTACAGTGTTTCTGCATTGTTGCAACAACTTTTTTTAGCATCAACTACAATGTTTTATTATTGCACTGTAGGTGTATGAATCTCAGAAGGAAAAATTTAGGTTTGAAACAAATTTAACCCAGTTACATTATAGAGTCTGTACAGCCATACTTGTGTCTTGTAGAACACAGTGACATAATGCTTGATCATTACCTCTCAACTCATCAGAACATGATTCATGCTTCTGAGATTGTATGCAGGAGGCTCTGAAAGGTGAAAATTGACTCACACATTTTCATTAAAATTAAATTCAGCAAGACCAAACATGGCACATACAGCTTTTCAATGAACACCACTGACAAGATAATAATCAGGTATCAGAGGTGTCAAGACACTGCTGGAAACAGGAAGCTGGAGAGAAATACAGTTTCCCAACAGGTAACAAAACTAGATGGTAGGCAGGACACTTAAAAATAAAATAGCAACCATTTAAGCCTTAAGAATTTAATATCCACAGGACCTAATGTTATCTTTATTGTTTTAATTTGAGAGGTCAAACACTTCTCATACTCATTAAAAGTTTGCATTTATGCAAATTAGGCTTACAGATAGTCTTTGCTTCTAAACTTTCTATGCACATTTATTTCTGCTTATCAGAGTAAATTAAATAAGTCTGCTGTGCAGTCTCACTTGCTGTAAATCTCCACAGATGGCACTGAACAGCTGCACCCTGTTCAGGGTAAACTTCAATTCAGATAATCTCTCTTTTACTTTCCTTTCTAGAGTTTTTGTCCTTGCCTTCACTCACTTAAAACCAATGGAAGGCATTCTAGAAAAAAAAAAGTCTTCTAAATACATAAAAAGCAGCATTAAAATTGTGTTTAAAGTTGTTCAGCACAGCAATTAATTCATCCATTGCAGCCTGTGAAGTGAAGTTATTCTCACCTTAATGGACCTCCCCAGCTTTCATGAGGATTGAAGGTATGAAAAAATAAGCAAAATGTAAAAATAAATGCTTTTCACTATACTGTAAGGCTGACCAGTGAAAAATACAGGAATCTTTTAGCCTGGATTGGTAGCAACAGTCTCAGAAAAAATTTAAACAGAAGTTCATAATATATTTTTGTCTTAGTGCATTAAGCTGTCATGTCCTTGACAGCAGATTCTGATCAGTTATGTCACACAAGTTTTTACGAACTGTTTAATAGAAGCACCAAAATGAAAGCAAGAACTTTTCCAGACAGATCATTTCAGGATTAGAGAGGAGCACTTTTCTAGATGTTGGCTAAAGTCAATTTAGGAAAAATACCCAGAAGTGCAAGTTCAGAATGCCACCCTATTTTTAACAAGCATAATATGTATTTGAAGAAAAAAATGAAATAAGCATGACATCAGTATTCTTGGGAAAAGGTGTTAGTCTATTACTAACTTTAGCTTCTGTTCCATGCTTCACAAATCCTATTTGCATTGTAGATTAATACTTACCTAAAAATCTCTTATAGGAAATTCACTTTAAGGTTGCTTGTCTTACTGCATGTAGAGTTACAACAACCGGACAGTAAATCCAGAAGGTTTTAGAGTTGACAGAACCTCCACCAAGGCTCCATCTACAGAAATACTTAGCTCCTCTGATTTCATTTTAAGTATCCTATAAAAATGTCTTTAAACAGTAATCTTAGCTTTCCTGAAATCTAAAATTGAAATGCAGTTTAATAATTTCTAAACAGAGATAATTGCCTAGAGAATGTTCATAATAATTCAAGGACTATGTTTACTTTTTAAATAGAAAGTAGAATGGCTCTAAACATCAAATAATCAAAAGCAAATAAAATAGTTCAGTTATACTAACTAGTTTCAAAAATACTGTGTAATTAAAAAGCAAGGATATTCAGAATTACAATCATCAACTTATGTTTACTATTTTATTGAACTTAAATATTTCTCCATATGACTTGCCCATTGTTAAAGGGCTGCCAGCATAACATGATCAGCAATATCCAATCGATAAACCTGCTCAACAGAGCTACATAGTACATGCTTTTACAGAAACTATTCAGTTTTACACAACACAAACATGCACTTTTTACATAGTTCCAAATAGCTTAATACTTCAAAATATTACTAAATAGAATTGTGATTTTTTAAAGGAAAGCAATTGTTCTTTGTTCACTTACCAAGACTGTATTGTATCTGTCCTCCAAGTCAGCGATAAACGAAGGAAATGCTGGTTTTGCCAGCTAGTTCAGAACAAACAAAACCTTAGACATGGGCTCTTAGTAAGATAATGGAGATTTTTTTCAAAGTAGATGTTGTAAACACCTACATTTGAACTAGTCACCAAGGCTCCCTTTATACAGCAGGCACCAAGCACTGGCCCAATAAACCCCATTGCACAAGCTCTAAACAAATCCCAGTAAATGGGGTAGAGGGGAACTACATAAGTTCTTAAATACCTGGCTCTCAAGCATTTAGTGCTTTTAAGGAAATCACTTCAGACAATTTGGATATTGTAATAAAAATACTAAAAATATTTTGAAACTACAGCATAACTACTTGCAATGTATTGACTGACAGCAGAAGTCAGTCACAATTTATTAATTTCTCATAACTTTAGCCATCAATTTTTGTCCACTTAAAGCAGTCACCAACATCTGTTCATTTCCAAAGTAATTTTCTCAGAGAGAGCTAAATGTTTCTTTAAATAACTCATCTCCCTGTGCTGACTATAGAGGGAGCCTGGATGCCTAGATTTACACAGTTCAAGTAGTATTTTATGAAAACTTCCCCATTACTAGTATTTAACAACCTTTAATGTAAGCATACGTTACAAAATAGCAGTCATAATAAAAAATAAATTATTAATATGCAAAGAAAAATACAAACCTCTTTCAATTAATGCCAGTTATAGCTGAAATGCTAACTAGAAAAAATTCCAAGGTAATCAATTTCACAGATAAAACTTATTTTTAATACTATTTTAGCAGCCAGTGCCTTAATTTGCTTCTTTTCTTAAGGAAAAAAATGGACCAAGTCAGAAAGCACTCTGAATTACTATTCAAGCTTTGAGGTAATTGTGCTTTAAAAGCAAACATTAATTGGTTTGTTTTCACTTTGTCCTGATTAACTTCTAAGTAATTTTTAGAGACAGTGGTCATTCTTGCAATACTTCTGTTTGATAGCTTATTTTCTTTGGTGCATGTGGTTCAATGCATAAGTTTACACTCAGGCACATACACACATATGTGCATACATTGGCTCTCAAAATCTATGTTAAGAAGGAATGTACAATAATTTTTCATTTTTACCAGCCTTGGTAAGTGGATAAGTAACACATTTATAGTTCTTTATATCCAACTTTCAGTGCACAGTACTGGCATTAAGGGAAAGAGCAATGCAGATATTCCATATAGTTTGGATGCATCATAATATTAGAAAATTAATGTTCTACAATAGCATTTATATTTAAAAAACAGTGTGATGGACCAACTATAGCAATTATCTTTAAGCTCAATCTTCACCTGCAGGAGTAATACAGAACAGGCTAATGTAGCTTGCTTTTATCATTTACTACAGCAAAGCTCAGGATAATGGGGCTACTAAGTAGCAGAACATGAAAGTCATCAGTGAAAGTAAAACTTAATAACTGGTTGGGACAAGGTAATGTCTGGTTTGGTAAGTGACAGTTCACAAAAATGAGAAGGAACTCTCACATAAACAAACTTCTGTCTCTTATTCCAGCCACTGAGTGTACACCTGGAAAACCACAACTTGCACAGCTGCAGGTCAAAGGCATTTGAAGATGCTATCTAGCCCTCAGCAAAAGAAAGATTTCTCAATACAAATTAGAGGGATGAGAAAAAAGCCCAAACCTTCACTTCCCAATGATAACAGTGTCTTTTAACCTAAATGCATTTTGAACTGTTGTAATTATCACATAAAGTTGAAATAAATGGGAGAATGATTCTTAACATACTCTGAACTTTCTGCCATAAAGGCTTGCAGGTCACGTGCCCCTTAGTAGAATAAAAATAATTTATTTTCAAATTCAATGGGCTATGTACTAAGTTTTGTATTCTATAAACTTCAGTTTACAAGTGTCTGGAGTATTTCTTAACAGCAGGAGCAGTCTGAGCTGATGTAGCAAAAATGAAGCAGTAAGATCTTATTTATATCAGCAGCAGCCCATTAAAATAAGTCCAGTAACACCAGAAGAATTATCCTTATTTCATGTAACATTTCAACTTATTCCAGATCTTCTTCACTATCAACTCATATATAAATATGCTACTTATGATTTAGTTGTTGCCTACCTTCCTCCTTTGAGACACGCTGAGGGCAGCAAAGTCATTAAACAAGGATGAATTTGGTGAAGTTAGTGGATCTATAAAACCAATGTAAAACCAATGTGTTATATATATACACACACACTACTGAAAGTTTTATATTCTTAAACTTACTTCTGTACAGAAAAAATCCTTTTGACAAAGCTAAGCTTAGCAATCACACTGTTAAAACCCCCAGCACTTACTTTATGCCACTGCTTAATTGAAATGGTGCTCATTAACAGAATTTAGTAAGTTTAATTGCTGTTGACACCATTTAAAGGCTACCTAACATTTCACAGCCTTCATCTGATCAGAAAACCTGTCATGTCATTGCATGTCATTTTTAACCCGGTAGATGATACATTACAATGTTTCCAGTTCACCAGAAGATCCTCTGAAAGGCTTGATAAGCTTTGGAACAGGATGCCCGGGGCAAGTGCATGAGTCACCATCCCTAAGGATATTGTGTAAATGTACTGAGGGAAAGTTTTAGCAGTGCACCTGGATAATAGTTGGACTATCTTAAAAAGTTTTTTCAAGTATAAAAGATCCTATGATTTTATGATCTCTGGCTTCCTGAAATTAGCAATCTTCTGTGTAACAGATCGTACAAATAATGATGCAGATTTTGCTTGTCCTGTCACTGTTCTGCACATCAAATTCAAATCAGAACCAAGGATAGCAGAAGTCCACATTCCACTAATAACTTTTTATTCCTTTTTCTTTGTTCCTATTCATGTTTTCCAGAGCTGAAGTATCAAAAACTGTATAACATCCACAGATGCAACTTTAAACTCCAAACTACACAGTTAATACTGTCAAATTAGCAAATGACTGCTAGCTGTAAACATTGGGGCTTTGATGAAACACTTTCTTCAACATTAAATTCTTAACAGGGAATTTATCTTATATTCGTTCAACAATAAATATTCCCTGAAAGTGCAATTCTACAAGTGAAGCACTGCTTGGCAGAGCCAGGGAGAAGGAGGGAGAAGGATCTGAGACATGACAAAATTTAAAATGGTTTCTCTCCTTGACATGCATCACCATTACTATTTGGCCTGTCACAGTCAAACTCTGACTCCATTTAAATTTGGAGACCTGCACTGCCTTAAATAGTTAATTGTTCAGTGGGACAAAATAAGCAGAGTTGATCTCAAATCCTACTGGAAATAAACTAGGAAGAAAAAACAAAAAAACAGCCACAAATTTTGACTTTCCAGCAAGTTCATTTTATAGTAGTTACTACCATGCTTAAAAATTATAATTCTGGTAAGTAGACTAGCTTCAGGGTCAGATATGCAAATAGGGTTCTAGAGCATAATTCACACAGCAGTTTTCAAAGCAGAAATTTATTTTAAATGTATGTCCTTGCCATAAGGGAGAAGTACCCTCTTCTTTAAAGAACTTAATTTAACAGCTACAGCTGAAATAATCTGCAGTGATTCTGAAGAGCACATTACAAAGCTCAATACACTCTCCACAATAACTTAGTGAGTACATAGGCTTTCACTATCAAGACATTTTCTTCAGCTGAAAACCACGTATATAAAACACGTTCCTAGAGAAAGGAAAAAATTGTAAGAGGCAAAGTACTACATGCAAGACAAAACTGAATAGCTATTAAAAATCAGATATGTGATATTTCACAAAATCCACAAAACCTAAATTTAACAGAAAACACCTGTACACTCATCCATACAATAATTTATCCAAGAAGCATAATAAAAAGGGATACTACAAGTGAAGCAACATAAATGCTTACGCTATCAGTGCTTTACAGTGGATATCCAAACTAACATTTGACTTGAAGTGACAAGACTGATAATGACTTTTTTTAGTTTTTCCACCACAGCAAAGAGAAGGCTAAAAATTTATGAGTTCATTACACTATTGTTAAAAAACAAAGTTCTGCTGTATCTCAAATAAAATCAGGGAGCTAGCTAACACTCCCTCAGTTTTGTGAATCTCTCAAATTTTCTCACATGCTTTTATATGTATTACTCCAGACATACTTACCATGGCCTGCATACTGCTTGGCACTGTCATTAAGAAGGCTAGGGGAGCTGCTGCTATTTGTCATCCTCTGTAAAAATAAAAGATGAAAGTGTACATGTAAAATAAAGCCTTAACAGATTAAGTGAGGGCATTGGGGATGACCTTTAGAAAGTTTTAAGGACAGACTATGAAACTTGTGCTCATTCCCCATTTAGTAAATACAGTAAGCAGACTTTTAATTCACAAAAATGTTTAGTAAAATAAAGCATTTTGCACAACAGAAACGCAAACAAAAAACTATTGAATATTAAAAGTAAACACTATCTTCATTAATTTCTTCTAAATGAGGAGGATATACAAAACGTATGGTTTTCTTTCTGCATGTTATGAAAACATTAGATAAGACAATTACTTATCTCCTTAAAACAGTCTTTCACACTGCACTCCTGAAACAACTCCTCCCTTCAATATACTATTACCACAATATGAAACTTCTCCAATGAAAAAACACATAAATTAAGTATTTGATAGATTCTTTTTTAAAAATAAAAGAACCTTTTGAGACCTTTCAGCAAAAAATCTAATTCTTCCAAGTCAGCAGGACATCTGAAACCCTTTTAACATTCCTCCTAGGCTCCACTTGCTTCTCCTACATTCCTCCATAGATATCAGCTAGCAATAAACTGGACTAAAGTGAAGCAGTGCTGCTATAAGAGCTACTGCTTCTTTGATAGAGAAGTTTTCAAGCGTCTCTTCTTACTCCTGCTTATTATTTTCTTTCACCAGTTTCCCAACAGGAAGAAAAAGTGTGGGAAGAAAAGGAAGGCAAGGTCAGGAAGTGTTCTTCATCACTGAGAAAGACAACCCCTAATTTGTTAAAATACTCCCAGGCATGCTTTTGGCCCAGATCAACCCAGAGTCTCCCAGCCAATTTCCAGGCACTATTCAGCAGTGAAAAGGTTTGAGAACCCTTCAAATCGACAGTTTGCATGCAGACTCTGTTTTAGTGGGTGAGCACACACCAGCACAAACAGGCCATTTTGTGCCAGCTGGCCCTAAGCATCAAGGAAGGTTTCCAGGCATGTTTCATTTAGTAGTCTAGACACAGACTGACTCAGAACTGGTCACTGAAGTTGTTCTTTACTGTTATTTTTCTCCATAGCCAGTTTCAATGTTGGTGGCAAAGGGCAGGAAGCTTACTATGCTATCTATACTTCAATGCCATTTCATCTAATTGTTGACCAAAGATCAATATTCTGGAGTAATTTTGGTAAGAACAGAGGACAACCAATAGAAGTGGGAGTGCTATACAATATGGTAGAACTGTACATCTACTGCAATTCAACTCTCCCAACTTCCAGTTTCCAGAGCACCACAAACTTCACCAGGAGCTGCTGCTTTTAAAATTTCTATCTAAAAGCATAGATGGTATAAAGCAGCTTTTATGTGGAATGCCTACAACATGTAAATAGCACATAAACCTTCAGCTTTTCCAAGACTTCAAGCAAGCTGTTTGCTATGGGCTCTTTCCTTATTTTGATGTCACCTGTCTCTTGCTCCTAAATATACTGACCTGACACTATAAATATCACTAACTGCTTAAGTGATAAATAATTCTATACACTAAAGGCTTGGGTCTAGGGAAACAAAAGTTAACTATTTTTACAAAACAAGGTACCACTTTGAGAGACCCACATTAAATTGATAAACTTTGCCCAAATTCAAAGACGCTCATCCTATTGCTCACAATCATCAAAATAAGAATAAAAACACGTCAAGATCACTTCTGAATTACAGTAGCTCAAGTAATCATATGCCATATTCCCTTCCTAAGCAATGGAAAGAACTTGAATAGTTTGTCACAAATATTTAAGAAGCATCCCTATTATGCCTGTTTTTTGGCATTTGAGACATCCACACCGATCCTCATAAAACAAAGGGGTTTAAGAAGAAATTTCCAATGGGAACCTTTCAGATTTGCACAAGATTTGTATAGGCATAGACAAAAATAGTATTAATATCCACTTATAACACCAGATTTAATAATAATTGTAATGCAAAAGACAATGATTTGTTGAAACAGGAATAAAAATGATATTGAGAACTATGTTGGTGTCAAAGCTGCTCAAGCATATAGGTTAAACATGGAACTAAGTACTTTTATTGCATCAATATTCACCATCCTCAGGTACAGGAGTTAAACATTGAACCAACAGAACTTTCAATGTGAACAGGAGCCTGAGATTATGAAAACCAGTGCTGACATGATCACTGAGAACACAGAGTGCATGCAAGGCAGACTGTGACAGAGCATATTGTTCTGGATTCTGAAAGCACAGTGCAACCCAAATCTGTGAGCATCAACCATGCTTTTACAAAGTCAAGTTCCCATTCAACCATTCAAGGTGCAAACATATCTTACACACACCAGGATTCCAAAAAAAACAAAGCTTGGGCAGCTCTTGCCGTATCAACTGCTTGTAACCTGTAGATTGAATACTTAGAAACATCCACCACATCCATGAGTTTTCCATTTTGCTCACTCTTATCACACATATACAAGCTTCTTACCTTAACATTATTCACAGAAGACCTGCATGTAATCAGTAAAGGCTTTTTAAACTGTATTAATATTAAGATTTCTACCACACCCAAATGCATTTAGTCTTAATGAAGGCTACTCCTTTATCTTTTACCTAAAAGGTCTTGAAAGTAAAAAAAAATAAATAAAAAAAATTAAAAGAACACAAGTGGTGATTGTTATTTGTGTTTTCCAGAAGGCAGCTTTGACTTTAAATACCACTTTTCAACCTCTTCTAATGATGTCAAACTGTTTTTCATACAAACTCAATTTCAAGAGGATTGTAAGCACCTCAAGCCCAAAGGATGAAAGCTCCAGAAAGGAAAAAGCAAGCATTAACAGGAAAGAAAATTAAATATTAAGCCTGACAGGGAAGATAAGCACACATGTATGAGAGCTTCAGCTGTTTTACTACATCAGGGCTTTTATTATATGGAAGCTAATATAGAAAGACAACTTTGTGATAACCAAATAAAACACTCAGTTCCACAAACTTCTCTGCCTGCCTATTGCTATGATTTGCCAAGGTTCTTTAAACAGTACTCAAAATTCAGCTAGGATGGCTGGCATACGTCTGCCTCTCTCCCTTTAAAAGAATTCAGAAGCTGTTTCTGTTTTAGCTTTTCCTCATAGGAGGGATGCTGCAGTACCTGCATCCTCTTTGTGACCCTTCACTGGACTCTCTGCAGTATGTCCCTGTCTCTCATGTAGTGAGAAGCCGAGCATTTCAGGTGTGACTTCACTGCTGGACAGAAGGGAAGATCACCACCCTTGACCTTTTAGCTATGTTTTACCTCAGGCAGTTCACTTCCTCTGTGCAATATACTAAGAAGAGAAGTGTTATAACAAACATTCCCACCTTCTAAAAGGAACACACCACCTTGCCTCCACCCTTCAGTACTCAGTCACAAGCCCCAAAATTATAGCTGCACTTAAGGCAAGTTTGCTTTACTTTCATCTCCCTCAAGTGTACATTACAAAGTTCTCATCAAGATAAAGCACAAATAAAACTTTGATGCAGACAATTAGATCTATCTTTATATAGCTTGTAAGACTTATCTCTAAGTGACTGTTTTTACTTTTCTTCTCCTCCATCTCTTCTCTCCAAAATACACAAGAGATTATATTTATTCCTTTTTTCTCTATATTCCCTCCCCTAACCCTGATAAAGTAGGAATTTTCCTCATGGTCATTCCACAGTGCTAAGCATACCATCTCAAAATATTTTGCAGTATGTCACAATCTAGTATCTTCATCTCACTACTGTTTTACTGGAACTATATGTCAGAATATTTCTTCATAACTTTTAGAATAATGTTGGCTGGAATACGAACAGTCATTCTGCAAAAGATTAAGATTGATTTGTTTGGCTGTGACGTTGTTCAGTTGTCAGATTCTGTGACCTACACAGGGTGGTATCTTTTGCTTTTCTTTTTAAAGAATCCAAAACCGGTCTTTGACAGCACATGTAGTACCATCTACAGAATGACCCACTCAACTGCTGAAACTAAAGCAACTGGATTTCTTCAGAAAGCATTAGGAAAACAACTGCATAATTTTATATTTAAAGTAGCACATCTGTAGCTCCACTCAGTTCCCAACAGTTAAAAACTGAAGACATTTACAAGCTTCTGTGCTATAAGGAGAGTTTTATTACTAGACTGTTGGCAGATGCAGCAATAGCAACAAAAGTCTTTGTGTTTATTCAGCTGCAAGGCTTTGAAGTGAGCATGGTTGCTACTTCTCAGGCTATTCAAGAATGCTTAGTACACCAACATTTGCATGGTGAAAGCAAGCAAAACCAATTCTTCTCCATTGCTTGGCCTTGCCAGTTTTAATGCTGAAGACTGTTACTCCCTTATTATTTCAATTAGGCTGATGTACTGAGAACTTAAGATTCTTCTTTTCTACATAACTTGCAGTCCAATGGAATCCATGTACTTATAAATCTCATCCCATCAAAATAAAGACCAGATCTCTGTAAAGCAACATGGATAAGGCACCTTCTACTGTTCTATGCTTTTACAATCAAGCTGCTCAATTCTATTACATTAGAAGTTTTAACATCAAGATACTTCTCTGCCTCATCCTGCTATAATACCCTTTGAACAGCCCAACATAATATTATTAAAGCTTCTTTCCACACCACCTGCACCTTTGGTCAAGCCACAAGTTAGTCTGGCAGCACTAATGCCAGAGGAACAGTGACACCAGCCAACCAAGTGACACACACAGAGCAACTGAGCAAACAGCCAAGCATTAGAGGCATCCCAGCCAGTCAGCTCCTGTCTCTTCACTGCTGGGAAAGCCAAAAACAGTGAGGTGCTTTTCAAACCGCACCTCTGACTGTCTCTCGGCAGCTGCTACTATGCCAAAAAGTAAAAAAAAAAACCCAAAAAAACGCTTCAAGGACAGCATGCAGGCATGTGCTGCACTAGCCTACTCTGTAGTCAGTTAGTATTACTTAGAGAAGGAGAAAACAGAAAAAAAGTGGATTGATAAGATGAAAAACAAAATATAGTATATGAAAGCATATGCAAATTCACGGAAGAAGAGACATGTGAAACCAAAAAGTCTTATGGAAAAACACAAACCAATGAGGACAGAAGACTATTAGTCAATAGGAAACTAAGTAACAACAGAAGAAGATGATGGGGAGGGCAAAGAAAGGCTGGTCAACAGCAAAGACCTTTTAAGTAGGAAGAGTGGAAGGATGAGGCCAAGAGATTTTTTTCAGAAAGGAAGAAAAACAGAAGAATTACAGCCATGGCCACTTCAAAAATCCTGCCTCTTCTGAACTGTACCAAGCGCTTCTTACTCTGTTTTCCCCACTGCAAAGTGAGTATTGCCATTCACTGTATCTTCACCACTAATCTAAGCCCAAAAATATGTTGAAGATCTCATAAAATATTCTTCCACAGATACAAATGAAATCTGAAAGTCAAAATAGCCATTCTACAGAAATGTTGACAACTGTTCCATCTATATTATTTATGATCAAAGCAGCACATCCACTCCCAATTCATCATGATATAATCCACTTTCCTCCTTTTTGCTGCTTACTTAACACCGTGTCTTAGAGATCAGGCACTGCACACAAAAATATGGTAATTGCACACTGACATAGCTTCACTTGATGCAGTCTGGTTCCATTATATACATATTATGATAACCCAAACATATACAACCACAACAAACATATACAACCTCTTTTCATCAAACCTCTGTTTTATTCTGGAGATTAGATAGGAACAGTCAAGACAACTCATCAATTGAATACCTGATGATTATGTTGAGAGGTATGTAGTGAATAAAACAAGGATATCAGATTATTTCATGGTAACAGAAATGAGCGATACCCTGAGGAGACTGACTTTTTTAGTATCTTTGCTAGAGTGAGGCCAGTTAAGCAATTTGAACCAAGTATTTTACTTGTGGTCATTAATTCCAATCTTCACCTTCCAACTGTAAAGATTACTTTCAAAAACTTAGGCCTCTTAGTTGCCAGCACTGTTGCAACACTGTTAAACTGCCATCCTTTTCCATCCTATGCATCTATAAAATGTAGAGCACTATTTGGTTTCATACAGAAAGCACTGCACAAAGTTTGATGGAATAATTGTAATGGCACCCAAAAGCACACTGCCAGCTAAGAGTCTTCACAAGGATGCAAACAGCATGCAGGTATAAAGCACATAACCATATAATGAACATTTAATGAAATATCAAAGAGATGCTCAATACACATGGATGTGCCACACATCTTGTATTCTGATTAAGTCCCACGAATAATTTTCCCACTGAAAAAACTACACAACATTATGAGAAACACAACTCTAAATACAACCTCAAGGCTGCACTGGCAACCTAAACTTATCATTTCCTAACATTTTGCTGCATCTTACTACTGTTTTTCTATCAGTGTGTTTATTTGCATGTTCATGCAATTTCCCGGTTTTAAAAAACAAGCAGAAGAGCTTGCCTCATATTGCATCACTGATGCATCTATTTGTGAACTACACAGATTCACCAGAGATGACAAAGTAACACAGATGGAACCAATGTTTCCATCTGCAAAAGCAAAACACAGTTAATGAAATATTTTACAGAAGACATCTGATGTTTCATTGATGGCAGAACACTAAGTTTTTAGTATCTTTAGACTGATTTGAGAACCTGGAGAGAAATAGGAACATGGATTTGGTCTCTTCACCCTACTTTTGTCCCACCTTTACATTATGAAAACTTGTTTTCAGTTTTTGTGTATTGTGTTTGCAACATTCCAGTCCCCATTCTGTGAGTTTCCCACTAAGTTCTCCTCTCTGCTTCAGTCCTTTTGCTCAATCTTTCCTGGTTTCTTCTTTACTTATCTTCAGCTCAGCTTCTCTAAGGCCACAGAACGTTTCTTTTCCCTTACCAACCCCTCTGCTCCAATTAACACTGAGATACAGCTCTCTTTCATTAAATATAGATCCACTTCCATGCTGCTTCAGTCTGAAGTGGAAGAAAAGGAAAGAGGGAAATGAAGCTGATCAGCATTCCTGCTCTGTTCAGGCCTAGATTATGTCAGAGCTGCAAAAATGCACTCAAGCTAGAACATGCCAGTGCAGATTACATCTTTGGGAAATTATTTAATGTCTAGGAAGTCTCCAGTGGGTCCATATAAACCAGTTCTGCAAAGGCTTAATAAAGTGACAAAATCTGTGCACATTTTCAGCAAAAGCAAGCAAGAGGTACATCCTTGACAGAATAACCAATCTATCAGATTCAAAGTCTCTATCCCAAACCATAAAGAACTAGTATTATTTAAAGTCAAACCCACTAAAATTTCTCCCTTGCCTTGTTCTCCAAAGGGCTGAATGACACAGAAAATCTCATTCCAAGTGGCTAAACTTTGTCAGTATGGACTTAACCTAGCAGCTGACACACAATCAAAACAGACAGCATTACCAGCTTACCTATGGAAAAAAGAATTTAAAATACAGGAATCAAAGGAAAGAAACCAATACAGGAATGCTTTTCAAACTGTAGTAAGATGCCTCTAAGCACATTCTCAACACTAATAAAACCCTTCTTCTGAAGTAATTTTCCTTACCCTCCAATAGGCAAGAGGCACACTTATTTCCTCTCAAAGAGAAACAATAATGCCTTGACTGTAATCTCAGGCATTAGTAAAGTATTTAAAAATCCTATCAGCATTCATGTTAGATGCATGCCTTATTGTCTTTCTAGAAGAAACAGTTATAATTAAAAATTGGTGTTTAGAAAGACATCAGTGTTTCTGCAGAATACAGTTTAAGGATACAAAACATAATGACCTTGTGTTAAAATTACAGGACCTAAGTTATACAAAAATTCGTAACTGCCAGGTTCAATAGTACGCTTTGGGATCAGAGGTAAACATTTTTCTTTTTAAATCATGCATAACTGTCAAGAAAACATTTCCATACTTCTGCAATTCTATTGAATAAGAAAATCTAGTCTTCTTGAAAACATGCAGTAAAAAAAACAATCAAACAAAAGAAAACAATGAACACACCTAATTAATTCCCACCTTTTGCTGAGTTATTTTTCAATCCATAATACAGCCACAACTGAGATCAAAGTAACCTCATAAGATGAGTTTCCTCGATATAAAAGAAGAGAGTTGTTGTCAGGACTCAGTGTGAACTATTTGATTTGTGCTCTCTCCCATTTACCGTAAGTTGCTTTGTTTAGTACAGGACAAACCATCTTCTTTCAGGGACAGACTCTGATTCTTTTAAAATGCATAACACTTTGAGGGAGTTATTATAGTACTTCATGTGTCAATTCAGTAGATACTCATTTAGGTTTTAATTATGACAAACTTTTGTTGCAAATTTTGCAGAATACTACCTACACAATACATTCCACCTCATGGGAGATCCTATGCCAACCTCTACAGAACACTACAAATACAAGAAAACATTTCATAAGATTTAAGTATGAATTCAACATACTACCACCAGAGTCTGGCCTGACAAATTCTGAAATTTTGGCCTAGTAATTTCAGGTCTGACAGTTCAAATTTTCCTTCAGCAACTTTTGATCTTTGAAAAAGTTTCAAAACTTGATTTTTATACATTTAGCAAAAGGCTAATAAAAGCTATGAGCCTAAAAAGAAATCTGGAAAGTCACATTCAGAAAAGAAACCTAATGCAGAGTTAGTGGATGCAGAAAGCTCAGCACAACAAATCAGGTAAGCGCAAATAAAAACAGATTTTAAAGCAATGATACTGCTTCATTTCCATTTGCAAGACCAAAGTGAGTATATACTCTGTATATCATACAAGATAACACATTCCAAAAGGCTCCATTTGTCCTGCCTCTAGAGCAATTTTCCCTTTTTGGTGTAACACCAGCTGGAACTAATGAAACATTATACAAATCACTGCTATTACCTGCATCATGGGATACTTCGTTTCAGCAGGACTTCCAAATCCATTAACGCCAATGAAGCTGGTGCTAAAGTATGAATCCGTTAGATTAGCATCAGCTAACCCACCACCATCCATACCAGGAACTAAAAGGAACAGAAAAAAAAAAAAAAGAAAAATCAGAAAAACTTTCCTTAACCATAGGTTTATTCACTAGTATCTATTATATATATATTTATTTTTGGCAGGGGAATAGAATATGGTACTACTGTCTTCTAAGCAAAACAACCAAAAACATAATAGTGCATACCACGAAAAAGGAAGTTAATGAAAGGAGTTACTAAATGAGAGCATTTGTAGCATGAAGTTACAGCACAAATTCAGAAAGAAGCAATGAGGAGTCTGAACTTTAGAAACAAGAATAATAATGGCAATGATATCAAAAAGAAAATAAATCAATTTTAAAAAAACCTAGAATGCAAGCTTATTTTATGAAGACCCATATTCTTGCAAGCCCTTCTTGGAAATATATGTGTCAAGTAGAGTTTTGAACTGGATGCACTGGTTCTTTTAAAGGGTAACATATAGAAAGTGCACACTTAAAAATATCTCAAACCCTTTCACAGAAAGCACAAGCACTTTTAATGCTTCCTTAAGAGCTTAAGACAATTCTCATCATCACATTCTTTGTAAAGTGGCAACAGTTTCCTGAAATGTAGCCCAAAAAATCCTTTCAATTGAAAGCAAGTGTGAAGGATGCAAGAAGAAATTCATCCCGCCCAGAAACAAGGGCCCTGACATACAAGACTTTAACCACAAATAAATTAATTCAATACTAAAAAGCTACAAAGAACAACAAGAAGCTGTCATAATTAACACAAAACTCTCAAGCAGGTATTACTTCGACGGGGGGGGGGAAAAAAAGCATTTACAATGGTATGCAAGCCGCAGTTCAAATGAATCTTCTGTAAAAGCACCCACAGTAAATTATAAAGACACTAGTCAGTATGGCCAGGCCACTGCAAGCCAACAGGCATGAGTAATGGGTAGCTTCAAGGTAGGAAGGCACACATCCAACTCAGAGGAACATCCTGTACCAAACTATCCAACTTGAACTTCTGGGAGGACTTGCAGCCAGGTGGTGACACCCTGAAACAACTTCCTGATCCTAATCCTCAAAGGAAATAAAATGCAACTTAGTGGCACAGCTAAAGGTATACATATTATAAACGCTCAATTTTCATCAGAACAGGAATTTTCCCTCCAAAACAGACTGCATAACCTGGTGAGCCATTTCCATATGTTAGGCACAGGAAACAGCAAAAGAAGTACAGTCATACACAACCACAGGAAGAGCTGGAAGAGGAGGATGACGAGTAGCACGCACACCACAGACAGAAGGAAACACTGCCCAGCTGCACTCCCCTGAGACTGGAGCTGCATGAATCAGCCCACTGGGGGTAACACCAACACCAATTCAAATAGAGAACTGTATGTGAGACAAATCAAATATCTCAGTAGCAATAAAAATCAGTTGTGCATGGGAAAAAGATTCTTGAACTTTTGCTGCCAAATCTAGAACATTATTTGTATATTCTGGACATTCAAAGGAAACACATAGGAAACTTTATGATGCTAATTATTAGTGAATTGCTACTTCTTTTTACAAAAATTTAAAAAGTCAGTGAAGGTAACAGGAAAATAAAACTCCCTCAACTATCCATGCTCTAGCTCCTCCTTCATAATTTTAAGTAAGTAGCCACATAGAAACTTCAGAAGTCCTCTTGCTACAGCCCTAAAAAAGACAATTTTTTTGATTCATCTTTTAAATAACTGTTCCTCTTTTGCCTTCGTTTGGAAAAGTCACATTCAGAAGCCTAGGAAAACTATTTTATAGCTCAACTATTGTACTATGGAAAACAGTAATGTCTGCAGTAATGCCAATTACTGTCTCAGCCTTCCTGCCACAGTTAGTCCCTAACTTACACTGTGAAGGTCAGCATCTCACACAGGGTTTTCAGGCATCACAAGAAATACCAGGACCTATTCATACAAGAAAACAAAAAAGATAGCAAGTCCATGTCTAATTGTAAGCAGTTTAGGTCCAGTTTGCCTGTATATTATTCAATGTTTTAACTGTGGTTTTTATTTATTCTAAAAATATATTTCCTATACAGCTTTCTCTGCCTATACTAGAGTTATCAAAAACTCCTGCAGTTTTTATGCTACACCTTGACTGACCAGGAACAACTGTCATTTCAAGGTACACTATAAAATTTCCGCAATATATCTGCTACTTCATCTTATGCTTTTGCCAGAAATTATAGACTCTATCCAATTTTTAACAAACTAACAAGATACTCCTTCAGATGATACCATCAGCTTTCTAAATCCTTCAGGCTTTAAGAATTAAGAAAAAGACTACTCTTGATGCTTCTCCCACTGCTCTCCTCACTATGCTAGAGTCACCATGAGAATTGAGGTACCTTCATTTCTTCCTTGAATAAATACAGTTAATTCACAAAGTCCCTCAAACCAGGAAGAAGCAAATGAAAACTTGCAAGTTTTCCCACACTGAGAAACGCCAGAGCTGGCCTGGAGTAACTCCAGACAGGTGGTATAGTTCAGTCACCCAATATCCAAACAAAGCACTTGAACCTGTCACAGTAACCTTGCCAGGGCACAGATACAGCACCAGGTGCTCTGCTCCTGCTCTGGCTGAAACACCCTCAGTGCCAGGCAGGTCAAACTGCAGGCAGGAGCAGGCTTTGGGCAGCAACCCTAGAGCTAAGCAAGGCTAAGTATGCTGCTGGGATCTTTGACACTGCAGCCTTTCTACTGCTGGTATTTGCTATGCAAACCTATCCAAGACACTTAAAGCTGCTCAAAGCTACAATTCAGGCTATCAGCATAGTGATAGCTAACCGGGCACTTCCAACAGCAGAAGCTGCTTGAGAACATTTTATTTTATCTAGCTGCAGGAAGACCATCTCTGTACTGAAGTGCTATGGTTTGGCCATACCAATCAGTTTCCTTGTGCCACTCCAACAAATTGCTGTACTCCAGAGCTGACCCACCTCCACAGCATTCAGTTCCACTGGTATCACAGCAATTTCAGAATCGCTTTCAACGCCAAGGATTTCTATTTTCCTCTTCCAAATGGTCGCGAAGCATACTGCTAGCAGAGGGATCCAGAGCACAAGAAAGCATATTCCACAGGCACAATCAGTTTTCTTGGCAGTGGCTCAGGTTTAGAAGAGAATGCTCTAGAAGCGGCAAGTGTAACTATTGCCTTCAAAAGAAAATTCAATACTAGCCTCCTTAAACTCATTTTCCTGTAGAAATTAGCAAGAAAATTAAGCCTGCAGAAAAGATGAAAAGAGTAATTCTTGCATTACTTATAGATTGAAAAAAAGAAGTGTTCAATTCATACTCCATTTGTGTTCAAAGGAACATTCAGCTTTTACATTGCTGATAGCCCAGCAAATAACTGAACAGCCGAAGCATTTTTACTGTATTTGCCACCTGGCCTTCTCTATGAGAAGTAGACAGCTTTCTCCTCCATCTACCAAACATTTAACAAATCAGAAAGCCTCACTTGCTTCTTGAATACCACAGTAGTTTAGAAAAATTATTTATCATAAGCAACCCATGAAAGGTCCGCAGAAGTGGGCACACTCTACCACACAAGTAGTGTGGTATTAAAGTGGAAGCCTAGGGTGGAAAAAAAACTACCTTAGTCCTCAAAGTTTTTATTCTTATGTGTTTACTAATTCACATCAGTCCCTGCATCTGATTTACCCATTCAAATCTTTCCTGTAGATCAAGTGCAAGCAAATACTTTAAAACATTACATACACCATGCTATTAAAATATCAATGAAATTCTGATGTCTGTCTTTTCTCTTTTTTCTCTGATTACAATTTTAGGTAAGTTTAGGCAATTTTAGAAAACCCCTGAATTAGCTATTTTTTGTTAAAGGAATAAGCCTTTCTGTTGTGCAGCAGCACTATCCATGCATTGAAGTCGTATGTATTTCAACAGGTTCTTCTTGGAGAGAAGCAACAACTTCCTTCTTGAGGCAGAAAGGTTGACCAGGCAGGTCTGAGTGAAGAGAGATGTGCGAGCACACAACACAGAATCCAGAGGGGAAAAAATGCTAACATGTTATGTAAGCACCTGTGTGAAAACACAACAAATTTCTAAACCCCATCAATATTCAAGACAGAGGGTACATTCTGGCAATTCTGGAAAAAAATTAAATAGAGCATCTTGAGAAATTAAGACAATGTTTTCTACTTTTTATACACATTAGCTAATACATTACTTGCTTGGTGAATAACACTGCAGCTTAATGTGACAACTGCAATTAAAAATAAATATCTTCTTATATAATTCCTCTCCCACAGAATTTTAGCAGAAAGTAGGCTTCCCGCCAGATGCAGACACCGCAGAGAAAAAAAAAAAAAAAAAAAGATAGTAAGATAGTTACTTTTGCCTTACTCATTACAATGACATTTTTCAGAAACAAAGTATCTCATCACAGCTTAAGCACTTAAGTAGTACTGCCATGAACTCAGCACATACGCTTCAACTGAAGGGGTCAGTTTCAGTGAATTTTAGTTTAATGCTTGTCTTGTATATTACCAATACTATCAGAACACTAATACTATCTGAAAATATTTTCTGGTATTTTCATTCTATGATTTCACCAACTAGTAAACAAATACTGTATTATCCTAGCTTACTTCTTTTATGAACCCAGTATCAGCACTGATGATCTCAGACACTGTTCTTAATATAAAAAAGGATCCTTTCCAGTAATGTGATATGTTACTCCCAAAGTGAATGGGCTAAAGCAAGGCCACAACAGATTTAGCTGACAATTTTCAAAACAATATTTTAAAGACTTCTGGCAAGGTAATAAAACATGGATTGAAATAATTCATTTTGCTATTAGTACTTTTTTTTTTCCTAAATGCACAATTATTTTTAGGCTGGGTAAAAAGTTTATCTATAATCTTGATTTAAACTATCAGCACAGCAACAGTGCACTTTTTAACATGTGGGTAAACTGAATCATAGGTTCATTGCATACATATGCATCCTAAGGACAAGGTGTTATCTCAGCTAAATATAAAGCAGTAAAACTATAGTGCTGTATCTCCAGAGAAATTTACAGAGATAGCTATCCTAATATTGAGACAAAAACAATAAAACATTTATATAAAGCTTATCTAAATAAGTCATTTAAGATATGTGTCTTTTTAGTCACCTAGAAGCACCAAGGTGTCATAGGAGCTTATGCTTGTTTTCATTTTTGCACTGACATGCACATTTCTGTATACCAGGAAATCCTGCGCTGGTGGTGCTAACCTCACTTGTACACCTCAGTGTTATTTTTGCTACAGCGCTCCTACTTGGAACTTGTTAGGGAAATTGCATTCTCTGCTGTTTTTATGCCTCTCTCATTTAATGCAATGTTTTTGAAACACAGACCAGGAATCTCTGAAATAGAGGCACCAGACAAAGAAAATGAATGATGCTTCCAGGCATGAGAGGCAAAAATAAAAGCACACGCCTGGGTTAGGACACTGTGACAGAGTGCAGTTGGAGGGCAGACAGCACAAATGAACGAAGTTGGCTGAAACGCAGACAGGAAGCAAAACAGTTTGGGAAATGCTGCCTTATTTACAAACACTCCCACTACACGATGAGATATTCTTGGGCAAGCAAAGGAAAACAGCTATCTTTACCATAATATTAAATGGCTGGTTTTTTAGGTTTTTTTAAATATACCTCACATATCATAGAAGCATATGATGAAGAAAGAAAAACAGCATAGGTGCCATCCTTCTGCTCTGTAAAAGTCTTGTTACAGAACCTAGAGCAGTTGGACCAAGTCCAAAAGCACAGTGATAATACAAACTAAAGTTGATACTTTCTCAAGAGTAATCAGAACTATTCTATTATCAGAAACAGCAATTTAAAGTGATACAATTACTTAATACCATAGCTTTCAGAGCTAACCCCCTCCAAGATCTTTTACAGGTCCTAAAATACTGCACTGAACTATTCAATAAACTGCATCAATTTTTTCAAACAAGTTTTTGTTTTAATAGCCTCCAACTAAAACTCAACTTTTTATAAAAACAATTGCATGAAGCATGTGCAGATAACCTAAAGAGAACATAAGGATATTTTTCACAGCATATGAGGAGAATGCATAAAAGATAAGAAAAGTCATCCTGCCACTTGCCTCAGCAGTAGACCAACTGAAGGTGAGAGATTCTACCCATAAACTACAGGAATCACACGTTATATGACCAACTTGACAACAACTTGCAAAACGTGGGTCTCTGCTCTCACTTTTATATATGTGTGCTTTGTTTCTAAATCTATATTCTCCAATTTAAAAAAGGTCAGGAGTAAATGGCTGTTATAAAGCCTTTATAAAGCTGTTATAAAGCAAATTTAAAAATACAAGTAAGTTCTAAGCACAAAATATCTGAGGACCAAACAAGGCAACCACATAATTGGAACTTTACTGAAAGACTCAGGAAGCCTACACACACATAAAAGAGCGTGATCAATTTCAACTCATGTACAATACTCATATCCACACACAGTGATTCACCACACCATTTTTCTGGTGGCATAAAGCATTACATCTTTACTAGAAAGCAACAAATCAGGAAAACATCAGCCACATCAGCTTACTATCTAAATCCCTGCACTGACCTCCTTTCATCAGCTGCCTCACAACCAAGATTATTTTTTCCGCTTTGGAGGTTCTACAGAAATGCTTGTGTCTACCACCCTGGCCTCACTTACCAGTTGTCCACTTTTCCCACAGTAGTCTAAATTTGCTTCTAGCTGGTTTGTTAAACATGGAAACCTTTCTGAGCTAATCCTCAAAGTCACTATTTTCTGGACATTCAAATCAGTCCTGAAGGCCCACTCCTACAGCAATACCTAAAACAATCCATTTCTAATACCTGCTAGATAGAAATTAAACAGGGATGTCCTCAATCTTGGAAAACAAGCTTCCAGTTATTAAGATATAGCAGAGAGCTTGCTCATGTAACATAACTGTCCCCACACTCACACTCTTTTTCATGTTTGCCTTTGAAGCAGGAAAACAATGACGAGAGTAATTGTGCTACAGTATTCTTCAGTACCCAATACAAGGTGGGTTCTACCAGAAACAAGTAATTACCAATACTCCTCAGATATCCACAATTCTTGTGAAATATTTTGACTGAATGATTTCCTATACAATAAGAAAAACCCACGAGGTATATAAGCAGATAAAATCAAAGCAAATTAATAGAGTAATTTTTTAAGTTTCAATGCCCTTAAAGTCCCAAATAACTTCGTAGATTGAGAAATTTTTCCTTCTCTTTCTTTTTCCTTAGCTCCCCCAAATCATTTTCCTCCTACAGGCCATTCACTTAACAGTTGGACTCAAGGATCCTTGTGGGTCCCTTCCAACTCAGAATATTATGTGATTCTGTTATTTCCACATGAAACACATAAAACCAAAAAGAAAACCCATGTCTAATTGCCTGATTTCTGGAGCTGACATATGAGACAAAAAAAGTGATTAAGTGAACTCTGTAATTTTCATTTCCTTTAATGCATCTCTAACTGGTTATTGGTTTTACTCTTCAATTCTCAGTTGTATGGGTCTCCAAATGCTAAGAATTGTTTTCTCATTTCTTAAAAAGATTCAGAGCAAAGCAAGATGAAAATTGTATGATCCATCAACTCCTGGAAAAGGCATAATGAAAATTAAAGGGGGAGGTACCTCTAAAAGAAAAGAAACCCAAATGAGATACACAACTAATACAGCATCACTCACAGGAAGTACAAACACGTTTGGAAACAATTCTCAACCATACACCCTTACTATAATACGCATTTTCTCCACAGAAGTGGAGAATAAACAAACCCCAGCAAAAGTGAAGAGTACGTGACATACTGCAACTATACTTGTACTTAAAAGTTGCATAACTGTTTCTAAACACTTAAACCTGTAAATACTGAAATGCGACCAAAGATAAGAAAAATCCACATTTAGAATAACCCTGACCAGCTTCACTGCATGAAGAAGTGTAATCCAACAGATTACCCTTAGTATCAGTTTTGATGAATAGCTATCTTTCCATTTTTTTCTATATCAGCTGCTTCATCTTGTTTAAAAGGGAATGTACTGGTAAAGAATCAAACACCCTTTAAAAAGCAGAAAATTCACAAGTGTCTGTCTTTCCACTCCAAGCCCAGCATATTTAGGGATTTCACAAAACCTAAGCTGTAATGCTCACTAAACTAACCATGGAGCAATTGCATATGGAATTGCTACAGCAGTGGCCACTACTGCCCTGACTAGATACAACATGCAGGTGGTTGGTTGTGAAAACAAAATAATGCTTTGATTAGGGCTGTGAAAACAAACATAATGCTTTTATTAGGCCAACCCAACACACGCCAAGTCTTAATGTCCCTTTTCACCTTCTCGCAGGCTGGCTATAAAGTCTATTCACAGATGGGCTATTCTCGGCAGCCATAGAAAAATGCCACCTTGCAGAAACACAGGCCTGTTTTCCAACCACACAGATTTCTTAGGAGGGCTTTGCAAAAGGCATTCTAGCAGAGAACCAGATGCAAACATGTCACAGTGAGAGGGTGGGCTGGGCTCTGGCACCCCTGCTGTGGCCAGCTCCTCACAGGCCGTTTCGTGGCCACCACTGGGCCCAGGGAATACCTGGCACTCCTCAGCTCAGCACCCAGTGTTTTATAGGAATCAGAAGCCAGAAGAAAAGGTGAGTACTATGTATTATGAACTTCACAGCAAAAATGGGGCAGAAATTAGCAAAAATTTGGATCCATCCTTCAGCTTGTATCTATCAATACACAGTATGAGGCCTACATGCAAAAGAGTATTACACCTGTTCAACCACCTGAAAGCTAACAAATACAATGGCAGTTGTCCATCCAACTTTAACTTGTCTGAGTTAGGTATAGGAATTATACATTTTAATACTACAACACTTCCCTCTAGACCTTCCCTCAGCACTGAGATGGGATGATGCCCTAGGAATGAGCCCGCTGCATGCAGCAATGCAGGCTACTGGTCTGCTGCTTACGGAAGCTGCAAAGCGCCGCAGAGAACAGAGGGCACATACTAGAAGAGAAATTCTTCATACTACCACGCCCTCTACCCATCCTTCCATTGGCTACTCACTTAAATCCTGTTAATCAATCATATACTTTCCCCTAAATAGCAAGTACCAGTCATTTCCCCACCTCTTCTCCTTCTATAGCCTTCTGACATGTGGGACATACATCTATTAGAAAAGCACCATGTACAAATTTAAGCAGCTACCAAATTTGGAGAAAATGAGTTATTTTCTTTTTTCCCTTATTTTGTTACAGAAGTTCTATGTAAAAAGGATAAATTTTTTAAAATAAAATTTTAGATAGGCAGTATCAACTACATTCCCTATTCTGTATGCAGTCATCTGGTCACCTTACTCATGGAAGCTGAACCATGCAGAACACTGAGCATTCAACTCTGGTGAAAGAAGCAGGAATGGTGCTCTGAACACATGCTCCATGCCAAATAGTCTGGGGGCAGCGGGCAGCAGTGCTACCTTCTGAGAGTGGGTGGAGCTCATGGGCATGGTCTGTCTTGCTCATCATCAAGTCAAAGCCACATTAAGCCTCCTACCTCATCTGTGATATTGGACAGCAGTAGCTATGCGGACAAAAGCAGAAGTATGAGGCAAGGATAAAGCAGGATTTCCCATCAGGCTTTCAGCCATACATATGTAGGGGAAGATGAGTCTGATCCAGAAATGGGAATTTTTTGTATTTCATGATCTCAAGCAGAGTTTTCTTCCAAGACTATTTGATCACTTCTGAAATTCAGTCAGATGTTAGCACTCAAAACATCTACAGGTAGAGAATAGCTTAACCACACATCACCTGAAAAACTCCTCCTGGTTAGCTCTGAGGATGTCAGCTGCTCATTCCTCTTCATACTGTAACAGTGAAATACTTCCACACTGGAATACTTCTTGCATGTTCACTGTTCACCATCTCCTCATCACTCAACATTCCTACCACCCATGTGATGAAACTAAGTTGGTATTTGGGGGAGCCCTTGTGATTACCACAGAAAAACCTATAAGTAAATTAATAATCCTGTACTCAAATCAGGATTAGAGTAACACGCATGTTAGAATGAGGCACTGACCCACTTTTAACAATAAATAGGACTACCCAGTTAATTAGTCAATGAGCATTATCTGCTCTGTGCTCTGAATGAGGCTGGAGTCCAGTGAGGAAGGAGAAAGAGAAGGTGGCATCCACAGTCACACTAAGACTACCAAATACTTCTGAATTAGACTGTCAGTGACTGTACAGGCAGGTGATTTTCAGCAATTCCCAATCTCATACTCTTAACCTCAGAACTTTTTTAATATGACTTCGTGTCTTACTTCCTACATCCATAGAAACAAAACTTTCATTCCATCCACTTGGAAAACATACTGTTAACACCACAGGCTATCAGCAAGGTAAGGAATTTAGATATTAGCTTGTTAGTATCTATTCACATCAGCTTCAGATTTTAAATAATTATTTTTGGTTTCTTTTTCACAAATGCATCCTAAAACAAAGAAGTTTAGAAGTGAGACTAGGCCCATTTCCTGGCTTTTCAAATTAAATTTCCCTCTCCTTTGTTTCTGGGCTCTTTTTCCCAGTGAGTGTCCTTCAAGATCTTCTACCAGTCGAAGCTTTTACCCCCTACAACAAATGATGTGACCTTCCCAGCAGGCAGCCATTGACAGCATCATAGTGGGCTTCTCCATTCTTGATGCCCTTGCTCCTCAACTGGGTACTATTGCAGCAAGCACATTCAATAGAAGTAAGTGTTTCAAATAATTTAACTGCTCAGCAGTACCAGCCCCCAACACACAAATTCTGAAGGTTTTTTCCTTAGATCCAGGGCTTGGGCAAATTTCTTTTAACTGTTTCTTAGAAGAGCATCCTTTATATAGGAGCTTTTAGTTGCAAACTAAATTATGCGTCCTCTCCCCAAATCTGAATCCCCTAAGCATTTTCTTTCACACAGGGAAAAAGTGTGTTTCACACCAAACTCCATCCAAAAGAAAAATTAACAGTGATTGACTTATTGCTTCTGAATCCCCCCAACATATTTCTATTTAATTAAAAAAAAAAAAAAAAGGCAAGAGAACCTTCAGCTTGAATAACTGAAGTTTAACAAAAATCTGGAAGACTTTTAATAGAAAGCCTTATGCAGTAGTTTATTAAAGTCTCCTCCTGAAAGGGGAGACATGACAGCATTGTGTTAATGTAAGACACTGAGAAACTACCAACTACAGAGCTAATACTCATGGGCAGAGCCTCAACACACCTGGCAAAAACAACAATTACAGGATCCTCAAAGATTTATCAAGCACTAAAAACCTACATACAGGATGTTCAGCATGGTTGCAACTTAATTTCAGAAAAAATACGGTGGTGACCATTTAGTAGCTAAACCATTTAGTGTAAATAAATGCCAGGTTTGTGTCAAAAATCAATAATGCAGCCAAGCTTAATATACTCATGTAAAGAGGCACGGCTTTTCTGAAGGAGCGTGTTTTCCTAGCCTGCCAAATGCTGCTTCACCTACAAAACAAATGGTTATTAAAATCAGTTTACTGCAAGCTCCATCTAACTATCGGCCTGCACATCAGGAGGATGCACAACCAGCAACAGCAGTGCAGCTCTGCATGACATACAGGCCGTATGAACTCTCACCATTTGAAAACAGGCTGCACATGAGGGCTGGAAAAACTCAGAAAAAAAAATTGAAACAATTTCTGCTCACAGTAGTAAATAATGTAGACACCTATCACAGAAGCATAGTAACATTAAGGTTGGAAGGGATCCGGGGATTATCTGGTTCAACCTCCCTGCCAAGGTAGGATCACCTACAGCAGGTTACACAGAAACCCGTCCAGGTGGGGTTTGAATATTTCCAGACAGGAAGACTCCATAATCTCCCTGGGCAGCCTGTTCCAATGCTCTGTCACCATCAACATAAAGAAATTATTTCTCACGATGAAGTGAATCGCAATTTGCCAAATTTTTTTGTAGTTTCAACGTCGTATTTTGGCTGGAGCATTTAAAACTTCCAAGAGCCGACATTCAATATACGCTGCTCGGAAGAGCCCATGCAAGGGCTCCGTAAAGCGCTGCCTCCCTGCTCCCGGTCTGACGTCGGGCAGGGAGTAACTGCGAACCTGCAACAAGCCTAGCGCTAGAGGGACGGATGGACAGCTGCCCGGGAACCCCTTTAAAGCCACACAGGAGGAGCCCCTTCCCACAAACACCTGCCCGTTCCTCCCCACCAGTATGAGCCGGGTCTCCTGCGGGCAGCCAGCCCAGCGCCGTCCGGGACGGCCGCAGCCGGGCGAGCGGCCCGGGGGTCCCCCGCCACCACCATGGCTGTTGTTATTTGTTTCCGGCAGCACCGCGGCGTGTCGGGGATGAGGAACAACGCGCCGCCCGC